>CM060924.1:976911125-977288625 GCA_030737875.1 Allium sativum | reverse complement strand
ATAAGAGAAAGATTTGCTCAAGGAAGAAAGCGATGAAGAAATGGACGCTCCCAAATCAACAGCAACTATATGTGTATTAATCAAACCCTCTTCACTATCACATAATAAATTTCCAAGCAATGTATCATTCAAATCAGTACCAATCATATTCAAACAATCTTGGTTTCCAATTGTAACCCCTTTTCCATGTATAGAAGCTCCATGAATTTGGCTTGAAGATGTATTAATTAAAATTCCTGATGTGAAGATCTATCATTCTCAGCTTCCGAAATAATCTGAGTTGTCTGTTCAGCCAAAACTGTATCATCCCCATTGGTCTTATCAATGTTTTCAGTAGCTAAAGCTTCGAATGGATTCACATCTGCCTTCTTACCCTCCTTAGAAGCAACATCTTCTTTATTGTTATTCACCCCTTTTCTTTTCCAATATTTCTTTGTTTTTGAATTCACTGTTGTCCAGTTACTTTGATTTGCATTAGAAAAAACTTTATTGTAGTTCTGATCTATAGGAGCATGATTCCTAACATGTGTGGCAACTTGTTCCTGCACATCATTATCCTTCATAGCCTTGGGATTATGTTCACATTTATTAGTGTCATGACCAAAAACTTTGCAAAATATACAAATCCGAGGTCTCCATTCATAAGTTAACTTAACAAAAGGACAATTATCACCTAGGCCGTCAACCTCTATTTTATCAGGTAATTCAAATTCTGCTGAAATTTCAATCAAAGCTTTAGCGTATCGAAATCTTTGCAATCTTTCAGTACTGTTATCAAAGCATATAAGCTTCCCAACGTGATAAGCAAGCCAGTTAATCCCAACGAGTGTCCAAAGTATGCTTGGAATTCTATAGAAATGAATCCACACCGGCACTTTCCTAATTTGTGCTTAGGAATTTCCAATGGAAGGTTCCCAGCGTGTAATTATAAACATTTGACCTCTAATAAAAATCGGATCAGATTTAAGTATTTTCTCCCTATCCATTTCATTTGAAAATTTGAAATAAAAATGTATACCATTAGATTTTATAACGACCTCGCCATCCAATTTCCAATATCGGTTCAGAAAAGTAACAACAGAAGTATAAGACAGAGTACCATCTAGGAAGAAGCCAACGAGGTGATTGCTCCAGTTCTTCATGCCTTCTTCCCTTACCAGATCTGGCGGTTTTTGTGGTTTTCCATCCCTCTCAATATCGAAATGTATTGGCTTGAATACCCCTGCATTTCGAGGAAGTGAACTAAAAAGTGACACATAGTCAAACTTGGTGAAAGAGGGATAGAAAGAATTCGAGGAATTTAGATTGACATTTAGGTTAATCGCCAATTCACCCTGAGTGCGATTATGGTTAAGAGGCGAATCACTAGAATAATTGGAAGTACCCAGATCTGGATTGGATGAGGTCGCTCCCAAATTTAAATCAGAGGGGTTAGCAGATGATGGACTAACACGAGGAGGTGGTGGATCAGGGGGAATGAGTGGAGAAGAGCATGAAGGGAGAGGTGGGAAAGCGACATTGAAAGAGGAGGAGGGTGTTGAGAAGTTAGATCTCACAGCCGCCATGGATCACTAGAATTATTAGATCATACTTTTAGGTAATAAGGTTTGGTAATATGTTAAGGTCAACATTTCAATTTTCTAAAGGAAGTTCAATTTGAAGTTATCATTATTTAGGAATTTGTTGAATTTGCAAAGGATTTTTTTAGGTCTTATTCCTAAGAGATTAATAGTTGTAACATATGTAAAATGACAATTTTGGTAGTCTATATTTACATCAAAAAATAGTGCCACCAAAAGTATTAACTGTCAATAAGGATTTACATAGAAATCATGTGTAGTTTGAATTTTTATTTCTACGTTACAACGTCTATATATTATTAATTAGTTAGAAATGGATTTATAAAGAATGTTTATTTGTTAGATCATAACATTAGGTAATAAGATTTGATAATATTTTAAGGTTAACGGTTTGAATCCATAAAGAAAGTTTAACTATTATATTACGTTTTTAAGTTATTGGCACGTATGGATGTTTTGAATTTGTAAATAAAATCTATTTTTTAGATCATAGAATATTTATAGTCGTAAAATATGTAGAATGCTATTTTCTTTTGGTAGTTTATGTTAATATCAAAAAAAGTGGTTTCAAATGTATTACAACTAGCAATAAAGATTCATGGTGTTTATTGTCGCTAAAAAAGTTAAGATCAACGCTTGAGTCCATATAAACTTCTTATAGTATATTTGTTCAACTACACCTCCCAATCTGTAAATGCTTGATATACAATATGACCAACGTTAATAATTTAGAATGTCAAAATTCATTACACTTAAAATATTAATATGCTTTCTACATCCTAAAAATAATTTATTAAAGGTTAACACCTAATTCTTTCGATGCATTATACATGTGTAATGTTCTATTACCAGATTTAACCGTCCGCAAATACCATAGAAGGCTGAAAGAAGTTTCATTTACAATACTTAATTATTCTGTTCGAAGAAGCACTTAAAGAAAAGAGTCAAGTAAAATTATTTCAAATTGTAACGTTTCTGTATCGAAGTATTTCTGGCTTCTTAAAAAGGCCGAACATTACAAGTGAAAATGTTATCATAAATGAAAGGTTCTTACAAACCCCCTCCTTTATCCCCATGCCTGGTGTATGATTTACATATTAACACTATGATCAAATTTTACTGAAAATTACACAAATGAAAGATGAGACAATTCCTTTTTCAGTAGTCCAGTTAACATTCATTCACCTTTGATGTTTTCATTTATTCAGATACATTTTCAAGTTGAATATTGCTTTACCTGTGTTTGCAGCCGAGATCAGTTTGGATGTTTATAGCCAGTGACGTGGACAGATACTAGATTTTTATTTTTCCTACAAACAACTTATTTATTTCAAAGTATGAATATAAAATTTTAGTCTAACGTAGGACTATTTTAGTACTAATACTTAATAAAGTATGAGAAATAAAAATTTGGTGGTAAAAGACATGAGCGATGAACATTCCTGAAAATAAACATGATATCAATTATTATACTGGTAAAATATATATGTTAGTCATTCTATTTTAGCAAATACATTATGAAAACCATAATCTCAAATATGACAATGTAGTATCCGTCCATATCATATTTTCGGATTTTAGATATTTTGTTACGTGGATATGACTTTGAATTCTTTTGGTATTTGTTGCCATGCTTACGTTGCTTAAGAATTATTAATGATATTACTAGATACAAATGATCTACTGATTTTGACATTATGAAACTATGAGACTAATTGATTAACGCTGATGCTTTTACTTGTCCAAAATCTTCATATGCATGGTCTACTTTGTTTTGGAACTTGAAAGTTTGTTCTATGTTGAATTCTCAAATTTTCCTGGTTAGTACCCGAATTTAACATTTCATATAAGAAGATCCAATGTTTCAGATCTTTTGTATTACTATTTGTGTTTTATTCTGCATTGAAATAGTTGGTTCTTCTAGACATAATTATAATATCATGAGATTTTCTATAAAATGTTATAGTTATCGACTTATCGTAAGGTAAAAACTCATCCATGTTTATGTGTGGCGTGATCTTACGAGATACTTTTTGTTTTTCAAATGTTTTTAAATATAATAATCAAGTTGATTGAGTTTTATCATACCAGACCCATATTGTAACAAACCGGAATTTTAGAACCATTTTAAAAATTTATTTTAAGGAAATTTTGACAGAAAATGCGTCAATTTAAAAATTCCATTTTTTTAAAAAAACTTTTGAATAAAATTATGATGTTATTTATGTATGATTTCAAATTTATTTCTAATAAACAATTATTTGTGATTAGATAAATAGCGATTTATTACAATTGAAATTAGTATCAAGTTGTATGTATATTTGTAATAATTAACTTCAAACAACTGATAATAAAAGAAAATAGTAGTTGAGTCATTGTTTTGTTAAAAACTTTAATATAAGAGTTTTATGATAATTAATGATAAAATCAACACAGAATTTCTTTGCTCATTCACATTTCATGCAAGTTTATTTTGCTTTCTTTTCATTTTCTACTTCATCAAATTCACTACCTCTTTTCTCTCTACTCCATTGTTTTCATTAATTACACATTCGTTTCTATCCTTTATTCTATTAATTTATTTCTCTTCATTCTATTTTCACACATGTATTCTTATTTCTTAAACTTACATCCCTTTTTTTCTCCTTGTCTTTTTTTTTCCTTTTATTGTCTCTCTCCAAAAACAAATCAACTCCATATATGTATATTTATTTATTTTATTTATTCTTGCATGAGCATTGAATAGGTTGATTTAAAATATTATGTAGACTTTAAATAAATTATGATAAATGTCATTATGTTATAATATGTAGTGTTAGATAAACATGTCATTATGGTATAATTTGTCATTGTTAGATTAAAAGAAAAAATGTTATCTTTAATACTTTCCTTATCTATCCAAAGTGCGACGATTATTAATTAATAAATTGTAAAATGTTAATGGTTGCATTCATTTTCAATGACCTTCCCTCTTCATTTGTTTCCTTAATTATATTAAAGTTTTTTTTTTTTACATTCTATTAATTTCCTTCCCTACATTCTATTTACATGTATCTTATTTTGTATTCTCATTTCATAAATCTCCGTTATCCATTTTTTAAAATATATGTATCCTCTTATTTTTATATTATGTTGTTTATATTCAGAAGTAAACAAAATAAATTATACCGTAAACTTTTAATTTTATCTATGTAATAACACATGATATTTAATACTATATGTTTTGAAATTTGAAAAGTTGCAAACTTTCTAACAATCAACATTAAATAAGTAATCTAGCATTCAATTCTTCCTATTTATTCTCTCTCTCCCATTGATATTTACTTTTGAAATTTGAATGAAAAATAATTATTGTCCCATCATGTCTAGTCAGCGAATTTATTTCATTTGCAACCTGCTATATATGTAGGGACACACGTGAGGGATAAAATAAAATATAAACCAAATATATATATATATATATATATATATATATATTGGATCCACTATATAACATCCTAAACTTCTCTAAACCTATTCCTAATCACAAAACAACGGCAACCTCTTTCTCTTCTTCTTTTCTAAAGCTAATTGCAAGCTTCTAAATTCAAAAACAATTCAAGGAAAAATCTATAGATTGCAAAGCTCATTTCTTTGAACTCGTATGAGTATAAGCTTCAGTTGGTATGAGTTTGAAGCGATTTAGAGTCGAAAAGTGTTGGGAGGAAGAAGAGGAGACATTGGACTCGTGGCATCGTACACGACATTCTAGAAGCGAGCAGGGGAACTCAGATCGATCGATAATTTCTGAAGAATTTCAAAGCACAGTGAGATTTCTTTTTAAAATTAAAATTAATTATTACTGCGTTGAGAAATTTATTTATATGTACGCTGAAAAAATTTCAATTGTATGTGGAACGTGATGTGAATTGATTTACTTTGTTTGTGATGATACGTTGGATGAAATTGGATTGATTAGGAATTGTTTAATCATATAATCGTTAGATTTGTTTTACAATAAAAATTCTCTTTTTATTGTAAACATGTTAATCATAAAATTGCTAGATTTGTACACAAATAAAAACCCCCTTTTTTATTTATACATATGATACATATGAAATGTTACATAAATAAAAATCTTTCTTTTTTTATTTATTGACATATGATACATAGGAAATGTCACATAAAAAAAAAATCTTTTTATTTTTATTTTTATTGTCATATGATACATAGGAAGTTGTGTAAATAAAAATGTTCATTTTATTGTCATATGATACATAGGAAGTTGGGTAAATAAAAATGTTCATTTTATTGTCATATGAAACATAGAAAATGTTATGTTAAAATAAGTATGTCATTTTCTTAGAAAATGTTATGTTAAAATAAATATGTCATTTTGTTAGAAAATGTTACATTAAAATAAATATTATGTTAAAATAAATATGTCATTTTGTCAGAAAATGTTATGTTAAAATAAAAATGTCATTTGACTAGAAAATGTCAAGTGAAATAAAAATGTCATTTTGATTAGAAAATGTCAAGTGAATAAAAATGTCATTTTGATTAGAAAATGTCAAGTGAAATAAAAATGTCATCTTGATTAGAAAACATATTTTGTAAATAAATATGTCATTTCTGTTAGAAAACATATTTTATAAATAAATATGTCATTTATGTTAGAAAACATATTTTGCAAATAAATATGTTATTTATGTTAGAAAACATATTTTGTAAATAAATATGTCATTTAGATAGAATATGTTTTTGTTTAATAAAAATATCATTTAGTTAGAATATGTTTTTGTCAAATAGAAATGTCATCTTATTAGAATACATTTTGTTTAATAAGAAGAATCATGTCTTGAAATACGTGTTTGTGATGTTGGAATGTTTAACATATTAAAAATAATGTTAGCATTAATATGGTAGTTGAAATTAAAATTATAAATATTTATTTATAATTTAAACAGTGAAAATTGGTTAAATAGAAAATAATTCATACAGAATTAAAATTGGTTAAAATTATTAACCAATAATTTATTTATATAAACTATTGTTGTTTGAAAACCCCTCACAAGTATTGGGATGACATTGGACATACACTAGTCCCAATATTTAGTTGTATGTCAATCGATGGATTGACAGTCTGTGATGAGCGTTATTTATTTATTTTAATGCTCACACAGTTGTGAATTTCACTCTGGATGTGAATGGATTGTTCAATGATTATTTATCATTATTGTTATATACATGCGATGTATGAAATCCATATAACTAAAATTATATGGTAATTGATTGAGTCGAATTCCAATTCAGAATATTTTAAAATAAAGAATATTAGAAAATAAAGAATATTCTAAAATAAAGAATCTTTTAAAATAACGAATATTTTAAAATAAATTTAGTGGAGAATAAAATTATGATTTTTATGTCCATTTTTGGATTGACACAAAAATATAAAAATATGAAGCCGGATTAAGTGTAGAAACACCATTTTTAACCCAAACGGGTTTATCAATCGATTTTATTTATTTTAAAATGAATATCGAAAAGAAGTGATTTCAAAATCTAATATTTTGAAAATATTATCATTTTAATATGATAAAGATTTAGGATATTAAATTTTGATTTAAAATTGAAAATGGAGTTGAAATCGTTTTAAAATGAATTTATAAATATTTTATAAAATACGTTTTAAATGGAAATCGATGATATATATATATATATATATATATTATATTTAATGGCATGAATAGAACGCGTCGCGTAGCGACTGTTCGCGAATTTCGACCATTAACTACAAACTGATGTAACCGGAGATCCGATCGTCGGATTCTCCTAAAACTAGAACCGTTGGGTTCGTTTCGAAAAGATCTTTCCAATGAATATAAGAGATTTGAAATCTAATAGTTTGATTTGGAATTATGTCCAAATCAATTTCAGAAAAAGTCGTTGTAAGTGCAGTTCGGTGGTCGTTACTAGAAACCGACTGTACATGCCTTAATGAAATTATTAAAAATATGGAAAAATTATGTAAAATCATAATAAATGATTAGAAAAGATTTTGGATGAAAATTTCCAGTTTTATAAAGATAAAAATATATTTTTATCAAAATGAACTAGTTATTAACTAGAATAAATCTTTAAATTAAGATTTAATGAAGTTTCCTAATTAATTAACATTTAATTGGAATTAAATAAAATAAATTGGATTTTTGGGTTTTTCGTGAATAGTGTCTTAAATAACACTGTTTTTAACCCGTATGAAAAGAATAAATCTTTTAATTAAGAATATTAGAGTTTCCAATAATATTTAGTAATTGGAAATTGGATTTATTGTGAACTGTGTTTTTAACGACATTTGTTCTTTAACCCAATTAACAGTGAAGATACGATTTGAAATTTATAAATCTTTTTATTAAGATTTAATGGCAATTTTCCAAAGTAACATTTTCCAATTTAATATAAGAAATTGGAATTGAATGGAATTCGATTTAATAATAATCGAGATGAGCTTCTGTAAAAGAAGACCGTTATTATATATGGAATTTAAAAGGCTTTGCCGTTATTTCATTTATATTATTAGTCTGATACAGAAACTTATATCGATTATATATTGATTTGATTTTTGTGAAAATTCCATATTAATGGAATATGATTTTGGGTTTCACGACACCAAAACAGGGGATTCCCAACAAGTATAGGTGTTACAAATAATTTCTGTAACACTTTTAAGTGTCACCAATGGCCTGCAAGGAATTTCATGTAGCACTTATAAGTGTTACAAATTGAGTAACTGCTAACACTTATAAGTGTTACAAACATATTCATTGCTAACACTTATAAGTGTTACAAACATATTCGTTGCTAACACTTATAAATGTTGGAACTATAAGATATGGTAACACTTATAAGTGTTACAAACATATTCATTGCTAACACTTATAAATGCTGGAATCATAAGATATGGTAACACTTATAAGAGTTACAAACGTATTCATTGCTAACACTTATAAATGTTGGAACCAGAAGATATGTTGACACTTATAAATGTCAGTATTATAATCCTACTAACACTTATAAATGTTGGCATACATAAATTGCTAACACTTATGAGTATATATAACGTATCTTTATGATTTTCAACTACATATATAATTCAAAATATCAATTCAATATAAGATTTGGTACACTTCCATATTTCAAATTCAATAATTTCACATTCAAATAATGCTCAAATATTTGTTACATGCTTCTAATATTTCAAATTCAACAATGTCACAATTGCATAATGCTCAAATATTTGTTACATGCACGACAGTAATTTTTCTTTTTATCAGAACCAAAAACTTCGGAGATAGGATCATTGTCAAGATCACACATATTTTCTTCCTCGTTGCGGTTACATTCCAAATTCTGTTTTTTCCTCCTCCTCCACAAGTGCCTACAAAATATAAATGCACTCATTTTTACAAAAATAACAAATTGCAAAACTGATAAATAACAAGTGTAAACCATAGAAAAATGTTGGATGATCATTTGTTGAGTTCAAGAGATAGGCGCAAATATCGTTTGCAGAGTCCAAATTTAGGCTTCAGCAAGAGATAAGCGCAAATATCATTTGTTGAGTTCAAGAGATAAGCGCAAATCTCAGTTTAGAAAATGAGCCTTTCGGCCCAGTTTCTAATCGATACCGAGCAAGAAAAAACTTCAAAAGCTTGGACTTCAGGTCCGACAAAAAAACTTCTTGTATTAGCACTAAGGGGATTCAAGCCCAACAAATAATGATATTAGTATAAGATGTTATTTGTATGAATATATCTAATAAATAAATAATGATATATAGTAGTAGTTCTTGAAATTCATCAAAATACGAATAGGAACTTAGGAGTTGTAGATGGTTTAATTATATCCTCTTTTGCAATGAGCATGTTTTGTTCAATGCATATGAGAACATTGGGGAAATCAACCATGGTTTCTCATCATCTATAGCAAGCATGAAGTAGTATCAGGCCCTCTAAATTCCCGACTTATCTCATCAATTCACTCAAATATGTAACATGGATCATTTTCTAGTATGACAGGGTTATCACTGAAAAAAAAAAAAAAATAGTTGAAACAAGAATGAGTCATATAAACAAATATAGGCATGCAGCATATTATATATTACACCAAGAATAACTGACCTGAATAGATAATGGGCACAAAGCCTGAAATCAATGGCATTTGACGTTCATTTTATGATGAAATCTTGTAGTATTTGTTAAAACATGCACACAAGCAATCTACAAGACTGAACTGTCAACATGCATATGCAATAAATATCATTATTTATAATAGAAAAATAAGAAGATGTTTTACCTGAAATTCCAATATCATATCCAAAAATAAGTCTCTTGTTGCAGCAAAATAGAAGCCAAGACAACATTGAACCTTGTTTTTCCTGCATATACTTCCCCACTATCATTATTACTAACAAAGCTACCACCTACAAAATATAATAAGTATGAGATATCTTGCTAGGAATGTCATCAGAACTTAATATGAATATTCACAAACTTAATTTTAATGTATTAATTTATGTTAAATGGCATATTCAAAGGAAAATTTGTTCTACGTGCCACTTAAAATGCATTTACTAGATCTCTTAAATATCTAGCATGTATGATCTTTTTGTAAGTAGACGTTATAATATATTAAAATTGCATGTTTAATGCATTACAAGAATAAAACATGAAACTTAAACTTAGCTTGAGAAAAGCAAGAATACATTTTGTTAGTTGTTCTACTCATTCTGCCTTTGTTTGGACTGCGTCGCCATTTTTCTTTCAAAGTAGGCTGTATGATTTATAGCAAAGTGAGATAGAGTTTTTTCTTCCCTTTTAACCCATGGTGCTTTCTTACATGACACTGAGAGTAATTTGATTAACTTGGTTATGTAATGCAAAAATTTCAGTTCCATGTTGCTACACTCTGATTTCATTAGCAAAAGCAAGCAATTTATTTGTCAAAATAATCATTTTTTCCATATATTTGGTATAGTTGTTATTCTTATTTTAGTTTATTGATATTATATGTTATTTTTTTTGCCACTGGTGTATATTTCAATGGTGGCTTACCTACTTTTGAACCCTTTTGCAAGTGTTCTGCTCAGCTGCATATTTCCATTCCATTAATCGCAAGTTATCACTTAGTTTAGTAGTTTCCACCTTTTTTCGTCGAAGTTCTAATTCCTGATTTGTTAACAAAGATGAATTAGGAAAGGCAAGCAATGAAATATTATTATCAGATATGCCCAGTTCCCTAATATATATACCAACTGTCTGACTTTAAAGCTCTCGGCTCCGGATTATTTCGTTGCCGGATCAAACTCAATACCTTGCACTCTGGTTGCGAAGTTAAGTGAGTTAATGGTTTCTCTCCAGTCCGCTGATCTTGGACTAATTTGTGTGAACATAGGAGTTTTGCAGTCCCTTCCTATGACTATTTGACAATGGACAATTTGAATAAATATCAAAAGTAGAAAATGCAAGTGTATATACAAAATGCCTCACCTAAAGAGCTTTGAAGCAAATGCGTAAGTTTCGGGTTTTTATGTGGTATATGTGGATTCTTGGAGGAAAGCACAACAATAACATCACCAAGCACAGAGATAACATGCACTGCTTCATTTCGTCTGTTTTTGATTTCGGTCCCAACTCTTTCACTTCCAGTTAAATCAACCGGCCAGATGTGACTTTTGTTTCTTTCTCCATCAAACAAATTTTCTGCTTTGGTTATTACCCGAATAGGCTATAACGCAGAAGGGAAAAAAATGGAGATAAACACTATATGATATTTAATTAATAACTTGAACAAAATTTATACCAGTGAGGATGACTACTAAGTTCATTTGCGTTGGTCGAACCCACGGATCGATTCTTTCTACCAGTTCAAAAATTTCACACGCTTCATCTATGCTGCAAACTTCAATATCTAAAAGACTAGGCACATCCTGAATTACATCTATTTGCGAAAACTAAGCTTAGGCTCAGTTTGCACGAAAATCGAGCCAAGGCTAAATTTTGGCGCATAAACCGAGCCGGCTCAATTTTGGCGAAAACTGAGCCGCTCGGTTTTACTGAGCCTAGGCTCAGTTTTGGCACAAAAAATGAGCCGACTCAGTATTGGCGCAAACTGACTATTATTTCAGCTGTACTTTGTCTTGACATTATCTCACAATTTTTGCTTCAAAGGAGTTGCATGAACACAACATGATAGTGCTGCCAATAATATGATAGTGGTGCAAGAAAGAAGAGGCATGAAAACAATGCAGTAGCGGAATGGAAGTTTTTACAGCTCTCTGTTCCTTAATTCACGTAGGTTCGCTTTCAGTTTTCAGCAGTTAAAAACAAAACCTGTACCTCTGTTTTTAATTTTAATTTGTTGCTTTTTGTTGCTTTTAAATAGTCTGGGTGCTTGCAATGTACCATCATGTGAACATTTCAATTCAGACTAACCTCAACATATTTCTATCGCAGAAACCAACCTTAACATATTTTTCAATTAAGATTAGATAGTCTCAACAACCAACCTCAACATATTTTTCAATTAAGATTAGATAGTCTCAATTCTTAACTCATTTATATCACGGAAACCAACCTCAACATTTTTTTCCCCTAAAGTTAACAAATGATATCCATATTAGTTCAGCACCTGGACACATTCTAGCTTGGTAAAACATATATTTAAGTTATTTGTCAGTCATTGAAATAAGGAAGTAAACTATAGTGAGATAGACTATTTGATAAAATTGGTAATAATGGTCTTATTGCATTAAATCTAATGTTGGACAAAAAAGCTACAAGACAGGCCAACTGTCTGATTAATGAAATGTCAATTTAATCAGTTTAAGTAAAGTGTAATTTATGTTATATCCTTAAAAGTTAAGGATGATCAATTGCGCTTTTTCATAGAGTGCTAGACATATCATGCATCATGTAGCGTCAAAAGTGATGTAATATACTATTAATTGCAAGCATAACACTAAATTGATCGCATTAATTTAGTAACAATCACAAATATGAAATTACTTCTCCGGTAATTTTAAACTAATTTGGAGGAACTGCTCTAGAATTTCTGCAAAATATCATAGCTCAAACAATCCAAAGAGATGCAAAAAATGGATTTCATTGGCTTGGTCATGGAGTAAATATGTTTAAGTAATCTAAAGTTGATAATTTTCACTTAAAAGGCTTCTTACTCTAGTGTAATAGGTTTCTAGAATCGTTTTTCATGTAGAATCGTTTTTTAATCTTTTATGTTTAAAATTAACTGATTATTTTAAAATGTTTGTTCCAAAAACTAACCATTTTGAAGAAAGAAACCATATGTCCAGCTTAATTTTCAATTTTAAAATATCTAAGTTAACAAACAAATGTGTCTTGGAAGAGAAGGAACTGTCTAGGCCACCCAAATTGAATATGTGAATTTATAACTCTATCGCACAACACCATAATCACTAAATAAAATAAAAATCCTGTTTTCTTCTCACCTGTCCTCAATAAATTCCCCAACAGTGCCATTAATGTCAATGCCTTAGTTTGGTACGTTGGCAACTAACTAGCCCATAACTTATTATCCCATCTACGCCTTCCATATTTCAAAACAAGTAGTACTGTAAATAGTAATCTTCTATAAATAACATATACGAAGAAAAGGCAGTAAAATAACATTAGAAGGACAGGTTAAGAGTTATAAGTATCCTGTGGATACTTCATTCTTGTTGTTAATATAAATAACACTCATATCATTAATTTATTTCTGGGTTTATTCACCATTGTATTCATGGTAATAATTATCTGTTCACCCTACTACTTTTTTGTTTATGTGACAATACAAAACTGCAAAGCAAAATATGTTTATAGTCACCTGTAAACTACTCGATAAATGCCAATTACATGCACCCATACATAACCCTACACGTATGAGCGCGTATGTATGATTCCATCTTCCCTAATAAGATGGTCAAGAATTATAATGATTTATCTTTTCTAGTACTATATATGTCGCTTTTATCTTTGATTGGCCCTTTGTTGCCATCATGAATAAATTTCGTGCATGTGTTTAGTTTTCCTGACATATGACCTCTAATGTATGAGCTTAAAATACCATTAAAATTAAACGTATGAGCTCTAACAAGAATTATAGTTTTCCTGTAGAGCTCATATATTACTGCAAAGGGCCATTTTATAGTTTTCCTGACATATGAGCTTAAAATACCATTAAAATTGCTAATACTATTGATGAAATGATACTGTAAAAAACCTGTTAGAGCTTTGTAACTTCATCCTTTTGTGCAGTAGAAGGAAGAAATCTGTTCAGAAATGAAGACAAATTGATACGAAAAATTAACTTCCCATATTTACATTTATATATTTCTAAGCATGTATTAAACAGTGCATAACATAGCTTCAGGACTAGGAGATAAGCTTCTAGTCATCAGGTGAATATATTTTTTAGCAGACAAAGTTAATATAAAATAATAAAGCATGCATTCCCATAACCAGGCTCAACTAAAATACAATTTGTTGACATAGATACACCTACTAAAATTTCATAGTAATATGAGCAAACGTGTAAATGCTATTTTTTGGAAAGCTTCACTAGATGATGCTTAGCATAAACGAAATTGGACTGTCAATGGTAACTAAGTCAAGTTTCATATTTTAGTAGAATATGATACTATCAGTAGATTAGCAACCTAATTAGATTCATAGGAAGTGAATGCAAATATACCCCCATAATCTAAAAGCTGAGAGAGTGAGCAATATGCCCCAACCTGAAAATTGAAAAGCAAATCAGTAACTAATAGGACGTGATTTAGAGTGGACAAGATTTATGAAAATACAGAATTATGACATTTACCTCAACAAGATAAGTATCTTTCACATCAGAATTCGAGATCGAATTATACCTAGGGTAGAAGTTATACAATAAATTAAATCGATTTCAACAAACATGACAATAATAATGGATTAACAGAGAATTATAATGAAATCATTTATCTAGAGCGAAACCTGTCCGAAATAGATTAGATAAGGGATCTCTTATCAATCCTCCAAAGTCCACTTTTCTTTTTATTTGCTTATTGCGCGGCCGAAAGAGGAATAAGCGTTGGGGTAAAAGATTGAGGCATCAATTAGGTCTTAGGATGAAAATTTACCCTTTTGCCCTTAGAAAAGAAGAGTTGACCAGGCATATCAACACATAGAAGTGTTGGCACATTTTTGGTGAAACATTTTTTCTGTAGCAACACATATTAGTGTAACTAGTCTGCAACACATATAAGTGTTGGCAGTTGAAAAAAATAAGAGTTGCCAAACAACCATTATGGTGTAGTGTTTATCGCAGACTGTGTTTTAAATGACATTTGTTCTTTAACCCAGTTGAAGGTAAGATTAATTTCTTAAGTTTGAATAATCATTAAATAATGATTTTTGATATTAAAACCAAATTGGAGTTTTAATTAATCTTTGAAAAGAAGATTAAAGAATAAATTTTAAAGAATTTATCTTTGATAAAATTAATGGGAACCTTTCCCTAATAATGTGTATTTTATTAAAGGAATATTCTGAATTAGAATTAGGTGTATGATGTGTTTCTATAGCACTTAAATATTGAATATAAAATACGCGAGTTATTCAGAAAGACCGGGTTCAACCCATTCTGAATAATTACTACGATGGTTAAAAGTCGAAGATAAAGACGGTGGTTGAAGACCGGAGATCTTCACATCGTTTGGATGATTACTGATGCCTTGATTGGGAGGCATCCCAAGACAAAATTATAAGTGGTGGTCGTCCAGACGTACTTGGAGATCGATGGATATGTGAAAACCTCTCTCCTGTATTGGATATATGGGACGAGGAATAAGGTGTCTCCGGTTTCATTCAGACCCTGAACGGACTTGTAAATGGATGTATGTTTAACATTGGATTTTATTCTGTGTTGATTGATTTCTATTAAATATATATCTGCTTGGTGGCAGAGAATTTATTCTCTTGCTTAACACCCTTCTCTGAAACGTATGAGCTCAGAGGTTATATATTGATAGACATCAGTCACATGGCGTGAATTGCCAGTGTGGCATGCCAAGATTGCAAATGATCAAGGCTTATTGTTGAAAAGCAGAGCCTTGTGGTTGATGATCAAAGCACAACTTTATTTAGCATAGCTTTGTGTATAGCGTTACTTCGCGAGCCTCACACCCCGGTATGAACCAGAAATAGGAGAAGGATCCAGGGAGAACATGTATTTCTTTCTAACTAAGAGTGGTGTCATGGTATGGAGCCCAGAAATTTTACTTATGTGGATGATGGAAAGCGAGGTACCTCGGATTGGAGTCCCTAGTGGCTCTTTATTTACGCCCCATAGGGCAGGGAGGCGTATTGTTCAGGAATTTATATAATCCACTAATATATGTGTGGACCGGCCCCGTGGCTCCTAAGGGCTTGAATGAGTACTTGTCCTGAGGATCGGGCTAAAGAGTCTCGAATTCGGTAAGGACGATCCCTTGGCTTGGTTCATGATGGAAATCCAATTTCCAATACGGCACCGTGCGTTTTTGATTGTAAAACTAGTATGGCGACATAGTATATGGTAGCTATGCCGTATATGATTGATACATTATGATTGAAATGTTTCTGAAACATATATACACTATTAATAATATCAAATACGTTTTATCGTATCAAGCATTTTTGACCATTATAAGGTAAAACTCTATCCTCCGGTTTGTGTTGCATTGTGTGATGGGACTTGAGTCTTATAATGGTTTCATTTTTCTAAAAAGCATTGCGTTGTTTAACGACTGACTTTATTTATGCACTGACAATCCAATGGAGTAAACCCGTTTTGCGTTAGTGGCGTGCTCCTATGATTAGCCTTATTATTAGACAAGTTAAGTGATATTTCTCATACCAGTCCCATGAATGACTCGTAGTTTGTTTCACTTGCAAACTCGGGTGCCCATATTTTCCACACGGGCAGTCGAGTGGCTTGTTTTACAGATATTTATTTATTGAGTAGGATTCTAGATCGAAGCTTAAAGCTATGTCTAGAGCATTGATAGTCTTCCGCTATGTTAGCTTATCAGTTCCGCTGCATTGCATTACATCTTTTGTAAATTATTTTCCGCTGTATTATATTCGATGTACTCTGATATTATGTACTCTGATGTAACATTATTATGATGTTTATAAAAGTCTCATGTTATTTGTTCTGATGTGTTGTATGCCCAAAGTTAGCGTATGCAGGATTCAAACGGTCTTGGTCGATTTAGCGATCGATTAGGTCCGGGCGAAATCCGTGTCATTCCAGCTGGTATTAGAGCTTTGATTAACTCAAATCTTTGAGGTACAACTCGTTAGAACAGAGCAAAAGACTCATTAGAGGTAGGATTAGAAATATCCTATAAAAGAATACTCATTAGAGATAGGATCAGTAGCATCCTAAAATGAGAAAACTCGTGAGAGATGGGGTTAGAAATGCCCTACAATGAGTTGAGAGTGACAAGTTTATAATTAACGTATTTGTGATTATATATATAATCCGATCTTAGAAAATATGATTTTTAAATATATAGAAGTTATATATATTTGAAAAGCTAATCAACTAATTGATTGATGATTGTGTTGTGTGATTATTAGTTTAAATAATAAAATTATTGAAACCAATAAAAGAATGAAAGTTGAGTGAGTTAGTTAAACAACTTTCAGCTCCATTCCTTTTCGAGGACGAAAATATTTTAAGTGGAGGAGATTATAACAATCCGGAATTTTAGAACCAATTTAAAAATTTAGTTTAAGGAAATTTTGACAGAAAATGCGTTAGAACGTAAAGATTCCATTTTAAAAAAAAACTTTTAAATAAAATTATGATGTTATTTATGTATGATTTTAAATTTATTTCTAATAAACAATTATTTGTAATTAGATAAATAGTGATTTATTACAATCGAAATTAGTATCAAGTTGTATGTATATTTATAATAATTAACTTCAAATAATTGATAATAAAAGAAAACAGTAGTTGAGTCATTGTTTTGTTAAAAACTTTAATATAAGAGTTTTATGATAATTAATGACAAAATCAACACATAATTTCTTTGCTCATTCACATTTCATGCAAGTTTATTTTGCTTTCTTCTCATTTTCTACTTCATCAAATTCACTACCTCTTTTCTCTTTACTCCATTGTTTTCATTAATTACACATTCGTTTCTATCCTTTTGTCTATTAATTTATTTCTCTTTATTCTATTTTCACACATGTATTCTTATTTTTTAAACTTATAAAAATGTTCATTTTATTGTCATATGATACATAGGAAGTTGTGTAAATAAAAATGTTCATTTTATTGTCATATGAAACATAGAAAATGTTATGTTAAAATAAATATATCATTTTGTTAGAAAATGTTATGTTAAAATAAATATGTCATTTTGTTAGAAAATGTTATGTAACATAAATATGTCGATTTGTTTGAAAATGTTATGTTTAAATAAATATGTCTTTTTGTTAGAAAATGTTATGTTAAAATAAATATGTCATTTTCTTAGAAAATGTTATTAAAATAAATACGTTATTTTGTTAGAAAATGTTACGTTAAAATAAATATTATGTTGAAATAAATATGTCATTTTGTTAGAAAATTTTATGTTAAAATGAAAATGTCATTTTGATTAGAAAATGTCAAGTGAAATAAAAATGTCATTTTGATTAGAAAATGTCAAGTGAAATAAAAATGTCATCTTGATTAGAAAACATATTTTGTAAATAAATTTGTCATTTATGTTAGAAAACATATTTTGTAAATAAATATGTCATTTACGTTAGAAAACATATTTTGTAGATAAATATGTTTTTTATGTTAGAAAACATATTTTGTGAATAAATATGTCATTTAGATAGAATATGCTTTTGCTTAATAAAAATATCATTTAGTTAGAATATGTTTTTGTCAAATAGAAATGTCATCTTGTTAGAATACGTACTGTTAAATAAGAAGAATCATGTCTTGAAATATGTGTTTGTGATGTTGGAATGTTTAACATATTAAAAATAATGTTAACATTAATATGGTAGTTGAAATTAAAATTATAAATATTTATTTATAATTTAAACATTGAAAATTGATTAAATAGAAAATAATCCAAACAGAATTAGAATTGGTTAAAATTATTAACCAATGATTTATTTATATAAACTGTTGTTGTTTGAAAACCCCACACGGGTATTGAGATGATATTGGACATACACTAGTCCCAATATTTCGTTGTATATCAAACGATGGATTGACAGTCTATGATGAGCGTTATTTATTTATTTTAATGCTCACACAGTTGTAAATTTCACTCTGGATGTGAATGGATTGTTCAATGATTATTTATCATTATTGTTATATACATGCGATGTATGAAATCCATATAACTGAAATTATATCGTAATTGATTGAGTCGCATTTCGATTTAGAATATTTTAAAATAAAGAATATTAAAAAATAAAGAATATTATGAAATAAAGAATCTTTTAAAATAACGAATATTTTAAAATAAATTTAGTGAATAATAAAATTATGATTTTTATGTTCATTTTTGGATGGACACAAAAATATGAAGCCGGGTTAAGTATAGAACCGCCATTTTTAACCCAAATGGGTTTATCGATCGATTTTATTTATTTTAAAATGAATATCGAAAAGAAGTGATTTCAAAATATAATGTTTTGAAAATATTATTACTTTAGTATAAAGATTTAGGATATTAAATTTTGATTTAAAATTGAAAATGGAGTTGAAATCGTTTTAAAAATGAATTTATAAATATTTTATAAAATATGTTTTAAATAGAAATCGACGAAATATATATATTATATATATTTAATGGCCTGAATAGAACGTGCCGCGCAGCGACCGTTCACGAATTTCGACCATTAACTTCAAATCGATGTAACGGGAGATCCGACCGTCGGATTCTCCTAAAACCGGAACTGTTGGGTTCGTATCGAAAAGAGCTTTCAAAAAATATAAGAGATTTGAAATATAACGGTAGTATTTGGAATTATGTCCAAATCAATTTCAGAAAAAGTCGCTGTAAGTGCAGTTCGGTGGCCGTTATTGGAAACCGACTGTACAGGCCTTAATGAAATTATTAAAAATATGAAAAAATTATGTAAAATAATAATAAATGATTTGAAAAGAATTTGATGAAAAATTCAAATTTTGTAAAGATAAAAATATATTTTTATCAGAATGAACTAGTTATTAACTAGAATAAATCTTTAAATTAAGTTTTAATGAAGTTTTCCAATTAATTAACATTTACTTGGAATTAAATAAAATAAATTGGATTTTTGGGTTTGTCGTGAATGGTTTCTTAAATAACACTGTTCTTAAGCCTCGTATGAAAGGAATAAATCTTTTAATTAAGATTATTAGAGTTTCCAATTATATTTAGTAATTGGAATAAAATGAAATGTGAATTGAGTTTATTGTGAACTGTGTTTTTAACGACATTCATATTTTAACCCAATTAATAGTGAAGATACGATTTGAAATTTATAAATCTTTTAATTAAGATTTAATGGCAATTTTCCAAAGTAAAATTTTACAATTTAATAGAAGAAATTGGAATTGAATGGAATTCAATTTAATAATAATCGAGATGAGCTTCTGTAAAAGAAGACCGTTACTATATATGGAATTTAAAAGGCTTTGCCGTTATTCCATTTATATTGTTAGTCTGATACGTAAATTTATATCGATTATATATTGATTTGATTTCTATGAAAATTCCATATTTAATGGAATATGATTTTGGGTTTATCGCGAACTGTGTTTTTAATGACATTTCTTCTTTAATCCAGTTGAAGGTGAGATTAATTTCTTAAATTTGAATAATCATTAAATAATGATTTTTGATATCAAAACCAAATTGGAGTTTTAATGAATCTTTAAAAACTAGATTAAAGAATAAATTTAAAAGAATATATCTTTGATAAAATTAATGGGAACCTTTCCCTAATAATATGAATATTTTATTAAAGGAATATTCTGAATTGGAATGAGGCATATGATGTGTTTCTATAGCACTTAAATATTGATTATAAAATACGTGAGTTATTTGGAAAGACCGAGTTCAACCATTCTGAATAATTCCTACAACGATTAAAAGTCGAAGATGAAGACGGTGGTTGAAGACCAGAGATCTTCATGTCGTTTGGATGATTACTAATGTCTTGATTGGGAGGCATCCCAAGACAAGGTAATAAGTTGTGATCGTCCAGACGTACTTGGAGATCGACGGATATGCGAGAACCTCTCTCCTGTATTGGACATATGAGATGAGGAATAAGGTGTCTCCGGTTTCGTTCAGACCCAGAACGAACTTGTAAATGGATGTATGTCTGACATTGGATTTTATTCTGTGTTGATTGATTTCTATTAAATATATATCTGCTTGGTGGCGGAGAATTTATTCTCTTGCTTAACACCCTTCTCTAAGACGTACGAGCTCAGAGGTTATATATTGAGAGACATCAGTCTCATGGCGTGAATTGTCAGTGTGGCATGCCAAGATTGCAAATGATCAAGGCTTATTGTTGAAAAGAAGAGCCTTGTGGTTGGTGATCAAAGCACAACTTTATTTAGCATAGCTTTGTGTATAGCGTTACTTCGCGAGCCTCACACCCCGGTATGAATCAGAAACGGGGGAAGGATCCAAGGAGAACATGCATTTCTTTCTAGTTAGGAGTGGTGTCATGGTATGGAACCCAGACATTTTACTTATGCGGATGATGGAAAACGATGTACCTCGGATTGGAGTCCCTAGTGGCTGTTTATTTACGCCCTTTTGGGCGGGGAGACGTATTGTTCAAGAATTTTATATAATCCACTAATATATGTGTGGACCGGCCCTGCGGCTCCTAAGGGCTTGACTGAGTACCTTCCCGAGGCTCGGGATAGAGAGTCTCGAATTCGGTAAGAACGATCCCTTGCCTTGGTTCAAGATGGAAATCCAACTTCCAATACGACACCGTGCGTTTTTGATTGTAAAACTAGTATGGCGACATAGTATATGGTAGCTATGCCGTCTATGATTGATACATTATGATTGAAATGTTTTTGAAACATATATACACTAATAATAATATCAAGTACATTTTATCATTTCAAGCATTTTTTACCATTATAAGGTAAAACTCTATCCTCCGGTTTGTGTTGCATTGTATGATGGGACTTGAGTCTTATAATGGTTTCATTTTTCTAAAAAGCATTGCGTTGTTTAATGACTTACTTTATTTATGCACTGGCAATCCAATTGAGTAAACCCGTTCTGCGTTAGCGGCATGGTCCTGTGATTAACCTTATTATTAGATAAGTTAAGTAAGATTTCTCATACCAGTCCTATGATTGACTCGTAGTTTGTTTCACTTGCAAACTCGGGTGCCCATATTTTCCACACGGGTAGTCGAGTGGCTTGTTTTGCAGATATTTATTTGTTGATCCGGATTCTGGATCGAAGCTTAAACTGTGTCCAGAGCATTGATAGTCTTCCACTGTGTCAGCTTATCAGTTCCGCTGCATTGTATTACATCTTTTGTAAATTATTTTCCGCTGTATTATATTCGATGTACTCTGATATTTTGTACTCTGATGTAACATTATTATAATGTTTATAAAAGTCTTCTGTTTATTGTTTGATGTGTTGTATGCCCAAAGTTAGCGTATGCGGGATTCGAACGGTGGTTGATTTAGTGATCGATTAGGTCCGGGCGAAATCGGTTTCGTTACACATGTCTGACCCGAAGTTTTCTTTTCTTTCCATGAAACTCTTGGATGCTCAAATTTTTAGGACCAGCGAAGTAGTTTAGGTTTTCACGGATGCAATTGGAGGAGTTTGGAGCAGGAGGCTTTATCGTTAGTTAGTTATTTTCGGGTTTTCGTTGTATATTATGTACTTTATACCTGATGTGTAAGGACAAGCTACTATAACTGTCCTAGGGTAAAATTGTACTTGTGTAACTCTGATGTAATCAGTTGTGTAAATGACTTTGTAAACTATTTTGTGACTATTATATGTTATCCGTTGCGATGGTGAGGTTCTGTTTTATCTTCCTTTTCTTTAACCCTAATGATGTTGTTTTCCAACACATAGATGTTCGGCATGTTAATACCGTGGATGTATTAGTGTCGGCTCTGGAGGTCGAAAAATCCGGTCGTTATAGATCACATGCAAGGTGCATGAAACCAAGGGATGATCAAATATTTTTTAGTGATCGGATGAGGCCCGACAATGATTGACCTTGTCTAATCAAGTGTTCAAATACATGACTGATTCGAGTCATGTACTTTTCGATTTCTAATTACACATCGAGCCCAACGTTTAGTCCAAGCATTTTTGAATTTGTGTGAGTCTGTCCTCAAGCCACGAGTGATCTAGTGATTAGAATTCCAAAGCGTGATGGCCTTGACAAAAGGCGGGTCAACAACTAATGATTGTTTTCGACATAAATTTTTAGATTTGAATGTTAACTAAAAGGGAGTAATTTAAAAAGCGAACTATGAATAGATTGAGGTATGAATTTGGAGTATGTGTCTGAGTATAACTCAAGTAAAATACAAATTTATATTGAATTCTATAAAACCTGTACTAATATGGCGTCACTTTATATGATTTCTCTTGTGTATTGCTAAAAGCACCAAAATTTCTTCTTCCTAATACCATGAATGGCATCATAAAATATAAAACTGGGGGCTTTTAGCATTGCACCACCATGTAAAATTAAAGGCACCCAGTTTTACATTTCCTAATACATTCATGGTATTAGGAAGAAGAAATCTGGGTGTTTTTAGCAGCACTCTTCTCATTATATCGTGAGATAATTCTATTTTGAATAAATAATAGGAAATCAAAATAGAAACTAAATAAGTTAGTATTTATAATTGAAATTGTTTTATAAAAACTGATTTTATATACGGTTGTTATTTTTCCTTCTCTTAAAAAGAATTTTGTTTCAATTTTCATATAATGAATTTGATAACTTAAATAGCCATCTTCTAGACATAAGTAACTACGTTAATAACTATTTATTTTTACATATATTTATAAAGATGTGATCTTGGGAAATTACAACTGTAGTTATAAATAAAATTTACCTTTTGGAAATGAAAACTTGCAAACAATTAAATTTTGAAATTTGAAATGAGTTTTATATAATGTCTACATTATGGAGATCAATGATGTACATAAACAAGTGTATTAAGAAATTTCCTAAATTTAAAATTTTATGCTATAAAGTAAAATGATTTGGATTTTATTATATATTGTAAGGAGTGTTTGAAAATTTTCAATAATTATGTTGGTAGAAAAATAGTTTTAAAATATTTCATTTGGTATTAAAAACGGGTCTGTTGAGCACTTAAAGATTTTGGGCATGCATCTAGCCAACGTATGAATGAAAACTTTAAGGATTAGATAATCATTACTGAATAACACTTTGATCGCTTAAAAATAATTTTGGTGATGATTGCTACATCATCAACATTCATTTTTGGGTTTTTAAAGTAAGAAATGTATAATATATTAGTTGAGACATCAAGTTATAAATAAATTATTTAAAGAGAACTGGAAATATTAGAATTTTTTATTAATCAACCCCTAATTCAAAGTAAGACTAAGCAAGTGGTTTAAATGTATATAAATTGATTTTTAGATAAAGTAGGTGAAATTGCTAGATTCTTACTCCGCTCCTTTTCGATGATGTAAAATTTTGAGTGGAGGAGATTGTAACGACTTGTATTTTTAACCATTTAGAAATACTAATTTTTATAGAGAAATTGTGAATAGGATTATTAAAAATTAAAATTCTATTTATTTAAAATGTACTTGGATTAATTTGATTACAGAAAAATGAAATCAAGTTTCAGATTAGTTTTATCTTATTATTATTATTGGAATTCAGAAATATAATAGAATCGTTGTTACTTTTCCAATCAAATTGATTCCGTAATAAGACTTAATTAATTAAATTTTGCAATTAAGTTAGAGTGGTATTTTAAAATTTTAATGGTAAAGATGCAAGTGTAATCAATAGGTTAACATCAGAAAACACATGTTTTACATTAAGTAATATAAGCGGTAAATTGAATCAAAATTACATTTTGAAGAAATTAAATTTTGTATGTCTTATTTATACAGTGAAATTAAAGTCGGAGTTATGAGCGATAACTTATATAGGATTGTGTTTTGGGGATTTCAGTCTCATTGTGTTTAAAAATATCGAAAACCTATATTTCGATATACAAGACGACGCATTTTGGTTTGGTGACATAGGGTGTAACACCCCACATTTTCAAATTAAATAATAAAATAAATTTTGAAAGGCATTCATAATTTGGTCGCAGAATCAGCATCATCGCATCCGTGGCGATTTTCTGATCAATTTATAATCGTGGTTTATAGGAAACAGATTTAAGACGAATATATATTTTAAATGAAATATCACAACAAACATAAAAATAAGGTATAAGAAAAGAACAATGACCACCATTGTTTTTAGTCTTGTTAACAAAAGGCTATGTAGCTTAGTTGGTAAAGATATGTCTCTCCCAAGTGAGTGGCGCAAATTCGAGTCCTATCGGCGTCAGTTTTTTTATAGAGAAACAACTAAAATAATACACATTCTAAGAGGAAGATATGTATAAATGCACATATAAGGAAAATTATATATAAAAGTGAGTATAAAAATATATGTATACATGCATATGTAAATATATGCATATGCGGGTGCATAAATATATACATTTGAAAAAGAAATCCAAAATAAAAGTGCAATCAGTGAAAATAGGTAAGAATTAAATGACGGCATAAAGCCGTTTGAAATTTTGAAAATGAAATAAAAGTTGCATGTATATATATACATATAAATTTAAATGTTGAGAAAAAATGTGCATGTTAAGAGCAGAATATAATCAATGCATAATAAATGGAAAATGGAGAAGAATTAAGCTGCCTTTGAATTAGAGTGCATAAAAAGAAATAAAATTAGCGTCATTAATTGCATTGATTAACGGGAAAGAAACTGAAAGATTGCATACGTATATACATGCATAAATTTGAAATTCAAACTTAACCATGATGTATAAGGGGTATAAAATAAATCAAAGGAAGTAAAAAAGGGCAACTAATCAGACGTTTAATCAAAAACGTTAAGTACAACAAATCAAACAAGCATGCCTGGACCCAGACGGGTTGACCCCATTGTGCGTGGGTCGACCCACCAACATAGGGGTCGACCCAGGGGTTGACCCAAGCGTGATCCAGGTGCGTTTTGGTGATGTGTAAACTGTGATGTTTTTCTTTTTCTATCAATCTTTCATAATCCATATCTCCCTCATTTTTCAATGGAATTGGATGAAACCAGCGACAAAACGAAGAGGAATGCAAGGGCTACGATCTAGTAATAGTTTGGGGATGAATTTGGATGGTATTAGGGTGCAGCAAGTCGAAACAATAGGAGAGATGTAAGAAATCCCGTACACAATTTTCAGTTTGCATAACCAAGTTCAAATAGCCATATCTCACTCAATTTTGATCAGAATTCGATGATCTACAAAACGACCGTGAGAACAAGAATTATGATATGGGAAAGGATTTGGGACACAATAGTCTAACATATGTATGCAGTTTGAAGATAATTGTTGACAGTTTTAGTTTCCTTATCTATTTATTCACCGAAACTTCATTTGATCATTACTTGGTCAGTTCATGATGGATTCACATGAAACCAGCGACATTACGAAGCAAATGAAGAGAAGTATAGTATGAAGTTAAGTTGTAGATGAAATTCCAAAGTTGTGAATTTATTTGGTACTCATTTCTTTATTGATTTACATTATATATACCAGTACTCACTCATGCTCGATGGGCATGTGCATAGATGGATTTGACTGAAGCTGAAAATAAACTTTAAAGTGGACAATCGTTGATGTATGTTTTGTATTGAAATATAGAATGTTGCAATATGAACACAACAAAGAAGAACAGAGCAGGAAAATGACATACTGGTCGGTAAAAGTTAAAAAAACAATGCTGTACAGGCGTGTTATGTAATATGTAGGAGCTAAGTAATGTAACAGGCACACAGTAAAGACTGGAATGTATGTTAATTTCAAATACAATTCTGAAACAACAAGTACGTATTATTGCATAAAACAAACTGGGATCAAATTGTATAATACAATGGAAAAATAAAAAGGGTACGCATGAGGAAAACCTAATCTGCCCATATGAAGGCACTGTTGAGAGGCTGAAGAGATCCACCGACATAAGGCAATGATGGAGACGGGTCGCTAGCAATCCATCGTCAAACATGTATTCAGATTTCGTGGAACCCGTTTTATGAAATGAATTTGAAATCTGTTTGAAATACGAAATTGTTCCAATGATCCTGTGTTTAGCCAAAAACATAAAGTCGTGTAAATATTATATTATAGACTTGATATAGCACATAACTGTATATACCAACATGCAAATTATGTACCCATTTAGGTAAGAAAAATAATGCTTACTTGTATAACAGCTTCACCCTTGTTGGGTCTATAACTACTGAATTGAAACTCAACGTGCAGTGTTGGAAGATCATCATCTCCCCGATTTGTTGCTTGTCTGTATTTATTCCCCGGAAGACTACGTGTAGGCCTGACCCATATTTTAATGGAGAACTATGGATGTAACAAAATATAATGCAAGGTAAAAATAACTTTGGAAGGCAGTAATAATTATCTAAATGTTATATGCTTCCTGCAAGAAGTCCAATCCCATCTACATGTTAATGTTAATTTTAATTTATTTTAATTTATTTCAATTATATTTTCATAAACTGTTTACACATTGATGGATGAAATGAGGCTAAATGTCACAGAAATAACTAACCATTAGTTAAAGTGCCCTTGCCAAACTCATTCAATAAACTAAAAGAATGTGTTGTAGCCTGCATGTAATTCGTCAAGAGCAGAGTTAAACCAAGACATGTGAAGGTAATTTGAAAGAAATGATATAAATATATACCTCAATGTCATTCATAGTTGTTGGAGATCAATCATAAAAGATACTTCTTTTTTAAGGCAGTCTGTTTGAGTTTCTGTACCGTATAAAAAGAGTGGGATGCTGTCTCATTTCTCAAATATGTCAATATGCTGCGAAAATAGTTTGCGACTGCAAGGTTTGTATACAAACTTGTTTGTAAAAGATGCAAGGTTTATGTATCGTAGTTAAAAACTGAGTTTTTTAACTAATAAGTCAAAAACCACGGTTTAGACTCAGTTATCAAAACTGGGTTGTAAACTCCGTTAGAGTCTTCAACTCAGTAAATTGAGTTTTAAACTCAGATTAAAATGTGAAGCAAAGAAAATAGATGATAAATGTAGAAATCAAATAACAAAACAATTTAATCAAATTCTTGCTTACTCTATACTCTTGCCACAATTACTGTCCATGCACTACAAGAGGAACAGGGGTTTCCAACGGTCAGGGGCCGTTGGCGGCCGTTGGAAACCCCGTTGGCGGCCGTTGGAAACCCCGTTGGAAGCCGTTGGTCAATCCGTTGGTATACGGATCAACGACTTCCAACGCAAACGACGCTTAATTTCCAATGGCTTGCAACTGATAAATAAGGACACGTGTATGATGTTTTAAGCAAATAGACCGTTGGAAGCCGTTTGTATGGAATGACCTGTAAGCCGTCGCAGGCCGTTGGTCGCCGTTGGAAATCTGGGTGTTTTTTTTGGCAGATTTTAGATTTACCACTACAAGCCACACAACAAATATAAAACATTATGAACTGCTCCATTTCGAGCATATAACTCACATTCTCAACCATATATACACCCAAACACAATACGAAATAAAAAACAAACACAAAACACATAAATTAACCAATATTTACATAACATTACCACCAAATTTCGCCAAAACAACACCAAACCATCACCATGTCCAAAATAACATAACCATCTCCAAACAACATAACCAACACCATGTCCAAACCGTACCATCACCAAACCATCATAACATCATGTCCAAACCATCATAACAAAATATATACAACTACCATGCATGTAGCAAGCCTCACCAACTCTCAAAACACATCAAAACAAGCTAACCTGATCAACTCTCTCCCCCTGAAGATGAAGGTGTCGTACCGTGCTGGGCAATGTACTCCTCCAATCGCTGGTTAAGCAACTCCATCTGCTCTTCACGGCGACGATCACGTTCATGAAGCTCTGCAATCTGTGCTTTCAACTGTGCGATTTCTTCCTTTTCCTGAGCCTTCTGATACATCTGCTGAGATGCTGTAATCTGTATATAATTTCATATTTTCAGTATTTCATAATAGTAGTTCGAATACATTTGAGTTTTTATTATAAATTTTAGTATTACCTCTAGATTTCCATAACCATATCGTCTGTTTCGGGTAGCAGGATCCATGACAGCATCAAATATCTTGTCCTCATCTTCCTTGGTCAGCTCAGTCCTCCCTGTAGCTTCCAGTACCTGCGCCCTTTGCTCCTGAAATTTCTCCTGTTAAACAAAAATAAAATAAATTTAGATAACACTATTTTAATTAAATTATAAGTCTACTTAACTATTTTATACATACATATCTCTCACGCGCCTTATCATCATGGTCCCAAGTG
This sequence comes from Allium sativum, assembly GCA_030737875.1. NCBI lineage: Eukaryota > Viridiplantae > Streptophyta > Magnoliopsida > Asparagales > Amaryllidaceae > Allium > Allium sativum. The sequence continues at coordinate 977,259,328 of CM060924.1, read as the reverse complement.
TACGAAACTGAGCCTGTGTCGTCAGTCTGACTCAATGCATGTGTATGCTCAAAAACATCCAAGTACGACACATGAGCCATACGCGCTCTCTCCTGAAATAAGCATGCACACATGTAAATTAAAACTTAAACTTAAATCAACTATTAATTTTAACTAGTTATGAATTAAAAATTTTAACTGTGCAATTACAAAATATACCAGATCCTCACGATGATGCTGAAATGACTTGGACCCACCTCGATGCGTAACCGGATTCTTGCTCCTATTAGCTGCATTTCTCTCAGACGAGGCCTATACATTTAAATTTAAAAAAAATGTCTTAGTCTAAATCACGTACTAATTGAATAGAATAATTTAAATTAAAAATATGCAGTAAAATTTACCAGAAAGTCCTCATTACTATTCCAATAAGTAAGTAGATCATTCCACACTGACTCGCTCACCCAAGACTGCCTTTTCCCACTTGATTTTAAAGTGTTCATTGTTTGTCTGTAATTTGCTGCCACTTTACTGTTCCAGTGGCGCTTAACGAGATCCAAATCTGTCTCCTGGAGATCCACCGCACCCTGCGTTTTTTTTATAAATAACATACATATAAAGTTATCAAATAGGAGCATGTACTTAATATAAGAAATGTCATATCATACATATGTACCAAAAAATCCTGCCATATGGTCTCCTTAACTAAGTCGGGTATCAAGCTCCAAGTGGGCCAACATGCAGTCATGCGGGCCTGATAAGCACGTTTTGATATCCTCAAAACGGTATTGGACGACTCGAACTCAAACCCCCTGTGTTAAACGGGAAAAAAATACATGGTTGCTAGAACAACAATTTAAATAATTTATTGTACTTAAATTAAATTTATACTAAAAACTTAGTTTTTACCCTTTTGATGCTTTTGGCTTAAGCCAGACCATAGGACGAGATAACTCTGACGATGGACCACCCTCCTCGCCACCTGATGCCATACTTGTTACAAACAAAAACATAACATAACATAACATAACATGACATAACATGACGTAACATAACATAACATAACATGAACGAACTATATGTAAAAACATGGTATTAGATAACATGAGTACTTGATAATAGGAATGTCATAACATGAGTACAAGTTTGTTTCATAGAAGTGTTAAATATAAGTTTGATTCATAGATTTGTCTAGTTAACATATGATCGAGTTTGATTCATAGAAGTGTTAAATATAAGTTTGATTCATAGACATGTCTAGTTAACATATGAGTTTGATTCATAGAAATGTCATAAAAATAAATATATGGTTACTTGATAATAGAAATGTCATAACATAAAATTACCTTTTGAAAATAAGGAGTATTAGTTAGTCGTCCTCATCACTTTCAGATTCCGACTCTATTTCCTCCTCCATATATGGTTCATCTGTAGTCTCAAATACATCAATTAATGCATTCGATTCATCGTTTAGAGGTCCAAAATCTGTTTGATCGTCTGTTATTACTATTTCTGCATTTTCCTCGACGTCTGCTTGATAAGCTTGGTCATCGGGAATATTACGCCCGTCAAATGTAAACCTTGCTTTTGTTTTGAAAACAGCCCACCAATCTATTTTGTCTCTTCTCATAGAAGGATAAGGAGCATAATACACTTGAAGAGCCTGTTTGGCAAGTACGAAAGGGTCGTACTTATAATAATGGGACGTATGTCTTACTTCTATAAGATTATATTTTGGGTGCACGTTGATCCCAGAACCTGGAACATTGCTGAACCAGTTGCATTTAAACAAAAATACTTCTTCCGCTGGTCTTGTGAAATATGTCAATTGCAGAATCTGGTTTAGCACGCCATAAAAATTGTGTATATGGTCGTTTGGATCATCACTACCTTTAACAAATACACCGCTATTATCAGTTAATTTTTCAGCACCATATTCTTTATTGTTAAATTTATATCCATTGACAAAGAATATTGGATATGTCTTCACATTTCTTTTAGGTCCCAATGCCAAATGTTTCAATCCTTCATCCACAATACAATTTGTTGGATCAAAAACATAATTAGTAAACCAACTAGCGAATTCTTTGCTGATATCGCCGTTTGGATACTGTGATTCATAAATGCTGCAATCATAGGACATACGTTACATATATGATTAAAGATACAATACATATATACATAGATGCATAAGTAGAGTACCTAACGAATGGTGCAACTTCGGTGCAATTGAGAAGAATATATGTGTGTGCTGCATTGTAATCTTTATCGTTCAGCCATTCCTCCACACATCTACTAGAAGGCCGACCATGTTTTTTAAAAATAGATAAAGTCGCTTGGCAGTCATCTTGATCAATGCCTTCATCATTACGTGCAGTACTTGCAAATGAGATGTTCACATGATCACTAAAATAATGAGAGAAAAAAAATGAAGCTTCTTCTTCAATGTATGATTTGCAAATAGAACCTTCAACTCTAGCTTTTTGCCTCACTTTTTTCTTTAGATGATTTAAATGCCTGTTTAGAATTATTGTAAATTATTTTTTCATACACTTAACCAAAATTTAATTAATTGAATATTAATATACCTTTCAAATGGATACATCCATCTGTATTGCACAGGCCCTCGAAGACGTGCTTCTGATGGAAGATGAATATGTAAATGCTCCATAACATTGAAAAACCCTGGAGGAAATATTTTTTCCAATTTGCAGAGTAATATGGGGAGTTCTTCCTCTAGTTTACGTAGATGGTCAATTTTTAATGTAGATGAACAAAGCTCTTTATAGAACAAACTAAGCTCTGTTACAACAGTCCAAACTTTCACGTGCAATAGTTCTTTGAAAGCGACGGGCAATAAATTTTCCATCATAACATGACAGTCGTGGCTTTTCATCCCGCTAAGTTTACTGTTTTTATAGTCAACACATCTACGAAGATTGGAAGATATACCATCCGGGAATCTTAACCCTTCCATCCATTTTAAAAATATTTTTATTTGATTAGTATCCAGTTCATAGCACGCTTTCGGTTTTCTGGTGTCATTTGGCTTTATATGAAGCTCCGGACGATTACATATTACTTCAATATCACGTCTGGATTTCAAATCATCTTTCGTCTTCCCTTTGACATTCAAAATTGTATTGATTACGTTATCAAACACGTTTTTCTCATTATGCATCACGTCAATATTATGACGAATCAGAAGATCTTTCCAATAAGGCAACTCCCAAAATATGCTTTGTTTCCACCAATTATGAATTGATGATTTACCTTGAATTTCTGTCTGTACTCCAATTTCATGAATCTTGGGAAAATCTTGCACAAGTTCATAAATTTCCTCACTTGTCCATACTTAAGGTGGTCGTAAAGTTTCAAGTCTATTAGCTGTAAAAAATTTCTTATCCCTTCTAAAAGGATGATTAATATGAAGAAAACATCTATGACAGTCAAACCATGAAATTTTCTTTCCAATAGGTAAAGAAAATTATCTTGTTTCTTCCATATAGTACGGACAAGCTAGACGACCAGCCGTACTCCAACCTGAAAGCATCGCATAAGCAGGAAAATCGCTAGTTGTCCACAATAGAGAAGCATGCATACGAAAGTTTTTCTTTTGGGAAATATCATATGTTTCTACCCCTTCATACCACAATTTTTTTAATTCTTCAATCAACGGTTGTAAATAAACATCGATTCCTTGTGTCGGATCATCAGGACCAGGTACGACAATTGTAAGAAACATATAAGGAGTTATTCATACACATCCACGGAGGTAAATTATAAGGTGTTACAATTACTGGCCAGGATGAATATTTAGAACCAAATTGAGAAAATGGTGAAAACTCATCGATACATAAACCTAGTCTAACATTTCGACTCTCAGATGCAAAATTGGGATACTTTTGATCAAAATGCTTCCATGCTTCTCCATCAGATGGGTGTGTTAACGTACCTTCTTCCTGTGTTCTCACCTTGTGCCATCTCATATGTTGCGCGGTTACAGAAGATGCATATAACCTTTGAAGTCTAGGAATAATCGGTAAATAATGCATACGTTTATATGGGACTTCCTTTCCCTTTTTCTTTCTTGGTTTGTATCTTTCTTGATTACATATTCTACAATTCTTAAGCTTGATATCTTCCTTCCAAAATAGCATGCAACCCTTTAGACATGTATATATTTTTTGATACGGCAAACCAAAGGCCGACATAATTTTTTTTACTTCATAATGGTTTTCGCACATTAAATTATTGGGAGGCATATGCCACTTCGCAGCTTGTACAACAGCTGTAAATCCAGCTTCTGTGAGGTTGTATTTAGATTTCATCGCAATGTATTCAGCAGTTACTGATAATTGAGTTATGCTTTCACACCTTTCCCAAAGGGTTTTTTTGCGGCATCTAATAAGTCATATAATTTTTGGCTTCAAAATTTGGTTCTTCTTCATCATTACCATCGTCATCATTACTAACGTTTTCATTAAATTGTTGAACCGGGAACATAGAACGTGCAGCATCTTCAACCATTTGTTCTACGAGATTCGTCGTGGCAATTTCATTATTTGCTACCTCCTCAACTTGTATAGAAGTAGATGCTAACGGTTCTCCATGACAATCCCAAACTAAATAGTTCGGCACAAAACCGTACTGACGCAAATGAACTCTGACCATTTGCGGTATCAAATGCTTCAATAACTTGCATCTACTACATGGACAACGGATTTCGACGTCGTTTCCATTGTTACTTAAAGCGAAATCAATAAACACGCTGACACCATTAATAAAATGTTTGTTTATTGTGCCATCGGTTTCTCTTCGTTTGTACATCCAGCTTCGATCATTAAAATAATCGTCCATTTTTTCTAAGTACATATAATATTAGAAAGAATTATATAAAATTAGATTCATAATTTTTGTGTCCGATCGCTTAAACGCTAAGATTGTATTTTAATGAAAACATTTCTTTTACATATTAATTATGATGATAAAATTTGCATTGACAATGTGTTAAAACAATTTTAGTGATTAATACATGTTATGTCAATTGATCATTTAATGGTGGGTTATCCTACCTCCCATTACAAATACAATAACGTAATTAAATCGCGTAAATCTTTTCAATTTAAACGATTCAACAAAATTTCGGCAACACTTCCCTTTAGTTCCCTAAATAGTACACAATTGCGTGTACACAGGGAACATAAAGGAAGTGCTTTTGAAATTTTGAGAACCGTTTAAAATGAAATATTTTATAAGATTTAATTTCGTTATTGTATTCGTAACTTGTCCAATACAAAGGACAAATCCAATAAATATTGTATACAATGAATATAAATGTCCTTTCCGTTAATAAAACGAACATCATATCCCGATTATATACAATACTTATCAGACGGGGCCAAAAAAACTCTCTAAGGCTTTATGAATATAACATACTATATGATTTGCCTTTTTTGTGATTGAAGTGTTTTTTGTACACCTTTGTGCGCCTTAGCGCCGTTGTGCGCCTTAGCCCAAAAAACACAAACTTAAATATAAGTATTTCCACGACACGTTTTCGACAAATAAAATATTGTTTTCGATGAATTGGGCCTTAACCAAATAAACAAATGCATAGAGTGTCAACTATATATACGTGTATATATATACATAACACTATATATATGCATATATACATAGTCAACTTTAACTAATCAAACCCTAGATTACAAACATAATCAATAAAATCTATAAACAAAATCTCAATAACAACAACCACTTCAACTAATTCAAACCCTAGATCATAATAACAACTAAGTAATTTATTACTAAAAACCCTAAATTAGCAACTAAAATGATTAAACCCCACATTAACAACTAATTAACAACACTACACACACAAACATAGTCTAATTATGCTTCAATTACACTAAACATAAGGTATTAAACAAAAATTAGGATAAACATATATCTAAAAATCGGAGAGAATAGGAGATTAGAGAGGATGAGAGAGTGCTCTGATAGAGTAGGAGAGACCCTAGGCGGAAGATGGAGCGAAATTGGCGATTTCAGAAATGGAAGGGGGGAATATTGGAGAATTTGGGGGTAAAACCCGTGGCTTTGCTGAAATGAAGAAGAAGCAGCGTCGGCTGATTTGTGCTCCAGTCCGTGTAACGAGGGGCAACGGCTTCCAACGGCTTTAAACCCACGGCCGCAAACAGTTTCCAACGGCGTATATTTTACATACGGAATACATATACGTATTTTGGCTTCCGTTGGAAGCCGTTGGTCAACAGCCGTTGGAAGTGTCCGTTGCAATACTGTTCAATTCTTGTAGTGATGCTCAGCATCTTTGGGACCGCGATAATCAACTTCTATCATTGGAAACAAAGTTGTTATAGATGATTGTGTGATATAAGAAAATCAAAGGAGGGAAATAGTGAGTAAAAATAGAAACATTTATAAACCTATAGCATTATGAGCTGGAGCAGTATGTCGAGTTATAAATATTTACTGTATTGAGGGGATTTTTAGTTTCTAATTGTACAGTTTCTCGTCTAAAGCATTAGAGCTGTGCATCGAAGATTACATGCATTATTTTAGCAATGCATTTTTTGATATATGTAGACTGATGTAAACAATGATTGTAAAGCTAGCTATGGTTTGGAAGAAAAGGACCAATAGATCACTAACATACTCTAAATGTAAAACAACTTGCATTTGTATTCGTAAATGAAGATGAGATTACCAATTATTAGACATGTACAACACATTGCAAAACGTGAAAGTTGAGGAAAATAAAAAAATGCTAATGTAGTAAAATAATCTAGCATTACAAAATTTAGTAGTATTTTTAATAAAAGTAAACCAATACCTTCTCTGCTGATTGTTTTACTCCTAAATGAAGATTGAACCGATTTTCAAGAAACTCTAGCATGAAAAAAAATGAGGTATCAATTCCTTCACGTGTGACGTGTTTCCTTTACGTGCAGCACATAACTACGTATCTCTAATGCTGTTAAATAGTCAATCACCATGGTGAAATTGGCCACCTAGTGAACTTTCATTCTCTGTACTAAATGGAGGAAGCTGTATAAGAGAAAAAAGAACAAATCACTCATCAAATGAGCGGTCCAAATATATCGAAAACACCATGATATAATATAATTTTCACTTGCAAGATGGATAGTTAATGCGTAATGAGTCAGTTTAAGAAGTAATACTGAATTTATGTACGTTAAAAATAATAACAATTAAAAGTAGCAGTGGCAGATGAAAGTAGGGTTGTAAATTTTGTCCGAATGTCCGATGTCCGTTCGTGTCCGCGACCGAAATACGTCCGTCTGAGTCCATCCGATTTTCATTTAGGCCACGAGTTAGGACAACAAGATTTGTACGAGAAAAAATCATGTCCGGTCCGAGATCGTCCGATTCGTCCGAATTACTTGAAATTTGGCGTATAGTTGAGAAAAAACTAGTAAAATGTACAAAATATAATATAAATAGTCATGTCTGACCGAGTCCGACCTAGTCCGCCCGTGTCCGACCGGTTTTATTTAGGACACGAATTAGGACAACGAAATTTGTCCGAGAAAAAATTTGGTCCGTTCCGTGTTCGGTCCGATTTTTTTTAGGATAGAAACTGAACACACCTTCGTCCGGTCCGGTCCGACCGATTTACACCCCTAGATGAAAGATTAAGTGAAAGCAGGTCCAAGAAAAAAAGGTCAAACATATGCCATGCATTCTTAGTTGCATATAAACTGATTGATTCATTTTGGGTTGCCACATTTTCATAATTCTAAAGATATTTTTGTGAAGTCTTGTGTTTCTACAGATTCATCAGTGTAGCTCAAACGAAGTTGTATCGACTAATAATGACCCCAAGGTAGCACACGTGGTGCATAACGCATGGCAATTTGTAAATAACCCAAAGTCGGACGAAGCAAATTTAATGACAAATAAGAGAATAAATTTTGGGTGGAGGGTTTAACTAATGATATGGATAGTGTGTAGTCAGAAATATATAAGGACATTTGAAAAAGAGAACCTGAAATCATATGTGTATATACAAATTTGATTTTATTGGTAAAATAAAATTATTGGTTAATAAAGGAGTCAAGGTGGCATAAGACAACCTGGAAGTCATGAAGTAAGTTTTCTGGACCTCTATCTTCTGATTTTAAAATGTTGGGAACATCGTATGAGTGCTCTACATAAACAAAGTAAGTATGGTTTAAAAAAATGTATACACAGAAGTAAATGAGAAAGACAGTAGAGTTTAGAAAACAATTCTAACATGAGCACTGTACACATACAAACATATCTTAAGAGAGTTCAACCGCCATAGTTAGCAACAATCAAATGTCATGTTGTAGTCATTATTAATGTAATATAATAATGTACACACACAAACATATGTTAAGAGAGTTCAACCATATAACATATTGAAATTCATTTACAAACATATGTTAAAAGAGTACACATATGTAATATAATAAGTCAATGAGAAAGATATTAGACTTTGGATAACATTTATAACATGATCATTGTACACATACAAACATATGTTAAGAGAGTTCAACCACCACAGTTAGCAACAGTCATGCGTCGTGTTATAGTCATATAACATCTTGAAATTCACTAATTGACAGAAGGTAACATAATAATGTAAAATAATTTCCATTTGTAAGATGGATACTTGATACGTAATGATCTAAGCCAAAAAAATAGTTAAGCAGGAAGAAAAAAACAATATTACCTCACATGTCCTCGCCGATACGGAGTAAGGGTTGACCGGGTGGCATAAGCGAGGAGGAGTGGTAGATCTGGAAAAACAACACAAAGAAGATGAACAATTAAACCAATTAGTACGAAGGAAGGATATATAAAAATATCTTACCTGAGATGACGTCGTCGAGGAGGATGAACGGTTGATCCACTTGCAGAAATGAAGAGGAGCGGTAGATCTGAGGAGAAGTGAAAAGAAAGTGGTATTGAGGATGGTTCGGCCGGAAAGAGGGTGAAGAAGGAAGTCATTATAGGAGGTCTGAGGCAACGATGACAGTAAGACGGAAGAATAAGAGGAAATAAAGTTGGAACCAAGTCAACGGTGAAGAAAATGGAAATTTAGTGGAATTTTAAGGTTGAGAGGAAGTAGAGAAAATTAGGAGACGATGAAGAAGCTGGAGAATCGAGAGAAGAAAGGCGGTTGAAAATAAACATAGGAAACGTGTTGACAAAAACGAACTGGGTCATGGGGCAGTGGAAAGGCAAATAACATGTTTGTCCTCTATTTCAATTCGTTGTTGCATTCAAGTCTTTGAAGGGTGAATGGCTACTCTGGAATAGTGATAAAGCTTCACCACATTTCAAGAATTGGCATTATAGTATAGATATCCATGTCTTCCTCTTGATGTCTTTTCACCAACTGCCATTACTCTTCTCCTGCAAAACAAAACAACTTTTCGAATTATCAAATGACTTTTCAAAATAACTAACTACAATTTTAAACAATAATATCATGACGGTTTTGTAACATATCCATATATCAAAATTTTAAAATTTTAAAATCAAATTTCAAAAATCAGATTATGAGTTTAAGCTGGTGTTATAAATTACTTTAGAACTTGCCATTTAATATTTCCAAAAATCAGATCTGGAAAACCAACACAAAGAAGATGAACAATTGAACCAATTAGTACGAAAGAAGGATATATAAAAATATCTTTCCTGAGATGTCGTCGTCGAGGAGGATGAACGGTTCATCCACTTGCAGAAATGAAGAGGAGCGGTAGATCTGAGGAGAAGTGAAAAGAAGGTGGTATTGAGGATGGTTCGGCCAGAAAGAGGGTGAAGAAGGAAGTCATCATAGGAGGTCTAAGGCAACGATGACAGTAAGACGGAAGAAGAGAGGAAATAAAGTTGGAATGAAGTAAACGGTGAAGTAAACGGAAATTTAGTGGAATTTTAAGGTTGAGAGGAAGTAGAGAAAATTAGGAGACGATGAAGAAGCTGGAGAACCGAGGGAAGAAAGGCGGTTGAAAATAAACATAGGAAATGTGTTGACAAAAACGAACTGGGTCATGGGGTAGTGGAAAGGCAAATAACATGTTTGTCCTCTATTTCAATTCGTTGTTGCATTCAAGTTTTTGAAGGGTGAATGGCTACTCTGGAATAGTGAAAAAGATTCACCACATTTCAAGAATTGGCATTATAGTATAGATATCCATGTCTTCCTCTTGATGTCTTTTCACCAACTGCCATTACTCTTCTCCTGCAAAACAAAACAACTTTTCGAATTATCAAATGACTTTTCAAAATAACTAATTACAATTTTAAACAATAATAACATGATGGTTTTGTAACATATCCATATATCAAAAATTTCAAATTTCAAAATTTAAAATTTAAAAATCAAATTTCAAAAATCAGATTATGAGTTTAAACTGGTGTTATAAATTACTTTAGAATTTGCCATTTAATATTTCCAAAAATCAGATTATGAAGTTTTTGAAAAACCTTGCTCTGATAACTAATTGTTAGGAACACGGAATGCAGATCTTAAGGCAAGATTAACACTGGAGGGGGTGAATAGTGTTTATAAGAAATTTATGAAAATCTAAAACTTATATAATCTACTATGTGAATCACACACACTAGAGATGATCACTGTAACAACTCTATTTTTTGGAATCAACTTAAAATTAAATTTTAATTGATTTTAATGGATTTTATATATTTAAAATGATTTATTTTGAGAATTAACGATTTAAAATATACTTAAATCAAAGTTTAAACTTATAAGTATAAAATTTAATTAAAACGAGTTCGTATTGTCATGGTAGTTTGAAAATTTAGTTTTGAACTTTGATTGATTATACAAAATTCAAAACAAATTGGATTTCAGTAAAACAAGAAATGTTAGAATCTATTTAAGCCCTTAAAAATAGCCATTTTGCAAACGACCTTCGTTTTTGATGAAACTAATTTTGTTGGATTCAGAACGTCAAATTATTGTCAGGTTTAAAATTTCAAGTCAATTGGAATTAGTATGTGAGCATAGTAAATTGAAAGGCATGTTCAATTTCAATTGTAAATTCAATAAGCTAAAAAAAGGCTATTTTTCAAATGACCTCCAAATTCAACAAAATTAATTTTGTTAGAACCGTATTTGCAAAACATAGCTAGATTTCGAATTTCAAAACTTTTTGAGTTAGTATGTGGCCGTGGCAAATTAAAATGTACGTTCAAATTCAATATATTGGTTTATATTTTAATTTTGGTTAAAAATGATCAAAATTCAAAATAATCGAATCAGCTTACGAAACGTATGTCATTGTGTTCGGAATGGGGGTATTTGGTAAGGGGCTACAGTCGTTGGGATTCATTTGAAGTTAGGGGCGTTAAATAAGTTATTCACAAATTAAAATATTATTAAATATAAGTTATGTAAGCCCAAGCCAAACCCCTAATTCATTTCTTGCGTGGTCAAATGTCAGGGAGCCGCTGCTTACCAATCTAAGACTGAAAATTCTTGAAACTTTATCCCTTAATTTCTCTTAATATATCATGAAATAGATCATGATTCTAAAACAAATATTGAAGAGATTCTAGAGGGCTACAAATTCATATGGTCATGATCGATTCTAATATCATGGATTGAGAGATTTCTTAGCTCAAAGCATCATCGTTCGAACTGAGATTTGGGGCCAAGATGGAGCTTCGAGTTGGCCAATCTTTCTTGCGTAGGGTATCGACGTGGAGGCTGACATCGTGGCGAAGTCTGATCGACCTCAGGCGTGGTGGAATAACGTGCGACTTGGAGGTTTAGGGCACAGAGATGTTTCGGTTTTCTGGAGAAGTTATAGTAGAGGAAGAGTAATTAATAAAGGGGATTAGCAAAATGTAATTAAATAAATTATTTTAGTTATCTACTATTTAATTGTGCAATGTTTAAACGTCCATAACTCGTGCAAATGAAAACAAAATTCAACAATTCAAGATGCATCAGAATTGTTGAGTCAAGCACTTCATTATGAAATTAATTTGGTCAGATTTGGAGCTAGCTACAGAATTTGAATAAATTAAACGCGTTGTTTAATTAATTGAAAACAAACGTTATTTAACGATTTCAAAACCGGTCAATGTGAGAACTCTCTCACTCAAAATATTTTGTACAGTTATTTATTTTTATAACTGAGTATATATTGATTGCCTGTGATTGCAATATTTGTTTGGTGATTGATGGATGTTTACAATTTTAATGTTGTCATTATTAAACTATGATTATAAGTGTTGATAAATAAAATGTTTATATTATGAATTATTTTAGGATGACAATTTACCCATCCATCTCCCCAAATAATAGATAAGTTCACATGGACTGTGACGTAAACCCCACACGGGTATTGGGACGATAATTTTACACATCGCCTAATTGTACAAATAATAATTGGTTATTTATTAGTTGGAAACCCCACACAGGTATTGGGATGATATTTTATTTACATTAATCCCAAGTGTTTAGATTGGATGTTAATCGACTGACTGATAGACCGTTATAAGCGTTATTTAATTATTTAATGCTTATACAGTTGTAGATGCACTTTGGATGTTGTTTGAATGTTTTTAATAGTTGTTTATCACTATTGTTGAATACATGCGATGTATGAAACCATACAATTAACATTATATGGCAATTGATTGAGTTGCATTCGAATTCAAAATATGAATGAATATTTTAATATAATATTTAGTGAAGAATAAAAATTTGATTTTGATATCCGATTTTGGATGGACACAAAAATATTGAAATATTCATAACTGAAATGAATATGAAGCCAAGTTAAGTAGATAAACGCCATTTTATCATGAGTGAAATTTCTATCGATTTTATTCATTTTTATATGAATATCGAAAAGATTTGATTTCAAAATCTGAAAATTTGAAACTATTATTATTTTGAGATCATAATAATATGGGATTTTCGATTTTGATTTAAAATTGTAATGGAAATTAAATCGTTTTAAAATGAATTTATAAACGATTTGTAAATACTTTTTGAATGGAAATCGATGAAATATAACATATATATATATATATATATTTAAACGGCTTGAATAGAACGTATCACGCAGCGACCGTTCGCGAATTTCGACCATTGACTTTCAATTGACGTAACGGAGATCCGACCGTCGGATGCTCCTGAAAACGGAACTGTTATGTAACGACCCGCATTCTACGCATCGGAGGATCGTAGAATATTTATTTCATTTTCATACGAAGTTGTATGGTCATGTAACTTTGGGGAACGACTAATGGGGTCATTTCTCATATTCACGATTTTTGCCGATTTTTAGATGACCGTTTTGCCCTTGGCGAATCTTGTTTCGTCTATAAATTTTGATTAGTAAGGAGTTTTGACTTGAAACCACTTCCATTAGATCTGGATGATGGTTTACCTTTCCGTAGAGTGGTCACATTAATCAAACGGACTTACCGTTTGGGAGATATGGCTGAATTAAGGTTTGAAGGTGAAAAACAGCTTAACCGGGCCAAATAGGGTGATTAGCAGCTAGACCCATTAGGGGATTTCCAGATTAGGGGTATTTAAGGACGGAAAGGGACTATAGAAACCCTTCTTGGTCATTTTTGCAGCCACCACTTTCATTCCTTCAACCCCGGTAATGACTTCTACCTTCTAAAAACACCTCTAATCACCTTCTAATCAAGGATTAAGATAATCAACATCAAATCAAGTTAAAATAGCATCAAATCAGAGTTGGAGCTGCTGTGTTGCATAGAGATTCGATCCAAATCAGATATATTTTCAGATCCAAGATTAATTCGTAGCTAAGATGAGTGATTTGCTTTGTTTTTCACTAATTATGGCTAATTAATGATAATTAGCGAAATTATAACTTAGAAAAATATGGAAAAATTTGTAAAATTCTAAAATATTATTTTAGGGCTCTAATAGAAATTTGGGCTAATTTGGATAAGTTTTGCTAGTTGTATGCTTAATCATGGTTAAGGGGGATTAAGGGAAAAACATGGGTTTTTGGGTATGTTTGATTCATTTTGACATGGTAATTATCATTTTGGTGTTTGTGGTTGATGTTATATGTTGCTATGCTGTTTGGAATGTTTTTTGATTGCTTAGCAAAGTTAGATTGGTCGTAAACATCGTTGTGTGGCGTAAATAGCTCGCTGGAAGTGGTGCAGGAATTCGGATCAGATGGGATTTGGAGGGCCGAATCGGGTCACCCATGGGATCGTGGAGTACCATCACGAACTGAGTCGTTCCCTCGAACCCAACCGCCTGCATGAAGTCCTCGAGCGCCATCATGAGCAGAACCGTGGAGTGCCATCACGAACCCAGGAGCGGGTCACGAGTCCAAAACGAATGAAGTACCACGATCCGACCAGGAGCTCACGAGCTACTCGCACTTGTAGCTCTCGACCCGAACCGGAGCATCACCAGGAGCCCGAACTAGAGCTTCATCACAAACCGGATCAGGGAGCCTCCCACGAGCCAACATGATGACCACGAGCTGGAGCATGTATCACGACCCGACCCGATGGGTGATCACGACCGAACCGAACCAAAGACTAGAAGGAAGACTGCCGATCCAGAAATGATAACCAAAACCTGAGATGCAAAGATAATCCAAAGGAGAAGTTTGTACTTAGGATCCAGTTGGGAACCAACGAGTTAACTTCATGAGTTGGGCTTTGCTGCGGGACGTGTGCTAAGGGGTTGTCGACGTCCATAACTTTGATTCACCACCAAGACGGATGTTAGGCTATGGATCAGTGCAGTGGGGTAGTTAGTACTCCATGGGGCAGAGTGATCGTAGCATGGCTATGAGTCAGTGCAGAGAAGTCTTCATGGCTTCATGGGGCAGAGTGGACATAGCAAGGACTAGTGGCTATGGATCAGTGCAGTCGCCATTGCTCCATGGGGGCAGAGTGATCATAGCAAGGATTTGGGTGATCAAAGCGGTGGATATCGTATGCTTTATGCACTGAGTGAGAGATGTGAGGATGGTAGCTATGATTGATTGTTTGACATCACTATGACATGCATACCCCACCCCCGTATCTTTACACCATATGTTAGTGTCGCCTTAGAGTATTGTACATCTTGTTGTGCTAACTCTTTGGTTGCAGGTCCAGGTTCAGGTATGGTTATGTATATCTGTTATTGTTTTGTTTTGCTGCTTATTGCTCATACCAGACTTTTGTCTGACCCAAAGTTTTATGTCTCTTCTTATTACTCTGGGTGCTCTTAAACAGGCAGACTAGAGATATGTTAGGTGGTATGCACGAGTAGCTGTACCGGAGACGAGCAGGAGGCTTCCACGTACGACATATATAGATATTCTCCCTGTGTCGCTGCTGGTCACTACTTTGAGCATTAGTAGTGTACGTTATCTTTGCTTTAGAGACAATATGTTGGAGCTGTAATAAGTTGCATTTTGAATTTCCGTTGCTATGATGATTATGGTTTAGTTTTCATCTTATGCACTGTCTGTCCTGTTTTATGTCAAGTATGTTATTATTACATTTTATTCCATGCGCTGTGAGATATTCTTCAGGTTCTTTGTTAGTTCACCGTATCATTTCCTTTCTTTTCCTTTCTTTGGCGACCGTCTCGTGCTAGTCTGTCATTGACACAGCGCACCTTCATTGGAAATGTCGGCTGGTGCGGGGCGGGCCGTCGCACTTGGTATCAGAGCTCTAGGTTGCGTAGTTAACCTAGGGGAAGACACCAGGGAGAGATAGTACATATACGAGAGCGTGTATTTGTGGTATTTTGGTTTACAAAAGATATGTATATATATACACTATTAGTATATCTAAGGATGGAGTCGCACTGCACTGGCACCACTGAAGAGATGGTTAATCGTTTTCTCCTTACAGATTGAACGATGAGCCGACATATGATGGGTACTGATAGAGGAGCTAATAATGGGAATGCCCTGATATGAGGATGATGTTCGCGGACTTCATGAGAGAGATAATTAGGGATTTTCAGAGGGCATCTCCTAATGCTACAAATGGTGGTGGTGCAGCGGTGCAGGCACCTAGGGACGATTTCGCCAAGCTTTGCAAGGATTACATTAGTCTTGGTGGGAAGCTGTTCCACGGAACGGAATCGGCTACAGAAGTTCAGGATTGGCTTGATGGATGTGAGCGCATATTTGAGGACTTAGGGATCAATGATGCGCTGAAGAGGAAGCTAGCATCTCGTTAGCTGCAAGGACGGGCTATGAATTGGTGGAATGCTATTAAGGCAGCTACCCTTGAGGATCAAGTTACTTGAGATCAATTTAAGGCCCGATTCAGTGATAAGTTTATCCCAACTGCTTAGAAATCAGAATTGTTTAGGAAATTTCTGGAGCTTAAGCAGAATGGTAGGGCAGTCTCAGAATATACTGCTAAGTTTGGTACTTTATCCAAGTATGGATTATCCCTTATCGACACTCCCGAGAAGAAGAATGAGAAGTTCATAACAGGCTTAGATCAGTACTTGGGGGAAAGGCTTACAAACCATATTGATGAGACTTTTGAATCGATTGTTGGGAATGCATTGAGGTTAGAAAGCCTTTATCCTAAGCCCAAGACTGAAGTGTTGTTGCATCTGCAGAGGAGCCAAAGCCGCAAGCAAGCGATGGAGGCAAGAATAATTCTCAGAACAAAAGGAAATAGAATTAGACTAAGGATGGCCAGAAGAAGAGCAAGAAAGATGTTGAGTGCTTTAGCTGTAGCAAGAAGGGCCATTATGCTAAAGAATGTCGAGCAAAGCCAGCAGACAAGAAGTGCTTCAACTGCGACCAAGTGGGACATCACAAGGATAAATGCCCGCAACCCTCTAAAGAGAAGCAGATTGTGAAAGCATATGCTATTAATGCTATTCCTTCTTCGTCGAATGCCCCAACTGCGGCGGAGAAAGGAAAGAACATCGTCATTCAAGGTATGCTTTCTGTTTATGATGTTCCTATTCGAGTACGGTTTGATACCAGAGCTTCTCGTTCCTTCATATCTAGTGACCTGGTATATAGGCTGGGATTGGAACCCGAGATAGTCGATAGACCTTTAGTAATGACGAACCCGATTGGTGGTTCCACTAGCCTTAATATGATTTGTCGTAATGTGGTCTTATCGAGTCATGGATGCATGTTTGTTTGTGATTGCTTTGTTTTGGGCTTTACTGGGTTTGGCATTGTTTTGGGAGTCGATTGGCTCCAAAGGTACGGGGTGGTGGTAGACTGTGAGGGGTTTTTGGTGACAGTTAGAGCGGATGATGGGCGGAGGGTAGTGTTTGGTGGTCTATCTAGTGATGGGGTAATGGCTAGTTTTCTAAATTCCCTCGACAACCTACATGATGAGTTGTCAGATGTGCCCGTGGATGGCAAGTATCTGGACGTCTTCAAGGAAGTGACCGGACTTCCACCACACCGAGAGATTGAGTTTCATATTGATTTAGTGAAAGATGCCAGACCTATAGTGATGCCACTTCGTCGTATGGCACCAAGGGAGCAGCGAGAGCTCGGGGTGCAAGTAAGCGATCTTTTGAAGAAGGGATTTATTAGAAGAAGTGTTTATTTGTGGGGAGCACTAGTTGTGTTTGCTACCAAGGAAGATTGTTCCCTTCGATTGTGTGTGTACTACCGCGAGTTGAATAAGGTGACGAGGAAGAATAAGTATCCTCTACCGCAGATAGATGATTTGTTTGATCAGTTGAGTGGCGCGAGAGTGTTCTCCCAGTTGGATCTCGCGATAGGTTTTCATCAGCTTAGGATGGAAGCTGAGGGCATAGCTAAAACGGCCTTTTGGATGCCGTCTGGACTCTATGAGTGGTTGGTCATGCCATTCGGGTTGACCAATGCACCAACATATTTTGTGGATCTTATGAATAGGGTATTCAGAGATCAATTGAATAAGTTTTTTCTTGTGTTCGTAGACGATATCTTGGTTTATTCGAGGACAGGGGAAGAACACAAGGAACATTTGAGGATAATTATGGAGGTGTTGAGAAAACACCAATTGAAAGCAAAGTTTTCTAAGTGTCACTTCTGGAGGAGGGAAGTGAGATTCTTAGGCCATGTTGTTTCAGAGAATGGTATTTCCGTGGATCCTGTGAAAGTGGCTATGGTACAAGATTGGTCTATACCCAAGAATGAAACAGACATAAGAAGTTTCTTGGGATTAGCTGGATATTACCATAAGTTTATCCAAGGCTTCTCCAAGATAGCAGCCTCGTTGACTCAGTTGACCAAGAAGAATCAAGCTTTTGTTTGGGATGAAAAGTGCGAGAATGCATTCAAGAGTCTAAAGGAAAAGTTGACGCGTACACCCGTGTTAGTCATTCCTAAAGGGAATTAAGAGATGACAGTATACACGAACGCATGTGGTACTGGACTAGGTGTTGTATTGATGCAAGGAGGTTGAGTTGTAGCTTATGGAAGCCGGCAACTGAAACCGCATGAGAAAAGATATCCTACCCACAATTTGGAATTGGCAGTGATCGTGTTCGCATTGAAGATGTGGAGACATTATCTCTTGGGAGAAAGATTCGAGTTGTTTACCGATCATAAATTGTTAAAGTACCTTTTCTCCCAGAAGGATCTAAATCTCCAATAGCAGAGATGGTTAGAATTCTTGGCTTCCTATGATTTCGATATTGCGTATACACCAGGAAAGGGCAATGCGGTAGCTGATGCAATGAGTAGAATGGAAGCAACTGGAGTATATCGCAGGGTGCGATGCAAATTGGATCCAGAGACGCTAGCAAGTTTGACAATCTGACCCACTTTGATTGAGCGGATTGGTTCCAGTCAGAGGGACGATCCTAACCTATTGGAAATCATCTCCAAGTTAGAGATGGGAATCGACGAAGAGATGAACAAGTATGGGCTTGATCGAGGAGGATGGCTTAGAAAGAATGGTAGGCTGGTTATACCCAATGTCAATGGATTGAGAGATGAAGTGCTTAGAGAATGTCATCACTCAAAACTGACTATACACCCCGATGGTAATAAAATGTATCGAGACATGAAGCAGACCTACTACTGGGAAGGGATGAAAAGAGACATTGGGAAATTTATATCCAGGTGTATTAATTGCTTGTTAGTTAAAGCTGAGCAAAAGAAACCTAGTGGTTTTTTGCAACCATTAGAAATCCCAGAACAGAAATGGGAACAAATCTCATATATATATAAATAAATATATATATAATGGCTTGAATAGAACGCGCCACGCAAGGACCATTTGCGAATTTGGACCGTTAACTTCAAATGGTCGTAACGGGAGATCCGACCATCGGATTCTCCTAAAACTGGAACCGTTGGGTTCGTATCGAAAAGATCTTTTCAGTGAATATAAGAGACTTAAATTTGAATGAATAGATTTTAAATTATGTCCAAAACAATTTTTGAAAAGGTCGTTGTGAATGTAGTTCGGTGGCCGATATTGGAAACCGACAATAAGGGGCTTAATAAAATCATTAAAAATATAGAAAAATTATGTAAAATCATAATAAATGATTTGGAAAGATTTTGGATGAAAAATTCCAAGTTAGAAAAGATAAAATATATTTTTATTGAAATGAACTAGTTATTAACTAGAATAATAATCCAATGGTTTTTAAATTAATAAATTGGATTTGAAAAGGGTTTTAATGTAACCAGAATTTTCCAATGTATAAATTGGAATGGATTTGAATGGAAATAATCTTTAGAATATTTTGATATAGGATTCCGTGATTATACGGATATTGTTGAGGAATTTGATATTGAATATAAGCCGATATGATTTCTATTCAGAGCTTTGTATTTAATATCAAATTGGATTTTGAGTTTGTCATGAATGGTGCCTTCATTAACACTATTCTTAAACCCATTTGAAAATAGGATAAATCTTCTAATTAATATTTGGAGAAGTTTATCAATTAATTAATATATAATTGGAATTGAATGGAATTCGATCTGGTAATAATGGTGATGAGCTTCTGCAAAGGAAGACCGTTGCTATTTATGGAATTTAAAAGGCATTGCCGCTATTCCACTTATAGTATGAGTTTGATACGGAAACTTATATCGATTATATACTGTTATGATTTCCATGAAGATTCATTTTTATGGAAGATGATTTTGGGTCTATCGTGAACTGTGTTTTAAGTGACATTAGTTCTTTAACCCAGTTAAAGGCAGGATTAATTTCTAGAACTTGAATAATCATTAAGTAATGATTTTACAGATATAAAACTAAGCAGAGTTTTAATAAATCTTTAATTAGATTTGAATGAATAAATGGTGATTAAATTTACCAAAACATGAGATGTGATATAAATTAAATATACTTGGTTGTTGATATTGATTGATTGTTTGGATTGTGCTCGACCAGTTTATGAGCAAGATATGCTTTTACATTTAGCATTCAGTTGGGTAGAAATACTTATATGCTAACGCCTTGTGAAATACTTCACGATTCGACTATAAGGTGTTAGCGATGTTGAGTTCATTTCAAATTTAAGGAATGATTTTGAAATGAAATTTTTCTTAAGTGAAGAAATGTATTCTCGATTTTGGATAGGGAATGTTTTATAAAAATGTTTTATAAAACAGAAAGGATTTCGAGGGCTAACCCGATGTTGTCAAAATGATTTCAAAATGTATTATGTGTTTGACATTGTAGTTCATCACATAACCGATTAGTTGCTATTGATGATATATCTGTTTGCTGGCGGAGAATTTAATATCTTGCTTAACACCCTTCTTTGAGACGTATGAGCTCAAAGGTTATGTGATTAATAGTGACTGATCATATGTGTGAATTGCTAATGTAAAGTACTATAGTTTGGAAGTACTTGTGATTATTATGTTGTGAAATGATTTTCCCCACTGCTGACATGAAATGATTTAGTATGTGGCTAAAGATTTTGGTAACTCGGACGACTAAAAGTATAAGTGAGATGGCGGTGTAGTCCCCGATGGCGTGGGATTGTGCATCGTCAATGTAGCCTACTCCATCGTGGGAGGTGCGCGCACACACGCGCACACACACACACACACACACACACACACACACACACATATATATATATATATATATATATATCGAGTTGGCAAGGTGCATACCTTTTGCCTTGTCTAAGGGGAGCACAATATTTGGTTGCATACTTGTTTGTATGCATTGTTATGTTTTGTAATTCATATTTCCAAAGATTTTGGTTTGAGATCCCGAAGTGAAATCTATTTTCATATGAAATCTAAATATGTATTTCAAATGATTTGAAATAAGAAATCGGGAAATAAAGTCCAAAGGAATAATTTCTGTAAAGTGAATTGGATTTTGAAAATCTAAATTTGGTATTAAGTCTAAATGGGTAGATCGAGGAATTGCATGTTGAATGATGCATCGTAGATCCATATGACTATTATTGGTTATTGTTTATGCACCGGTATTCATTGGGGTAAACCCATTCCATGACATGCAGCGTGGTCCCGTGTTTTACATTATTTTAAAGTAAAGTTTAATGACTGTTTTGAGTTCTCACACCTGTCCCATGACTGACTCGGAGTTTATTGTTTCTACCTAAACTCTAGGTGCCCATATTTTCCACACGGGCAACTAGTAGTTTTGGTTTTCACAGATATTTCTTTTCACAGGATCCTGGATTTACAGCTGGAGCTATATTCGGAAAGCTTTGTATTTGTATATCTCTTTCAGTGGTGTCAGTTGTTATTTTCCGCTGCATTGTATTTATGCATATATTTTTTCCGCTGTATATTATTTATTGGAACTCCGATATATTCTTGTACTCTGATGTAATTGTTGTAATAGCAATGAAATGTTCTATTGTTTGTGTCTGATGCGTCGTGTTCTCAAATAAATTCAGGGATCGGGGGATTTCAGGTCGTTTCATAAGGAGTAATTTCTAGTAGATATTGTTGAAGCTGATGAAGCTTGAAGACGTTGTTAGCTATTTTCCAATTAAAAATATTATTTTATGTAGTATAAGTAGCATGTATATACATATAAAATAAGGTGCCATGGAAAAATGCAGGTTCGATGTGTTTGAGTATGGTGGTATTCATACTAAGAGCATCTCCAACAGAAGGAGATTACGCTTCTGAATTCCCAATATTCACCTAGTTTGCTTTCCAAGAGACGTTACAAGTTGTAAAGTTCAACAAAATATTCAGGGGTCAATCCGGAATTCGGAATTGTCCTCGGACGTCTAAAAAATAGGCGTCTTATCATAGGGCGTTCAAAGAATAGGTGCCCTAGATGCCTAAAAAATAGGTGCTCTATCGTAAGATGCCTACTTTTTCGGTGCTTTACCTAAGAAATAGATGCTCTATCATTAGGCTCCTAAAAATAGACGCCCGGTGATTTTTTTCATCGTACGGTAAAAAGACCATCATGCGAATGTTAGAGAAATTCTAAAACCTTTCCCTTAGTCTTACGAAGCGTAATATTACATTTCGTAAGATTGTTGGATATGCTCTAAGAAAAATGACTGAAATTGTCACTGGATTGTGCATTATTTTAGTATTGAGTGATCCCTAAAGCTATATTATCATACTAAGTTTGCAGTATTATATTTGATAATAGCCAAATATCCAGTTAGTCATTTAATATTATTTTTTGAGAGCTCATAAATGCATTTTATAAGGCCAGACATGCATCTTAAGAGTGGATTGTTAGAATAATTAATGGAGCCAAATACTTAATCAAAATCTAAAAGTACCTTGTCATTATCTGACTAAACACGAGTGAAGTGGACAATTTAAAAATAATGCTGTAATATATAAGAATGAATATGTTTTTGTATTATTCTATTTAGTCCCACGTCATGGGGATAAGTTTGACATCAGCTCCAAAGCCTATACATAAAGGAGCCAATGTAATAAAAATTAGGTACTATAACAGCCTAGGTTTTTTAACTATTTAATTTATTATTTAATTATTGTTTTAAATGTCTATTTTGATTTTAAATGGTTTGAATTTAATAATTTTGAATATTTTATTAGTTAAATAATAAAATGATATTTAATTTCGAAATAGTCGAAATTGGCTGAATTTGCAATATTTTATGATTTGATAATATAAGAGGATTTATTTAAGTTTGTATTTAATTATCATTAACAATTTCATTATTAAACGATATTTGAATGTTTAATTTATAATTTTAATTAAAAAATGAGCTGTAGCGGCGCGGTAGTTTGTAATATTACGTTTTGAACTTTAATTGGTTGTACAAGATCCAATTTAAGTTGGATTTTTTCAAAACAAGAAACGTTCAAATCTATTTGATAATAATTTTCTAATGGAACAAAAAAAATCAAGTTTTCGTATTGTTGATTTTTTTTATGCCCAAATCAAATTTTCAAATAGTCGCTACGGAGTTCATATATATAATATAATAATTTATTATATAAAAATAAAGGGTTGTTAATATATTGAATATCGTTTTGGCTCGGGATTCAACCCGGAGTATTTTATTTTGAAAGTATGTGAAATTTATGCCCGATTAAAATATTTTAATATGATTATATTGAGGTATTTTAAAATTGGTTCATTTTAATTTAAATTGGACCCTTAAAAAGAGACTTTATTAAAACGATCTCCGTTTTCAACGAAACAAAATTTATCAAGACCGTAACATCTAATTATTGCTAGATTTGAAGTTTGCGCCAATTGGAGTTATTCTATGAGCGTAGCAAAATAAAATGTAAATAAAACGATCATTTGAACTTGAACAAGCATCGTTTTTGC
Source organism: Allium sativum (assembly GCA_030737875.1). NCBI lineage: Eukaryota > Viridiplantae > Streptophyta > Magnoliopsida > Asparagales > Amaryllidaceae > Allium > Allium sativum. The sequence goes on along the minus strand of CM060924.1, from coordinate 977,235,577 downwards.
AAACAGACTCAGAATTCGACGAAACAAGATTCATTAGGATCGTAACATCGAATTATACGACGACGTCCAATTTCATTACGAACAAAGTTTGTATGTAATCACAGTAATCAATAAACAACGGTCAGAATTGGCGATAGACAGGAAAAAAAATATCGTTTGTCAACCTCAAATAAAAATCATCGATCTCGTCAACAGAAATATAAAATAATATATTCTCGTTCACTGTATATTTAACCCATTACCCTATAAATTCCTAAAGCCCTAAATTTAGCTCACTCTATTTATATTTTTCCAGTAGTTCTCACCCTCGATTGAAAATAATAATATAAAACCTTACCCATTCTGATTTGATTGAATCCAACACAACTCCCAAACTATTTAGTAATTCTAGAATTCGCCAACTGGAGAAATAAACAGGCCAATGAGCTCTATCTCCCGGTCAAGTTTCATATCAAACAAAGCACCGTAGAAGGGGAAATTACGGTTCAAAGCCGCGACATGTTTTGATGTTTTCTGGTGAACTTGCTCAGACTGGGTCAAGCTGTGCCAGGCGAGGGTAGGAGGTGGTGTTGCGCGTAGTTCAGTAGTGGTGAAGGGGGTTCTAGTGGACGGAGGTGGCGGGTGCAGTTGGTTAAACGAAAATTGGAGAAGAATTTGGTTAAGGGGTTATTGCGTTGAAATGGGTTGATGGGGATTGAGGCGAATGAGTGTGGATGGACCGCCAGAGACCAGCGAGTCCGGTGATGGTGACGACGGTAGGTCAGGTGGGTCCTAGGTCGCGCTGTAAATGGACGAACAGGTTTTGGTTCCGAGCGGTTTCTGGTGAGGTTGGTGGATGGTGGAGCTCGCAGCTTCTGGAGGTGGCAGAGGGGTGAACGGGGAGTCGGCTAGTGATGAGGAGGTCTGCTCCGGTCGAGTTGGTGGTCGTGGGTGATAAATTGGGGGAAGATTGTGTTTTTTGAAGCCTGGAAAGATGAGGGATTGGGAAATTATGAGTAAGAGGAAACAGAACGCGTGGTTAAGGTTAAGGTGGCAAGACCATTAACGGTAATAATCAGATTTTGTTATTCAATTATTATAATAAAGATAAGTTATTAAATTTTAATATAAAGTTGTAACAATGATAAGTTGTTCATTTTTAATCAGAATGACATGAAACTGGATCCTATGGGATCGTGTCAACGAGGGATTCACTACTGAGCAGGTTGAAGGAAGTTGAAAGCAGCTGGGACTTTATGTAGTTTCAAACGTTAGTTTGGAACTATATAAAATGACACAACATCATCAAAAGCAAAAGTGGTGAGTTAATTTTCACACTTTTCTAGAATGTTGTGATGTGTTAATTTCATATTATTATTATTTATCATTAATAAGTATAAATTGGTTGAATGGATGTTATAGATGATTTTTATTTGTTTATTGGCTGATTGTTTGTCTGTATTTATAAATTTGTCGCAAACACATTAAATTAAATTCTTATTTCATATATTATTATTGGATGAGATTATAAACTGTTGTAGGGAAGGGCAGGTTAGAGGAATTCAACCGGATTCCTCAATATAATTTGTATGTTATTTGTTATTTCATATTATTAAATATGAATTGTTTATTACAATTTATATTACATCATGTTTGATAACGAAGATTGAATCAGCATTGATTGCTGAATCTAATCATTGTATTTTAATTAGTGGATGGTATTGATTAAATGTTTAGCAACAATGGTCTAAAACCCGTCTTTTTCAATATTGATTGTCGTCAGGCAAATTGACGCAATCGAAGTTATATAATTTATTTTATAACTGAAACAAAGATTTTAAATCGTATTTTTATAAAAATAGAATCTTTATTATAATTTTATATTAATAGTTAAATATTGTTGTGACATTTCAATAAGTTTATAAGCAAGAATTTACCTATGGTTAACGTTTTGAAAACAATTTTTTTGAGAAAAACAATTGGGTCACGTTATTAAATTAATTGAGCTATTTATAATGAGGCTAAATAGATCATTTTAAATCAAATTTTTTTAAGAATTTAACTAAGTAAAGTGTTATAACATGAAGAAAAGATGGGATCGAGTTTTAATAGAATCCAAAGTGAGTTTTACAAAAAGTACGATACGAATTTGGATAAATATTTGAAATGGATTATTATAATTAAAAATAGGATTAGAATATAAAGTGGTATTCCGAATAAAAGAAATGGTTTATAAAACCATATTTATATTAGATAGTAAACGGAAATGGGAATGAGATGTTAGATTTTTGAGTTGCAAACTTTTATTTTCTTAAAATAAGAACGTTGTCGGTTAAGGTTTGAGAAGTAAATAAAATACCCTAACATGAACGACTTCACTATTACCGAGAGATGGTATTAGTTTGTAATGGTAGGTGTTTAAATCAAATAGATTCAAATCATTTGAAATTCAATATATTCCAATTCTAATCACTTTAAAATAAGAAAATAAGATTTCCATAAATTTTCTCTGTTTAAAATAATTATAAACCGGTTAATTTCGACTTTTCGTTATCATAATCAAATTGCACATATAGCGATCTTTTCCAAATTTGGTTTAAACGTATCTTTACAATCATTCTTTAGAATTTGATTTTTTTTTTCAAAACTCATCATTAATACAAATTCGATGTTTTCTTTTTTATGTTAATCTGGTTCAAACATTCGAGTTATAACCATTTGAAATTCAAAAATCGATAATAACGAACTATCGCTACGCGACGCGTTCGATTTAAATTATATAACGGTTTTAATATAAATTATTCAATCCTCTTTAAATTCAAAAATTCAATATTTAAAATTTTGAAATCATATTCCAATATATTTCGAATTCAAAATGGTTTCCAAATAAAATTTCAAATTTAGATTTTTGAATATTTCGTCCGTTGGACCAATGAGGGATGGCCAGGGAGAGCAGGGAACTTGTGTTATCCAAACTCAAGCCTAGACACCATCCTCTCTGTCGTCCTAGACGTCAAGTCTTTAATTATTATTTAAACATAAATTAAATTTCAAAACCATGTTCAAATACCAAATCTTCTTTTAAATTAATTTTGATCTTAATATAAAATAATATTTTATCAAACTTGTTCTAATACCCGTAAAACCAATACATGATTCAAATCATTTCAATTCAATTTCAAATTTATTTAAAAATAACTTATAAGTGATTGGAATTATTTTAACCCTTTTTATTTCATAAGAAAATCGTTTACTCAGTTCTGATTTGCAAACAGTTTGAAAAATTAAATTCAGACTAAATCTCAACATATGATAATAACAATTCTTTAATTTAATGGAGGGAGAACTTAAATTAATCATCCGTATGCTTCCACAACTAAGTGCGTGGGATTTTATGCAATCATAACCATCCAACCATTTATACTAGCATGCATTCATCCATTTCAACATAGCCATAAACAAACATTTTCAACTTGTGTACAAGCATTACGGATAATAACGCTAATCGGTGTTCTGTGCGTTCCTAGCTACATGCACATCCATTCAAACATTTTACACAACATCCATATCTAACTAAGCATTATCCAACAACTACTAATTTAAATAAATCATTAAATTAAATGTTCTCACGACGAGGCTCCAAATATCTTCAATGTCCAAGTTCCCTTACGGACAAATAACGTTACCGCTAGACATACATCTCCCGATCCATTTCCTTTTAGCAACTAGTGATCTATCTGCTAATTAATGTTGAGTTGAATTAACATCGATGTTCACCATTATACACATGAGGACTTTTATTTTCTTAAATTTATATTTAATCGAAGTTATCAATATCCTATACCAATGTATTCTATTTTCCGATACGATTCCAACGGACTCAAGATCGAATTAATAGGGTTAAAATCGAAGAGATCTAAGTATTTAAAGTTTTAAACTAATTAAACTTTAATTAAATCATACCCTTAGCATTTTTCCTGGCCCAAAGCCCAAATGCTCCAACTAAACCTTACCCGCACCTTCCTTTCCTCTCCTCCTTCTTCTTTCACGCGTCCTCCTCTCTTGCTATTCCTGGAACCACGTCGACCATGTACGGTGTGCACACGCACACACCCTTCGCTCCATCATTCTTTGATCCACGACCACCAACGAACCTCTTTTCGTCTCCTCTTCCCACTGCACACCGTCGCCCATCAACCAGCCACCTCCATCGAAAAACGAACTGGCTGCGAGAAAAATGCCGTGAACCCATCAAAAGTCTTGACACTTTTTCTCACGAATTTTCACCAAATTATGCCAGAGCGAAGCCTTCTCCATCCTCATCACCGCTCCATGCTCGGATTCTTCTATCACTGCTTGAATCTCCACCAAAACTTAAACCTAGTTTTCAACATTTCAAGCTGTCGATAAGGAATCGCCTCAGTTTAACATGAAAAATACTACGTGCTCCGCTGATCTCAATGCTGCCGACGGCGTCGATTAATTCTTCCTAGATTGAGAGATACGAATTTTTGAAGCTTGCAACTCATATTTTCAGTTTTCTGAAATTTCGCGATTTCTCTCTCGATGATGGATGAAATCTGGATCCGTCACTTCCTAAAAATTAGAAACGATAATATGAGCAAAACTTTCATGTATATCAATTTAGATAGAATGAATGGATTGGGAGGTTTTGATTTTTTTTGTTGAAGTGGGAACATATGTTTTCATTTACAGGAAGAAGAAAAATGATAGAAGAAAAAGAATGGGAGGAAGGTGAAGTGCTGAAAGAGATAACATGCGTGAACCATTTCCTGCATTTTTATTTTAGGGACAAACTTTCTTTTTTCAACATAAACAAAACCCTTGGCACACAAAGCACATGCATGAAGACAAATATACCTCTATTTATGTTAATGGAATTTCCAACCAATGCATGTATGGAAAATAAGAAGTAATTCTTTATTTATAAAAATTTAAATTTTTGTGACATTCTTATAACACTTATGTATGTAGCCATTCTCTCAACAATTTTAAGTGTAACCTATCTTACCACTTAAAGTTTGAATAACATATTATATTTATAACTAACAAATAATTTTAGAATACTTATCTATATTATTTATTAAATAAACATATGATTTATCAAAATTTATAAAACGGTCTAAATAAATGCTTAATAATCCTAATAAATTTTATAAACATTATCCAAAAATCTTACTTAACAACATATAAAAATCCTAAATAACTTATTCTTTACCAAATTTGTATTTTATATTAATATTGCAATCAGATAATATCATTACCTATAAATATTTGAAATATTCATAAAATCTTAAACATGGTTTTAAATAAAATAAGTTATCCATTTTTTAATAAGTCAAACAAAATAATTATTCAAGCATATAGATAGAGGGTTGTGAAGTCCAATTTTATATTTAAACCTTACTAAATTTATTTTATAGGACAAAAATCCAAATTGACTTAGTTAAAATACCTACGTTGTTACAAATCCTATCACCAACATCTTTTATCAAACTAAATTACAATCCCTTTTTACCAATCCCCTTTCCTCTCTTGAAATCTTATTTTAATTCTATTGATTTAACATAATTCCCTTATTAAGTATTACCAATTCCAGATCGACATTTTTAACCTCACATTCCTTTTATAAACCTTTTTTATAAAATCTCATATAAACTCCTTTTTATCTCTTTATTTCTCTTTACTTAATCCAACATTAAGTAAACCTTCCATTTAAGCTATCGTCTCTGCTTTAATCTCTTTATAATTACATTATAAAACTCGAGTTCAAATGTAAAACTCGTTCATAACTTCTTTTCAAACTCAACTATATTTCATTCCAAATTGATTACTTACTTAAATGTATTTCATTTAAGAAGTAATTAAAACAAATAATTGAATTCAACATTTACTAGTGTAAAATCAGTCAACTGCTTTATTTACTAAAATAAATAATAAATTCCCTTATTTCAAATCTTATTAAAATAAATCAAATATTCATTAAAACAGTTTCATTAGATTTATTTAATAATAAACTAATCTAATAATCGATCCCAGTTGGAACGGTCAACTAATTCGATCCCAAGATTATCTCGTTAATCAATTCCAATTTAATACTCGTTTACATCAATTAATAATATAATTAATAACTTCGATTAATTGTTTCTTATAACAATTAATCGTATGCTTAACAGTTAGGTTATTTCCTGCTCCTCTTCTTACAATTCTTATTAACATAAGAATTTACTTTATAAAATAATTTAATGACTACCTATTTATCTTTAACTAATAAATAATAAGAGTTTGTTTTCTTTTAAAAATTTCTCTATCCAAAAAAGTAGATTTAAAACCTATTTCAGTTATAAATAAATTTATAACTTCATTACGGTCAATTTACTTGACGATAAACCCCCATATTTTTATGATAATTGATTTATAGACCATGTGATGCCAATTACCTAACCAATACCATCCATTGGTAAATATCCTAACAAATGTTGAAATACGATTCAACAACCAACAATAATCAGAACATTCAACCATACTGAGTAAACAGTTTATATAATGGTAACATAAAATAAACAATAAATTTGAGGAATCCAGTTGGATCCCTCCTATCTGTTCTTCCCTGCATTGAATCTGTTATCTCAAATATGATCATCTAATTTAAATAAATAATGGTTCCATAACATTCAATAACGATCATTCAATATCAACCAATTTATTTCACACAGCCATAACGATTCAAGCAATCCATTAAGTTAATCATGTTTATTTTATAAACGTGACCAATAAGGTAAATCGCGTTCAGTGGTTCAAATCATTAAAATAACGATTTGATTTCTTACTGAAATTAAACATGTTTAATTTTATAAATTCCATCAATATATAATGTATAAATATCAAAAATCAACCATAGCACACAAAATAAAAACCCGACTTATATAAAATATAAGTGGGGGGGGGGTAACTGAGTGAGTTTAACTCACCTTTGATTGATTCCGTTGTTAAATCAGCTCGTTTCAGTTAAATTTGACAACGTTTAATTTGACTGAAAAATCCATTTGTTGTCCTCCCTATCTGGTTCTCTTCCATCGCGTAGTACTCGTCGTCACAGTTCTGATGCTTCTTGTTTCGTTGCATTCTGATTACGTGTGCATTCACAATTAATATTCTAAGTTTATACAACATTTAAATTAAATAAATTTTAATTAAATTTATCTTAGGCCTTACTCTTTTATGTCCACCCCACCCCATGTTAACAACCCACATCCATCCCCTTACCGACCTAAACCCTCGGACCCCCATTTCTCTGAAGAAACAATCCGCCACCTTCGAAAAACAAACAGAAAAAAACTCCATGTCGAAACCCGAATCTCTTCCATCCCTGCTTCTTCTAGCGAAATCAAACGCGTCTCCACGCTTAAATTATCCCTTCGCCTTCCCGGTTCTGTTACTCTATCACCCCTCAATCCCCTTCAGCAACCGTCGTGTAACCCGAGGCTTCCATTTCTCAATCCGCCGAACCCGAGGCTTTTGCCTTCAACTAACTCATCATGAAATTCATACAAAAGCATATGGAATTGAGAGGCGTTGATTCACGAATGCAGATAAGTGTATTTCTGTTTTTATTTTGTTTTTGACATTTTTTTCTTCTATACGGTTTCCGGTTTTGTTCTTTTCCTGGGTTGTTCAATTTCGTCTGGACCCTAGAATCCCATGTGTATATACATACTTATGGATGATCAGATAGAATTGATGCTAAAATAAAACTGCAATCCCGTAGCTTTAGATTATAGTTGCTTTAGGTGATGTTTCCCCTTTCGTTTCAGCTGTGTATAATGTGACAGGACTGTTGATGATGGAACTGTGATGGCTGCATTGCTTTGACAAGAAGTGCAAAGATTTTGGGTGCAGGACCTTCATGTACTACCCTTATGTAGATTAGGAGCTACGAATTTGTTCATTCACATGGTCTTTTTGTTCGAATTGTTTCATTGATATTGTCTGTTCATATGAATTTGTATATTGTGTTTTCTGCTCGTATTGTCTTGTCTATGTATATCAAGCTATTGTATTGTTTATTGCATTTGCAGATTGAACTGGAATATGCGTGTATGGCAGACATGGTTTGCACAGATTGTAATCCTGTTGAAGTTTCCTATATATAAGTGTACATTAGCTATTTTGGATTGATGGAAATAAATTTATATATATTATTTATTTAGCTATGCAATTTACTGTTTTTCCTATAGCTGTTCATGTGGCTGTTTTAGCTGTTGTACCACTGTTTCTTAGCTTCTGAATTTACTATTTATATAGCTGTTTTGTCTGTTCAAGTCATTGTTGTTACTTTAGCTTCTATTCTATATAGTTTTTTCCATTCGTCTTGCTGTTGTACCGAAAAGAACAAGACGTCCTTCCTGTTCTTGAATTTGAATTAAGTTGTTTTGTCCATTCGATTTTGTATTTGTACCGATGAGACAAGCTGTACTTGAATTCGAAAAGAGTTTGTTCTTGGCCATTTTATCTTGCGTTAATATAGACTGGAATATATGGTAAAAAATTCTTCTTAGCTGTTGTATGAATATATACTGTTCCATTTAGTGTTTTCTTTAGCTTCTTGGTCTGTTCAGATTACTGTTTCACTGGGGAAAATCACGTACTGTTCGAATTTTCTGTGTGTTGTAAAATCAAGCATGGCTGTGTGTTCCTGAGTAGAATAGGGTAGGTGTGCATTAGTTTAATCTAAGTATGGCTTGTATAATTTTTCTTCTTTCTTCTACGTTTGAAAGGAGACAACATACCCTATATATAAATAAAAGTGAAATCTTTCACAGTCAATTTAGAAAATTTGAATTAAATATTGAGGTACATATAGCTTGGTATAGGCTGCACACATTTTATTTCTTTTCTTGAGTTGTTGGTTTACTGATTAATTGGAGAACTATTTGCGTACTATTTTCTACTGAAAGGAGCAAGACATGTTTGTGGTACTTAATTCAAATTGAATTATTTTTGTCCATTTTCTTTGGTATAGACTAAAATATATGAATATGATCTTTATATTGAAAATATAAAGTGTATGTTTTACACAAGCTTTAGGTTCGGTAATTCTTAAATCTTATACAATGTCAATACAATATAAATTCATTCGATAAGCTAAATTTAATAATGAAATAATATCGTTGTATTTGTTAAAACAAACAGTTAAATTCCAATCAGTATAAAACAATAAAATTCTGGGTTCAAATGATATTCCGTTATAGAGAAATTCCTTTTATATTTATAAAATAAATTCGATATAAAATTCATTATATTACCAATATAATATATAAAATAGATTTAAATATTCCAATTTAAATAACTGAAAAATCTGGGACGTTACATTCTTCCTCCCTTAAAAGAATTTCGTCCCCGAAATTGCAAGGTAAGAAGAATTGTAGTGTCCCAAAATTCCAATACAATTTGAGTTGACCAAATAACACAAGTCCAAACCAAATTGCACTGGAAACCAGAAAACTAATAGAAAGAAAACAGAGGGTGAGGATAGATAAGATAGAAACTTAGAATAGATGAAGAAGAAGAACATACAACATCAGAGTAACACGAATCTCACAGCTGAACAAACAATATATAATAGATACATAACTTCGAAATAAAACTAGTATATGTATACAGTAACATTATCAGAGTATAACACTTACAACACATCAGAAATAACAATAGCTATATAATCCTGAAGCCTCAAGCTCCAAGCTCTCCAAGTATATCTGTAAAATCCTGACTACTTGATTGCCCCTACAAAATTGGGCACTCAAGAGTTTAAGGGAAAACAAAACAAACTTTGGGTCAGTCATGGGACTGGTGTGAGTAAAACAGTTTGAGCAATTAAACGATATCTCATAAGACCACGCCGTATAACGGAACGGGTTTTTCCCTTATGAGAATCCAAAATACTCTTTATATCAAAATTCTTTTGTTATTATTATAATGTCTATCAACCACAATATAATAATCATCTAGCAGAAACGCTTTCATCTCACGTTCTACATATATAGTATACAATCAAAACCGCGAGCACTTATTGGATAATGGATCACCAACTATGAAAAGGTATGGAACCACCTTCTGATAGTGTACCTATAGAGAGGAATACACTTGGTTCAACAAGAACATCTTGCAACCCGGCCACACATGATCGACCACTCATTTCGCTTGAGTGTATCGAATGTATATCACCAACGATTGGGATCAGCAACAGTTTCCCGAATGGGATAGCATCGAATAGATTAAAGAATGAAATGAATATCTATAAACAGGTGATAATACACCCTAATTGGCAGTCAACCACTTAGCCATGCTGCCTGCCCGATTTTTGTCGTTTCCCAGTTGTGAGGCTAGAGGCCACGCTTACCTCTGATAGATCACATAATTATTCACTTTGAATGTCACATCGTCATACCCGCCAAATCACAAATTGATTTCCCCAAAAATACAATGGGTATACAGCAAAGAGAAACAAATTCCTCCGCCACCAAACGTACATACGTTTGAAGAGATCAACTTACGTGATCCAATAAATATACTCTGTCAGACATTCTTCCATATAGGTCGTCCTAGGACTGGACAAACCGAAGGTACTATTCTGTAAATAGGACAGCCCTTGCATAACTCCGTCTTCAATTATCTTCATCATATTTGATCGCAATGCTACGCCCATACGGAGTGGTTTTTCAGATAATGAATCTGATCCGGGTCTCTCCGTATTGACAACGGAAATGGTCAAAAACTTCGATAGTCGGTGAGTTAACTATCAGAGAAAAATACATATGCAAACAACGATATTATTTCCAAATTGAAAAACATTTCTATCTCTTTTTCACATATCACTGTCATTCCAGTATTCTTTATCATCGAACATTTCATTTTCTATGATTAGAAAATATCTCTGGTTATTTGGAAAATGCTTCCAAAACTCATTCATTGGATTTAACAGATGTTTAAATAAAACATCGTTATGCCAACTCAAACCATTACCTTCATCAAATAAATTCACTTAACCAACCTTACTATCAAACCTTAACCATTCCTTAGTTACAAACAAAATCAATCAAGTTGGGGTATAACTACCTCTCAGACCTTAACTGAACAACAGTTCTAACTCAAAATAGACAAAGTTCACCTTCTAAATCTTTAACAAACTTCCTTACGTAACTCTCAGATTCTATTTATGAATCCACTTCTTTTATAGAAATCATTTGATTATAACAATAGTGTTATAATCCCATGCTTCCGAAATATAATAACTTAAGTATAACTTTTACTTATTAATTTGGATAAATGAAAAAACAACTAATTTATTTATAAGTAAATAAATCTTGATTAAAAAAGGAATGTGAATAGTACTTTCCCGAATTCGATATAATCGAATTCAATGTATAATTCTCTTTCGAATAATCTCCATTCGATAACTCCTTTTCAAATAAGCTATATTCGATTAACTCTCTTCGAATAACTAATATTCGATTATCTCTCTTTCAAATAAACTACATTCAATAATCTTTCTTTGAATTACTAATATTCGATAATCTCTCTTTCGAATAAACTATATTCGATAATCTCTTTTCTTCGAACAAACTATATTCGATTAACTCCTTTCTTCGAACAAACTATATTTTATTAACTCCTTTCGAATAACTATATTCGATTAACTCCTTTCTTCGAACAAACTATATTCGATTAACTCCTTTCTTCGAACAAACTATATTCAATTAACTCCTTTTGAATAACTATATTCGATTAACTCCTTTCGAATAAACTATATTCGATTAATCTCTCTTCGAATAAACTATATTTGATAACTCCTTTCGAATAAACTATATTTGATTAACTCCTTTCGAATAACTAATATTCGATAACTCCTTTCGAATAACTAATATTCGATAATCTCTATTCGAATAACTAATATTTGATAACCTCTTTTCAAATAAACTATATTCGATTAACTCCTTTCGAATAACTAATATTCGATAACTCCTTTCGAATAACTAATATTCGATAATCTCTCTTCGAATAACTAATATTCGATAACCTCTTTTTGAATAAACTAAATTCAATCAATAATCTTCTTCGAATAACTGTATTCGATAACTCTTTCTTCGAATAAACTATATTCGAATAACTCTAATCCGACTAACTCTAATTCAATTAACTCTATTCGAATAACTAATATTCGACTAACTCTTGTTCGATTAACTCTATTCAGTTAACTCTATTCGATAAACTCTGATTCGATTAACTCTAATTCAATTAACTCCACTCGATTAACTCCTTTCAATTAACTCTAATCAATTAATTCTAATTCGATTAACTCTAACTCGATTAACTCAAATTGATTAACTCCCTTAAGTTTGACTTCGTATTTCAAAATAGTATCCCATTTCCAAATTCTATTTGTACTTCTATTTATAGAATTATTCATATGAAATCTCCTTTTTATTTCTAACACTTAAATCACATTTAAAATTTCCTTTTGTAACTCTATTTATTTCATAAATAAATATTTCCTTTTATAACTGCATTTATTTTCTAACTGTCTCCTTTTCTATTCTATTTGTTTCACAAATATTTTCCCTTTCAATTCTATTTATTTAACAAATAAATATTTCCTTTTTAATTCTATTTATTTAACAAATAAATATTTCCTTTTTAATTCTATTTATTTAACAAATAAATATTTTTTCTTCAATTCTATTTGTAAATGTTTTACACATATTTCCTTTTCATTTTTCTTTGGTTTTATAATTTTCTTTTATAAAATTCCTTTTCCTTTTATATATAAAATCCATTGATTTTATATAAATAATTCATTTTCAAAATACACTTTGAAAATCCCCTTTTCTACATCCCAGTATTTCTTACGGTATTTAAAATACCAAATAACAATGATTGATATCATTCAAACACACATAATCAACACAGATTATATATCACATCATATATTACAATATATGAAAACAACAGTATTATAAATATTGAGGAATCCAATTGGATCCCTCCAACCTGTTTCCCTGCATCCACAGATGTTAAACAATATAATAACATTGATTTCATTTCGATATGAAATATTCTGATAAACAGAATCAATATTTGATTAACGATTTATATATATATCGTTATCTATAATTTCAACCAATACATAAGCAATTCAACCAAATAGTCAACACATAGCAATCAGTCATCATTTAATAGTTATAAATATACGTTATAAAAATATGAACTGATAGAGTTGGTGATTTTTACTCACTTTGATTGGTTATCGTTAAATAACGATAATCGATTTTCAATCCAGATCAGACAATTTATTTCACTATAAATTGTAACGAGCTCCAATTCACTCCCAGTTAGTTCCATTGTGTAACCGTCGTTCCTACGATCCTATCGGATCTTGTTTCGCTGAATTCCGTTAACATATGAACAAGTTATTGAATTTACAAGATTATACATGTTGTTTGAATTAAAATAAATTTCTATTTATATTTAATTGAATTGGGCTTTACCCAATTTTCCTTTGTCGGCCCATTATACACAGCAGCGCACCCGAAAAATCCTTCTTCCCCAAATCGTGAAATACCGCTTCTAGTATACTGCTCCATCGCCGAAGCTTACCACCTCTGATTCCACTTCATCCCGCCACCATTCGACTTCAAACAAAATCCATACAAATTCTCTTCTCAATCTCCATCCTCCTATCATCTTCACGCCAGTCTCAATCCTGCCTTCTCCCTCGCGGTTCTCAGCCTGAAGTCGCGACCTCCCATATTTCGACCGACGTTCTCTTCCACCGAACACCCTGAAAATACGCACACAGGTGCCATTCGACATCACGAGTCCAAATATATACCTCAAAACTAGCCTCTCCGCCCCATTGCTCAGAGAAGTCATGCCCTAGGTATGCTGCTGAAGAACTTGGCCATGACAATGGAGTTCGAACACGCCAAAACTATCATAGAAACGTAGAGAATCTTCTAAGGAGCTCATATATATATAACATGATTTTTGGATTTTTATTTCTATATGTTTTGATGTTTCATTGATCATGTTCTTGTTGTGGAGGAAAGAAAATGTGTTGGTTGATGTTATTGACTACTGAAGAAAGAAGTCCAGGGTTAAGAGGGATTAGGGGATATTTATAGAGAGATTTACATATATATTTTTATTTGATTTTTTATATTTTTTCTAAGTCAATCTCTACTTTATTCGTCTTCTAAAATTCACATGATCACATACAATATCTAAAAATCATGGAAATTAACATACAACTAGAGTTTGACATTATAGACCCAATGAAATTTGTTTCGTCGAATTCTGACTCCGTTTTCTCACATAGTGTATATTTAACCGTCAAAATACTGACTGTTTTTCACATTAAAAATCCGTACGGGCACATACTGACACCAAAAATCACGAGACTTGAAATCTAATAATAATTTAATATTACGGATCCAACAAAATTTGTTTCGTCGAAAACGAAGGTCGTTTGCAAAAGTGGCTATTTTTAAAGCTCTAAATAACCCATTTAAATACATAAATATATTTAAAAATAATCAAATTAAATATTTATAAATAAATATTATCGTATCTATTCACAATAGAATACCATACAGCTCCATATCGAGATTTATAACTCGATATTCAAAAGTTCCCAGTTATATCGATACTCGATTTGTATTTAAATCCTTTTTAAAATATAAAAAAATCGTTATAAATTATAAAGGAATTCCATAGCGACTTTTCGAAATTTTGTTTTGGACATAACTCAAACTATACACAATGAAATCTCGATTTTTCTCTTCCATTAGAAAAATATACTTCACCAGCTCTGAACGTTTCTTGTTTCACAGAAATCCGATTTAAAACGGATTCTGTATATTCATTTAAAGTTCAAATCGCCAAATAGCGAACTGCCACGCCATTTCAAGTTCGATTAATTATAATATAAATTATATGTTCAATTGTCGTTCAAATAATATATTCATTATTCTAATTCAAATTCTAAGTTGAACTAAATATTTTAAACTATCTAGTTCACATTATATTGTCAATTCACTATTTCCGACTATCTCAGAATTAAATATATTATTCAATTATTTATATTAATTAAATATTCATTATTATTTAATTAAATAACCGTTTAAATCCCTAAACCATTATTTATATAATTAAATTAATTAATTATTACACCGAAAATACGGGACATTACAAGAATGCTCTAAACCTAAATGAAAATTTTGAACTATCATCAAAACAAATTCAAAGTCCATAAAATTTTTGAAAATTTCGCCAGCACCTCCTTTGCACGGCTCGATCAGAATAACTACAAACGCCACTCTGGGCTCAACTTCTCCCAAAAGAAAACCAAAGCCATATGGCTACGCATCTCAGGGGAAAAATCAATCGCTCTAATCAATATATTAAGGTATACCTATTTGTCGGGCAAATCAATTTCTAATTCCGCAGTAATCAACTAACTGATCTTCATCTGTACTTCTAGTCTGTATGATCAAATTATCACCACATCCTTCTGAAATCTACACTAAACTCTACTCGTAATGCAAATGACAATCCAGGGTTAAAATAATTTACTTCATTCCATAATCAATTTTATATTCAATTTATTATATTGGGATTTAGTTTTGATTCATTCAGTTTGATGAATTTTATTTAATCAACCCAACATCCAAAAAAACAAATTATTTGAATTATATTCAACATTGATACTTATTAGTATGTAATCTCTTTGGTTTTAACATACATTAATATCAGTCAATTAATATTGGATTGATTTCCATTGTTATCCATTCGTTTTCCCAAATCTCGAATTTATTTATTCGATTCCATTAATTTTATTTAACCTGGTTAAATTTCACTCTCATAATTCAATTGACTAACTAATTTTTTTAAATATTAGTCCAATTTCATTTCACAGTTCAATTTGAATTCCAGACAAATTAAACAAAACAACCAAACAACCAATATTACTATACTATAGAAGAATTATTTCATTTTTCTATATAAATATATAATTTGGGCAAAATTATTTCATTTACCCTCTTTATAAAACAATATTGTGTCAAATGCCAATTTAATATGGTTTCCCAACACTTGAACCGATCAATCACACAATACAAAATATTTTTATAATTTTTTTACAAATACGCTCTCTTGTATAGATACATTCAAACTCAATCTAGGGTATTACTAACCGCATCTCTATTGAGTTACGCCATAGAGCCAAGGTGATACTAAACCAATAAGTCTGATACCACTTTAACGACCCGAAAATTTTCGGCCCCGAAAGTCGACATAAATAGCTTAAACTTATCTCATGCCAACCTTCTAAACACCGAAAACACTGAAACGTCTATAGAAAGAAATTGGAGGGTGATATAAGAGAGAAAGAAATATTAGAATAGAAGAAGAAGAAGAAGAACTAACACAACACAGAATCAGAGTCTCACATCGCAGCGGAACAAAGTATAATATTGAAAATTTGAAATAAATCTTTACTGAGAGCTTATAAAAATACTTACAATATCAGAGTTCATTGATACATCGGGATAGTTATAATAATCTGCCCTATACACAACACACAGTGGAATACACTCCATATATATATAATACGTCTGAACACTTTCATCTCGTCTCTTCACATCATTCGATAACCTGAACCTATACACCCAGGGTCTATCCCGAGCATTACAAACACCGGGTCAGTCTGGTGAACCAGAGTGAGAAAAACATACTAAGTTTAAGGGTAATCATTCAATTGCTTTTAAAGTTCAAAAATCTTTTCGAAAGAAAAGGATAATCGTAAGAATAATCCACACATAAATACTGACGGTTTTTACCTTACGATAACACAAAACATTTTTGAAATCAATATCTTTACTGATATTATAATAGTGTCTAAATACAAGTAGATATCAATCTAGCGGAACGCTTGCATCTCACGCTCCACATATATAGTATACAATTAAAACCGCGGGCGCTTATTGGAGATTAGATTCCGATAATGACGAGGTATGGAACCACTTGCCGATAGTGTACCTCTAGAGGAGGATACACTAGGTTCATCAAGAACGTCTTGCAACTCGGCCCACACATGACCGACCACTCATTTCTCTTGAGTGTATCGAATGTATATCACCAAAGGTTGGGATCAAACCACCGTTTCCCGAAAAGGGTCAGCATCGAAATAGATTAAAGAAGCAAAAGGAATTTCTCTAGATAGGGGATTATACACCCTAATGGGTGCGACCCACATAGCCATGATGCTTGCCCGATTTTTGTCATTTCCCGGTTGATGAGGCTTGAGGTTAAGATTTATTTATTAATTAATTTACTCTTTAAAACATCTGGTCAATATTCACTTTGAATGTCACATCGTTAAATCTGTTAGATATCACTAATTGATGTCTACAAAAATACCCTGCGGTTTAGCTGAGAGGAGTACTGCCTCCCCCGCTATCAACAGAAATACATTTGAAAAAAATCAACGTACGTGACCCCTTTGGAAATACTTGGTCGGACACTCATCCATACAAGTTGTCCTAGGACTGGACAAACCGAAGGCACCCTCCTACAACATCCTAAGAATCACCCTATAGATTAGTAGCAAGTAGTCCTTGCAATCCGTAAGTTTCATTTACGATAGAATCACAAGTCATAATATCTCCGACCGCTAAACTAGAGAAATTCAACAAGTAGGTCTTCCGCTCATGAAGATCAATGGTCTTCAATTGCTCCATCTTCATCAGTATCTGATATCTTCTACATTAACGTATTTGCTGGTCGGAATGGTTTCTGAATATAATTGGATCACGGTCTTTCCGTACCAACAATCGTAAAGGTCAGATTTGATAGTCGGTTATTTAACTATCAATAAAAAAACCATTCAATCATAAAATAAAAATAGATTTATTGGTTCAGTATTCATCATAACTTGGCTTCTTTTATTTAAAATAATCAAACAATATTTAACTTAAACATTCCAATATTGGGAAAACAATATTTCACTTATTATTTTAGTATGTTAGCATTCGCAAAACCAGTTCTTTTTAATATTTAAAAAATATATCCAATATTCCATTTGACTATCATTTGCATAACTTTTAATATAGCAATATGCATTATCTATAACTGAGAAATCAGTTTAACTTATTATTCATAAAACGACATTGCACAAACTCTTTTGGTTCATTACTTGAAACAATATTCACTACTTATTCTTATATAATAAATTCATTCAACTTATCTCTTTACTTTACTCTTTGGAAATATCGCCCATTCTCTTTTTAATTCCTTTACTTTGGAAATCCCATCCCATATTCTCAAATCCTTATCGTTTTAGTTACTTTGGAAATCCCATTATACCTTCTCTTATCTTTTTATTCCTGTTACTTTGGAAATCTCAAATATATTAACTCTAGCCCTTTTGTTTCCCTTTCCTTTGAAAATTCTTATATATATATATGTATATTCTCAAATCATTCAACTAACGTTGCATTATTATTTTTATGGAAATAATAAATTATTCTAACGCTCTTACCATTACCAACTAATATCATCCTTGGATAATCCCGAAGTCGTTCAAGTTGGGGTATTATAATTACCTCTCAGACCATGATCAACAATGTTCTTATCTTTATATAAATACGAGTTGTAATTCAAAAACCCATATTCATCCTAATATCAAAACACATTTTATTTAACTAGTTTATTAAAATATAGCTTTTTACTTCTTCTTATCTTTTGGAAGTCTCTTTTAAAATATAACCAATATTACTTAATTCGTCGATTAATAATTGTTTATTAAACAACACTCTTTAATTTTCAACTCATTTAAATAACTTTGTTTTCTAAACTGGATTATTATTACAAATCCTACCACCAACTTCTTTTACCAAACTCAATTACAATCCCTTTTTACCAATCCCCTTTCCTCTCTAGAAATCTTATTTTAATTCCATTGATTAAACTTAATTCCCTTATTAAGTATTGCCAATTCCAGATCGACATTTTTAACCTCACATCCCTTTTATAAACCTTGTTTATAAAATCTCATATAAACTCCTTTTTATCTCTTTACTTAATCCAACGTTAAGTAAACCTTCCATTTAAGCTATTGTCTCTGCTTTAATCTCTTTATAATTACATTATAAAACTCGAGTTCAAATGTAAAACTCGTTCATAACTTCTTTTCAAACTCAACTATATTTCATTCCAAATTGATTACTTACTTAAATGTATTTCATTTAAGAAGTAATTAAAACAAATAATTGAATTCAACATTTACTAGTGTAAAATCAGTTAACTGCTTTATTTACTAAAATAAATAATAAATTCCCTTATTTCAAATCTTATTAAAATAAATCAAATATTCATTAAAACAGTTTCATTAGATTTATTTAATAATAAACTAATCTAATAATCGATCCTAGTTGGAACGGTCAACTGACTTAATCCCAAGATTATCTCTTTAATCAATTCCAATTTAATCCTCCTTTACATCAATTAATAATATAATTAATAACTTTGATTAATTGTTTCTTGTAACAATTAATCAGATTCTTAATCGTTAGGTTATTTCCTGCTCCTCTGCTTACAATTCTTATTAACATAAGAATTTACTTTATGAAATTATAATGACTATCTATAGACCTTTAACTAATAAATAATAAGTATTGTTTTCTTTTAAAAATTTCTCTATCCAAAAAAATAGATTTAAAACCTATTTTAGTTATAAATAAATTTATAACCTCATTATGGTCGATTTACTTGACGATAAACCCCATATTTGTATGATAATTGATTTATAGACCCTGTGATGCCAATTACCCAACCAATACCATCCATTGGCAAATATCGTAACAAATGTTGAAATACAATTCAGCAACCAACAATAATCAGAACATTCAACCATACGGGGTAAACAGTTCATATAATGGTAACATAAAATAAACAATAAATTTTAGGAATCCGGTTGGATCCCTCCACCTGTTCTTCCCTGCATTGAATCTATTATCTCAAATATGATCATCTAATTTAAATTAGTAATGGTTCCATAACATTCAATAACGATCATTCAATATCAATCAATTTATTTCACACAACCATAACGATTCAAGAAATCCATTAAGTTAATTACATTTATTTTATAAACGTGACCAATAAGGTAAATCACATTCAGTGGTCCAAATCAATAAAATAACAATTTGATTTCTCACTGATATTAAACACGTTTAATTTCATTAATTCCATCAATATATAATGTATAAATATCAAAAATCAACCATAGCACAAAAATAAAAACCCGACTTATATAAAATATAAGTGGGGGTAACTGAGTGAGTTTAACTCACCTTTGATTGATTTCGTTGTTAAATCAGCTCGTTTCAGTTAAATTTGACAATGTTTAATTTGACTGAAAAATCCATTTGTTGTCTGCCATGTCCGGTTCTCTTCCATCGCGTAGTACTCGTCGTCACAGTTCCGATGCTTCTTGTTTCATCGCATTCTGATTACGTATGCATTCATAATTAATATTCTAAGTTTATACAACATTTAAATCAAATAAATTTTAATTAAATTTATCTTGGGCCTTACTCTTTTATGTCCAGCCCACCCCACGTTAACAACCTGCATCCATCCCCTTACCTACTTAAACCCTCAAACCCCCATTTCTCTGAACAAACAATTTGCTACCTTCGAAAAACAAACAGAAAAAAACCTCCATGCCGAAACCCGAATCTCTTCCATCCCTGCTTCTTCTAGCGAATTCGAACGCGTCTCCATGCTTAAATTCTCCCTTCGCCTTCTTGGTTCTGTCACTCCATCAGCCCTCAATCCCTTTCAACAACCGTCGTGTAACTCGAGGCTTCCATTTCTCAATCTGCTAAACCCTAGGCTTTCGCCTTCAACTAACTCATCATGAAATTCATCCAAAAGCATATGGAATTGAGAGGCATTGATTCATGAATGCAGATAAGTGTATTTCTGTTTTTATTTTGTTTTCGACATTTTTTTCTTCTATACGGTTTCCGGTTTTGTTCTTTTTCTGGGTTGTTCTGTTTTGTCTAGACCCTAGAATCCCATGTGTATATATATATACTTGTGGATGATCAGATAGAATCGATGTCAAAATCAAACTGTAATCCCATAGCTTTAGATTCTAGTTGCTTAGGTGATCTTTCCCTTTTGTTTCAGCTGTGTAATGTGACAGAACTGTTGATGATGGAACTGTGATGGCTGCATTTCTTTGACAAGTAGTGCAAAGATTTTGGGTGTTGGACCTTCATGTACTACCCTTATGTAGATTAGGAGCTACAAATTTGTTCATTCACATAGTCTTTTTGTTCGAATTGTTTCATTTATATTGTCTGCTCATGTGAATTTGTATATTGTATTTTCTGTTTGGATTGTCTTGTCAGCTGTTGGATTGTTTATTGCATTTGCAGATTGAACTGGAATATGCGTGTATGGCAGACATGGTTTGTATAGATTGTAAGTTGAAATTTCCTATATATAAGCGTACATTAGCTATTTTGGATTGATGGAAATAAATTTATATATATTGTTTATTTAGCTGTACAATATACTATTTTTTCTATAGTTGTTCTTGTGGCTTTTTTTAGCTGTTGTACCACTGTTTCTTAGCTTCTGAATTTACTGTTTATATAGTTGTTTTATCTGTTCAAGTCACTGTTGTTACTTTAGCTTCTATTCTATATAGTTTTTTCCATTCGTCTTGTTGTTGTACCGAAAAGAACAAGACGTTCTTGTTGTACTTGAATTTGAATTGAGTTGTTTTGTCCGTTCGATTTTGTATTTGTACCGATGAGACAAGCTATACTTGAATTCGAAAAGAGTTTGTTCTTGGCCATTTTATCTTATGTTAATATAGACTGGAATATATGGGAAAAAAATTCTTCTTAGCTGTTGTATGAATATATACTTCCATTTAGTGTTTTCTTTAGCTTCTTAGTCTGTTCAGATTACTGTTTCACTGGGGAAAATCACGTAATGTTCGAATGGTCTATATTTTGTAAAATCAAGCACGGCTGTGTGTTCCTAAGTAGAATAGGGCAGGTGTGCATTAGTTTAATCCACTGTTTCAAATCTCAAAAATATCGCCCGAGATCTCCTCCGAGATCTCCTTTTGTGCTCCTTCGGAAACGAAACAACAAATATCACTCTAGATCTCCTTTCGAGTATATCGCCCGAGATATTGCAATATCGACCGAGACGAAATACTAGAATATCTTCTGAGATCTTAGTTTTTTTGGTTCAAATTTAAATTTGTGCCTGAACTAGAACTATTACTAAAAACCTCAAAT
Source organism: Allium sativum (assembly GCA_030737875.1). NCBI lineage: Eukaryota > Viridiplantae > Streptophyta > Magnoliopsida > Asparagales > Amaryllidaceae > Allium > Allium sativum. The sequence continues at coordinate 977,213,195 of CM060924.1, read as the reverse complement.
CTAGCCATATCAATCTTTTGTTATTTTACATTTTGCATGTTAAATGACTATGTTGTATGTTCGTATGTGTTTTACAATGCTTATGACTTTCATATTTGTCTTTTTACATACATGTTACTTATGAAATTATGTATTTTATGGTCTATTTATGCTGAATTTTTTAATTGTTTTGGATCCTTTTAATGTTTCTTGTCTAACAATATTCCTGTTTTAAGCATATTACAATTTAGAGTATGAATGATCTTTCGCAAAATAAAGAATAATAAAGTTATTTTTCCTTTTAAGTTTAAGTTACTATGTTTTTGATAGCATTCATAAAAATCATTTTGTTAAAATATCATTTTTAACATATCATGTACCCCGAGATTGTTCCGAGATGAACTTTCGGACCCGAAATGAAAATCCGAGATGAACTCCCGAGTTAGACTCATCTCGTCCGAGATCTCCCCCGATACGAGACCGAGTCTATAAAATCCCCAAGACGAAATGCGACCAATATCCGAGATTTAAAACCTTAGTTTAATCTAAGTATGGCTTGTACAGTTTTTCTTCTTTCATCTGCATTTGAAAGGAGATAACATACCCTATATATAAATAAAAGTGAAATCTTTCACAATCAAGTTAGAAAATTTGAATTAAATATTGAGGTACATATAGCTTGGTGTAGGTTGCGCACATTTTATTATTTTTCTTGAGTTGTTGGTTTACTGATTAAATGGAGAAATATTTGCATACTATTTTCTACTGAAAGGAACAAGACATGTTTGTGGTACTTAACTCGAATTGAATATTTTTGTCCATTTGCTTTGTTACAGACTAAAATATATGAATATGTTCTTTGTATTGAAAATATAAAGTGTATGTTTTACACAAGCTTTAGGTTTGGTAATTCTTAAATCTTATATGATGTCAATACAATATAAATTCATTCGATAAGCTAAATTTAACGATGAAATAATATCATTGTATTTTTTATAACAAACAGTTAAATTCCAATCAGTACAAAACAATAAAATTCTGGGTTCAAATGATATTCCATTATAGAGAAATTCCTTTTATATTTATAAAATAAATTCGATATAAAATTCATTATATTACCAATATAATATATAAAACAGATTTAAATATTCCAATTTAAATAAGCAAAAAATCTGGGATGTTACAATAAGTTCCCTATAATCCACACAAAGTCTTAAAGATCTGTCTGCTTTGGTGGCAAACACAACAGGTGCACCCCATTCTAAGGTACTTCGCCAAATGAAACCTTTTTGCAATAATTCTGAAATCTGCTTATCTAACTCCCATCTTTCCTTAGGCGCCATATGCCTCAAGGGTAGTGCTACGAGTCCAGCGTCCTTCTCTAGGTCGATACGAAAATAGATTTCTCTGTGGGGGTGGAAGTCCCGTACTTCCTCAAAAGCATCCAAGAACTCACATACTATAGGGACCAAAGATGGTCCTTCTGAACTAAGAGATAAATAATATAACAATGCTTTATCCATGTTCCTAACATTACAAGGAATACTTTGTTAGGATTGCCTCGCATGTTCTTAAGGAGGAATGATGGTTTGGATACAATAGTCCCACATCACGGAATATATTAAAGGAATTGTGTACAAATATGAGCTAGTAGGCATGTAACATAAGGGATTCCTTTTGTTATATGGGAGTTGTGTGCCAGCTTATATGCATGCAAGGAAGGGGGCTTTGTACCGACCGTCGTTACATAACAGTGGTATCGGAGCCAAAGGTTCGGACTGGGCCATGCAGGCAAGGCAGTGCTCTCAAAAGATACTCGTAGGATGCGAGTCAAGAGAGAGACTGTTAGGATTGCCTCGCATGTTCTTAAGGAGGAATGATGGTTTGTATAAAATAGTCCTACATCACAGAATATATTAAAGGAATTGTGTACAAATATGAGCTGGTAGGCACGTAACATAAGGGGTTCCTTTTGTTATATGGGAGTTGTGTGCCAGCTCATATTCATGCAAGGAAGGGGGCTTTGTTCCGACCGTCATTACATAACATACTTAGGCTACGTCCTCCTCGGCTCCTAAATTGAACGATTCTTATCGCAATCTAGGACGACCCCATAAAACGATAGTCAGTCCATACCTAAGATAAGGTCATACCCCATAAAATCCAAATAATACGCTTTGCAATGGAACTCGACATTGTCGAACTCCGATACTATTTCAAAACAACTCAAGGTACTTAGATCCTCCGATTGGGTTGGGCACCTCTATCGGACTATCAGAGATAGACATAGGAAGGCACAACAGATTGACTAATCTCTTAGAGATAAAATAATGAGTTGCTCCAGAATCAAACTAGGTGTATATAGAATTTCGTAAAACAAAAGTTATATCTTCTAGTGCGGGTTGCCTTTTGTCCTTTAGGGGCCGGCTTTGAATTGGAGCTACCTCTATTGCATAATTCTAGCCACTTTTTATAACTTTGGGCTTCGGGCAGTCCTTAGACATGTGTCCTTCATGGCAGTTGTAACACTTTCGTTTGAATTCCTTCTTTGCCAACGAGGTCCTACAATCCTTGGTCTCATGGCCCTTGAGGTTGCACCTCGTACTAGTCTTTGCTTCCTTTTTAAATTTGCCTCCCTTCTTCTTGTTTTTCCACTATTACTTTTTCCTATTCTTGTTGGAACTTCCTTCTCCTTTCTCAGCTTCTTTATCCTCCTTGAAACCTTCAGCAGTGCATCGGATAGCTGTCTCTATAAGTGTTTCGAAAGTTGCCCCAAATGTTACTTGGGCTAATAAAGTTTCCTTCAGCGGGGAGTTTGATCCTTTGACAAACCTCAAGGCTTTGTTCATGGGGGTGTCTACCAAACCTCTCCTAAACTTACACGATTCGGTAAATTTGGCTACATAATCTTGTAGGTTCAAGCTTCCTTGCTTGAGGTGGGTAAATTTTTCCAATTGGATAGTCAGTTCTGTTCTTGGAAATTTTTTTGCTTCGAAACAGGTTTTGAATTCAGCCCAAGTAAATATTCGTCCCTCGTTCTCTACAAACACTAAATTCCACCATTCAAGGGACTCATCTTTCAAGTGTCGGGCTGCAATTCTCCTTTTCACTTCATCATGCCAGCTAATAGCTTCGAAAATTCTTTCACAGTCCATTATCCAAGATTGGGCATTAGTATAACTTTCTTTCCCACTGAATGATTATCTAAGATTGGGCATTTAGTGGATACTGCTGAGCTAGCATTTAAGCTGAAAAGGGAAGAAAACGATAAAGCTGTCTAGTATAAATGTGTATGCTTATTAGGGTAAATATATATAGTTTGAAAAACCTTTTTCAATTTACAAATACGCCTCTTATACGTATAATTCCCTTATAATCAGATAACCTATGCTCTGATACCAAATGTAACAACTCGCCCATAATGGGCCAAAATTTCGACCCAGAAAAGGCCCATCGAAACTTAGAACCATTCTAAATGGGTAGTTGGTTCCTGTAAGGAATTACATTTGCACGGATAATATATATACATACACTTCGAATGGAAATCTTACAGTGGAAAGAGAAAACATAATACTGAAATAAGGCATACCACTTTATTTAAAAATCATAGAATTACAACAGTTTCGTAATTACATCTGTTCTGTGGGTACATCAATAAATTCATTTTCAAATGTTTCCATAAGAAGTACAGAAATAACTACTAACAATAGCATAACAACTTCGTCTTCGCCTTCAGTTCCCATCATAACTTCGTCCATGACTTTTACCCCATCTATTGACCTGTTGAATTGTTAAGGAGAGGGGTCTAAACATAAGTTCTGTGTGACTGAAATATGGTGTTTACTTAAAGTCCATACCTTATATTTTAAGCAGGTTACATATGTCAAGGTATGTCTACGCAGCACACAACATTCAAACAAACACCAATTGTCTAACCAATGAGGTAGATTTCCAAGTCAATCACTTATTAGTGTTTTTAGGGTAAAGACCCAACGAGGTGGGAATTCTCAGTCACTAATGGCCCTATTGAAGGTGGATTCTTATAATTTCTTATAACCCTGAGGCAGATCCTTGATCCTTAAGACCCCATCCTAATACGTCAACGTTCTTAACTCTATACTCTCAATTGTAACATGAGAAGTAGTATTGTGAACGTTGCTACTTAACTGATATTACAGTAGAACACCCATGTCGCTTAAGACTTCCCTTAGACAGTTGATGAATAAGCAATGGTCACGTATCTTTTATGTATAAATTATGTCCCTAGTTGAGCCCTTACAAGCTTCTAAAGGAAGTGGACATCGCCTGTGGACTACCCTACTCCGTTACCGCTTATGCCTAACCACTTTTAGAGAAGGAGGACACAAAGACTTACTTAAAATCTAATAAGGGTGAGTCCTATGGCTTTGGTTCCTTTCCAAGGAATAAACCTTCGGAGGGATCGTAGTCCTAACCACTTAAGACCCAAATTAGACAAGCAAAGAGTCATCCACTTAAGACCTTCTCAAGGCATAGTAAACCTGCCTATTTTCACACACAATAGACTTATATATATATATAGTTCTATATACACACACTAGACCTTTCACATTAAACCGTATAATTGTAGATGCTGGATATGCCAGGTGGTTCCAGGTAGGCTTCTATTAATTGTTGGTTTAACCTCGTGTCATAATGTAATAAGTTTGGATGGCCAATGGCACCCAGACCTCTCACATTAGTTAGGCTTACTTGTGGTTGCTAGATTTACCGGTCGGTTTCGGGCATGCTTCTAACATAAATAGGATCTAACCTCGTGTATGTTTGTCACTATTAATATATATATAAAGCCATTCTCTACACACACAAGCAATCAATATATACATGTGGGGACATTTCAAATTCGAATTCTAACCTAATCGCATTTATTACGCTAGTAACACATTGATTACGTTTATATAAATATACTAATTATAACGCATAAATAACGTTAATGTTCATATGAATGAGAGAACATTCTAACGAGATAGCAATTGTCAATTTGTCCTAAATTAAGGTATACAAGTTAATTTTTCATATTTTTGACCACTACAATTTAGGCACAATGGCATAATAACATGATAACATATAGCAGTGAATTGAAAATATACATACATATAAATTTCAACTTTCATCTTAGGTTTGTTGGAATGATTTCAATAATGGATCAAGAATAGAGCATAACATACACATATAATATATACATGTATGTTTATAAGTTCCACTTTATCTAATTCACACAATTTTGAGGTTTTGCACATAAAAACGTTTACATTTGATTTATTTCAAGTATTAATATTTTTGGATTCAAGATAGAATCCAAACCTAATCAAATCATGCAATAACCTAATTAAAACCCTTTTAGGTTACAATCAAATGTTTACATAAGGGTGGATTATACAAAGTAGAAACAACAACAACAATAACAACACCCTTTTCATCGTCAATCCAATATTAAGATCAAAAATCCATAAACCCAAGTAACAATAAATTGACAATTCTTACGCATATATAAAATAGAGGATTTGAGGGTTTTGTATTGATGTTATCGATTTCCAAATCCTCTTAGGCATAGCTATCAACATGTTAATCTATTAAAAAATAAAATATGCCTAAGAACATAACATTCCACTCACAGATCAAAGGAAGAACAAATAGGATTCTTTGTTGTAGATTAATATCTGTGTTTAATCTTTGCAACAAACGTGCTCTAATTCTCCTAATATATATGTAAGAATAATCTTTTAGAATCTTATATATATAACTTTATTCAAAAATTCATACTAAAATCTATATGAACTTAGATTAGAGAGAACATAAGAATAAAGGTTAGAGGAATAGAAGAAAAATTCCAAACCTTTTCTGGAATTCAGCAATGGTTGAAGGACAATATGGAGGTAGACATATGAGAGTGGCTAGGGTTCTACTCAGTGATTTTGGGGCATATATATATATATATATATATATATATATATATATATATATATATATATAGTTTCTCGTGTGAACGTAGGCCGTTAGATTATTCAGATGTAATACTGGCCATATGCTTATATATATCCCTTTAGAAAACCCTAACCAAACATTGATTCATTGGGCTCCTCAGCCGCCAGGCGGTCGACCTGGGCAGTTGACCGGCGATCGACACTCCTTCTAAGGGCAAGTTGACCTCCTGGTTGCTGAAACACCCAATGAATTTATATAGTGTTGAGGTGTCGAATTAAATTATACGTTACTTAATTTTCTTATCTCTTTCCTTACTTATAATATTCTCTGTCCCCAAAATTTTAACCTTAGTTTGAATTTCATATTCTCCCTTATTTGTTTTAATATATTCTGGACATATATATATTACTCATCTAATTATATATTTTTTTTCTGCATTTTACCGTCTAAATTCATTTGCTTGTACAGTCTTCATACATTGACTATTTCAACATAATATATGTGCAAACGGTTTAGAATTTCGCCATGAATCCAAATATAAGATTTTCGTAGCAAAATTCCTAAATTTGCAAAAATCTCATTTTCCAGCCTTATTCTTAAATTGTTTATATTTATTTATTATATAATATTTATGTATTTTACAGGGTGTCACAAGCTCGCTACCTATCAGGCTGGAATGTACGAAGACTCGAAAGAACGTGATGACGGTTCCGCATTTTAGCTTCTAAGATTTGAAGTGGTCGAGAGCCTCTTTGTATCATTACTAATTATACTCTCAAGATAGTTGCATTAATAACTACACAAACACTTGTACCACCTGTGTTGGTGTAAATTAACATGGAACGTGCAGTGTCATGTGTGTTGATGCAATTACAGTTAAACATATCGGGATGTAACGACATTTTCCTGCCTCATAAACTTAAACCACCGTCGTCTCCAATTGACGCCGTCGAATTCATGTTGAATAGCGATTACATCGTGATCGGGTTAAGAATTGAGTCATAGAATTGGTAGTTCGGTCATATGTCCATAGTCCGAGTTTATGCTCTAATCTTATGTGCATGTTCTAGTTATCAATACAAGCAAGATCATCTTTCGAACGCTAACACACAAGGCGACGATACGTTTGTTCAATTCTCAATCCAATCACACGATGCCATGAAATGAATCAAATTTATGAGGCTGGTTTTTGGAGTTGGAAATTCAACTCTGAAATCGGCTATAGAGATACCAAAAACATTTTGTATTCCCGATGTACATATCAACTCATCTTCACCGATCCCCCATCTTTCTTTTCTTTTCTTTTCATATCCCAGAGGGATACAAAATCCACTTTACAGATCACTCCTTTTTCTCTCCTTTCACAACTCTTGAAAATGGTAAGTTTTTAGGATAAGAAAATTGATTTCTTATCCCTAGAAACCTCAAAGTGCTGGGGTTATGAAACCAAATTTCGAACTCCCAAAAACTTCACGTTTTCTCCACTTCAATCCTCCAACTTTATACCATTAACATTTGCTTCGACTTTTGTTCCTTCTCTCTCCATAACTCCTATTTTCGTACTCCAACACCTTCTTCGAACTCTCCAACAAGGCCGAAGCCAACTTCCTTCCACCTCTCTCCACAACCATGACTCAACATGAGTAAATCGAAATCTATACAAACCATCGTGAAACTAAACCCACCTGAGTCGTCATGAGGTTAGGCCAGTGTATCGAGGGAATTTAAAACTTTTAAATATAAGAATTCACTAAGTCACAAGTGCGAAAATAGGCAGGTAGAAAGAGGATAACATTTGGATCTGTATTATTTAGGCGGTGGTAGAGAAGATGAAGAAACAATGAATAATTTGCTAAGTGTTCCAGGATCAGTACCAACCCTGGTTACTTATAAATAAAAGAGAAAAGGGAAGGAGGAAAGAGGAGATATTCGAAAAACTAGGGATCAGTGAAATTTCCAAAGCTCATACCATGGCGATGATCATGTATACGTGTTTTCAAAATCACAATTAACAAAACTGACTTGACTCGCTAGCTAATCACGTACACATGAACCTAAACGTTTAAGAATACGCACTGAGCAATCGAGTTCCCGATTTGATAACATTTCGGAAAACCAATTTGCGCGATCGCACGTCCGAAACATACCATTTCGATTATTATTTATTATGAACTCTAATCGCATTATGCAAAATCATGTGCAAATATGTGAGCGCAAACGCGACTCCGTGCCGACAATGGCTCGTTTACATTCCGACATAGGTGGGAGTCAGCGACAAACGTCCAATTTCTTGAAACGAAAGGAATTAGACACTTACCTAAGCAATCATAAAAGTTTCGGTTTAAGCAATGAAGTTCAATGCAATGAGGATTCGCGACAATGTTAGAACTGCACAACTATGCCAACAAGCTGCGACAAAGTGTCATGGCTACTCAACGGAAATGTTGCAACTGATCGCTCGACAATGACTTGAAGATTTTTTTCGACGCTCAGAAATACTTGTCTCATCTCACTACAAGAAAACTTTACACAGACATCGGCTAAAAAACGACGTTCTCGTTTTTCTAGAGCGGTGTCTTTGTCGGTGATGTCTAAAGTACCCCCTTTTTACATCAGTTAAAAGACAGTGTTAAAGCAGCTTTAAGACATCATAAATTTATTAATTAAATGTTGTAATAAGTATTTTACCATATCAGCTTTTGACTGATGTCTATAATGGCTTTATACTGATGTCTATGATGGCTTGTTTATGTTGTTTTCTCATCTCCTATACAGAAATAAATATTTATTAAAAGAAATACTATTGTACATAATTTAATATTCAAACAGTATTTTTATTTAATTAAATATTTCATTTAAACATATGAAATAGCACAAATTTCTGACTCCAACTATTTTACATTCACATTTCTCATACACAATTCAATACATTACATAATCAGTTTAACGTTGCCACCTCGCTACAACACTCTTCACTCTAGCTAACTTGATCTTGATTTTCATTGTCTAGATTGTGCTCCAGCTGTCCATTCTTCTGTACCTGTCACATACATTTTTAGAGTAGCAAACTGTAAAATATAAGAAAATTTGAAGAGTAATTCGAAGCTATCTTTTTTTCCTCAAAATTTTGGTGTGTTTCTCATCATTTTTCTAGACTTGGTCTGATATATATACTCTAGTGCTCACAGATCAGCCCCAACACAAGTACACTGGTTTGTTGATCAGAACTAGCATTATAACTAGCTGATTCTGAATAGCTACAACTCAGATACAGTAGTCTGCTGATAAACCATTCATGCTTGTCATTCGAATATCCTACATATATAAAGGTACACATACACGATACATGTATATACATACGGTTGTATGTATATACACATATATAAATGTGCAAGTATAATATGGTTGCACAAACAACACAAAGCTGGGCTATATGGAAACATAAATGCACAGAAATGCAACATGTTCAAGAAGAGCACAAGCTCATAAATAAATCAACATAAATGCCAATGTAACCAAACAGGTCTGCCAAGAAAATTGAGCAGCAAGGGTTCCATAATTTTAAGTGTAACCAGCAAGTAAAACAATGCATAGGTGCACAAATTATAGTTAATGTTTATTTGAATAAGCAGGTAAATTATGGCCTTAAATTCTTTTGTACTCAGGTGTGCAAATGCAAAGCCAAGAAAATGGAGTGCACCAGTTTCATATACATGTACAAGCCGATACAAAGTAACCAACACAAATGGCACAACAAAAAGGATTAATAAAAAGCTAAAGTTCATGGGGTCAAAGCAAAAATATATATAAAACAATAAGATGTGCACAATTCAACTTTTGGAACAACACGAAAATAGGTAAAGGGCAGATAAATGAAGCAGTAAGCAAATGACCAAATGATTACAAGGCAGTACAAATGACCAAAACGACAACATGAATCCAAGGGGAGTGAAACAAGGCATCCTTAGTATGTGCACCAGTTTTAACAAGGAGATGAATTTTCAAACAGGCAGATGCAAACAGTTTTAAATACATATATGAGGCGAACAAAACAGAACATGAAGCAAAGTAACAAGTCAAGAGTACATATGGACTAGTACAAATAGCATGTCAAAACCAAAGATGGAACCTTGAGTGACAACTGAACAAAGTGAAGTATCCATTCAAAAATAATCAATTATAGTGTCTAGTCAAGTAGTCATGGATCAGTTCAAAGCCGAGACAAGTAAATGTGTAGTATCGGTTTAATTTTTTCTAGCATCAGTTCAAATTTGTGAAAATCAGAGTATAGCATATTGTTAATGCAAAAAGTGAAACTAACACCCTAAAATGCTTATCAACACTTCAAATTTGATCAAACACAAAGCTAAGAATGAATAAATGCAAGGAAGAGTAAAGTGCAAGCGATTTAGAGTGGTTCATCCTACAAATGACCTACATCCACTACAGAAGCAATTTTCATTATCATCACGGAGACTACAAAATACACGTTTCTCTCAACTTTATGCATTTCACTCTAATCTCCTTGATCTCTCAATATAGATATCCTTGGATCTCAGGAGTTGTAAAGATTAATGGAGTGAATCTTATATAACTTTGCATTCAAATGATCTTCGTTTGTTCCATATTGGATGAGATTGTAGATCGAAGCTTGGACGAACTCTAATGGAGGTTAAAATGGATTAGAACCATTGAGAAAACAAATGAGCAGCACTTCGTGGTGCTAGGAATTGATCTGCCAAAATGTAAGCCATGGGGTATTTATAGGTTTGGAGAGAGAGAAATGGAGAGGCTGAAATCTTATATGCAGTCAGTCTTAAACTAATTTACTAAAATGCCATTGACTGATCCATCCAGCTGTGTCCAGCAGTTGTTGGATCTAGATTAACCCTAGAGGGGGGTGAATAGGGTTTACTGCAAATTATAGCATAGAGTTCAAAAATTACGGGATATTAAAATAATAAATAGATCATAGAATGCAGCAGAAATAAAAGAATAGAAAGAAAATAACACACAGAGATACCCAGCTTCGGCAAAACCCTGCCTACTGCTGCATTCCTAAGGTTTCTACTAGATGATAGAATAGATCCAGCTTACAAGGTCATGTAAACTCGCAAACCCCTCGCTACTATTCTAACCCTACGCTCAAAACCCTAGACTGATCTAATCCCTTAGATCAGATTTCCCCTATTTTACAGACACTAGTAAACTGCCAGTTAAACCCTTAACTGGATTCCCCTAGAATTTTACAGACTCTAGAAATTGTTTGGACGATTCAGATTACAACAGAAAAACAATACAAAATAAAGTATAAACTAAAAATCCTAGGAAATAAATTAAATGGGTCATCCTCTTTAGAAAATACGTTGGCCCATCTTCAATTGTGAAGCCCGATTCCCTTTCGCTTTATGAAATTAAAATGGCGACGTTGAAATCCAAAACTAGGGTTCTCTCCTTGAATCCCCAAATCGATTCGATGCTTGATGAAATGAGGTTCTCTGATGCTCGAATTCGCTGTTGCTTTCTGATGCTCCAATTTGGGAATTTCTCGATCGAAAATCTGTGTGTACAATGAATTTGATTTCTCTATTTTTCTTTGAAGTGATTGTATTGGATTTTCGATGATAATGCCAGTGATGTATGTGGTGTATATATAGGTAATTCAAACCCTAAACTACTCTGATCTCACGAAGTGATTCGATCTGATTTGTTTGCTTTCCTTTTATTGATTTCTTGAATAATTTGGTTATTTAGAAAAGAATCCACGCATAAATTTTCTCCTCGATGAATCTGGATAAGTAAATTGTCCCCTTGCATTCGATGCATGATTTCTGGTAATAAAAATTGATTGCTTTCCAAAAATGATGTCATAGTTGTCTTGATTGAGTAAAAAGAATTCCCGAAAGATTTCAAATAAATATTTGTCCACAAATGATTCTTGCCAAAATATAGTTCACTGCATTTGCTTGATTAAAACCAGTTGCCAAGTATGAAACTACATTTCTGGAAAGAGGTTTGCACAATTTCATTTGTAAAAAAAAAACTAGAAACATATTTATAATGAATTGTCATACCAAATATGCTTGAGTCCAAAACTTTTCTTTTAGGCTCTCGGTATGAATTATGATCCCATATATGAACCAGTCACCATGTTTTCTTTCTCTTGCCAAAAATAAATCAGACTATTTTGTACATATCTGAAATTGATTTTTAATGTGTATTCATTTAAAAAAAACTTTTGGAAAAATCTGGAATAAAAATTTGAATGCCAAATTATCTCATACTAGAATTTCTGGAATCTTTTTCCAAGAATAATAACTTGCCTGGGTTAACCTGAACATGACTTTACTTGTACCTTCTTTGATTTTTGGTCAAGAAATGGCTTGTATATGCTTGTTCTTGGAATTTCAAAGTATCTCTGTGTATCATAGCATGAACTCATGCATGTACACACATGTTATGTGCATGCTGACATTTCTGTCCACCATTATATCACTGAGTTGCACATGTCTGTGTTAGAACTTTGTTGCACCTGAATATGAAATTGTACACTTCCATTTGGTTTGACTTGGCTCGACCATACTTCATCCATGTATGTATATATATACATACATATATATACATGTTGCATCTTCAAATCTGCCTTATTGCTATGTATGGAAAACTAACCTTGTTGCTGCATCACCTTCATGCTGCCATGCTGTTTTGAACTGAAATACTGGGCTTCTTGTTATGTTCATTTTGTTATCCACTGTGTTCACCATAAACTCATGTTTGTGGCTTTAACTTGAATCTGCTCTGCCAACGCTTGCCATACATTTTTTGAGTTGATCTGAAATTTTTGCATTTCCATGATATGTTCGACCATTTGCACATTGATTTGCATTGTGCACTGAGTCGAAATGGTCCACGTGGCTACTCCTCAGTTGCTCGCTGATTGGTGAGGCAGTGCACACGTGTATATATATGCACGTGTGTATTTGCAGACCATCAGATAAATTTTCCCTATCCCTGTACATATACAAACTGGCTGCCTTGTGGTATTTACAGTGTTTCACCGTGAATATCACAAGCTGTCTAGACACAAATGAATCAGATCAATTCATGAAAAATGATGAGAAACACACCAGAAATATGAGGCAAATAAAATTTATATTCGCATGTATTCAGTTTAAATTCTATTGCAGTGTACTGTGTGTGTTTCTGTATATGACAGGTATGAAGACTGGACTGATTGAAAACCGTGGAGACTGAAGACTGAAGACAACAAGACAGTGTTGATTGTGTATATGAGTGAATGTATATATAACTGAGTGTGAGTGCTGTAGAGAGGAACTGTGTACTGAAAAAAGAATGTATTGAAATGTATATGAAATTGTGTATCTGTGAATATATACAAATCGTGGAGTTGTAAATCTGTACTATTTTAAATATTGAAATAAAATATTATATTTAAACAAAAACAGTGTAGATAATTGAATTTCTATATAGATGTATTATGTTTAAATATAAATATTATATTCCTGTCTGTGATATAGAATAACATTACAGTAGCAAACACATTTAAAATAAAATTTATTTGGTTGTTATCATCAAACAAAAATCATACAATTGTGCATACAACTACGTCATATATAACAATATCCCCCTTTTGATGATGACAAACAAATAAAAGATTTTGAGTACAATAAATGTGTGAACTCCCCCTATTTGAATGCTCCCCCACAACAGAAACTCCCGCTATAACTGTGCATGAGTGAAAAAATGTAAAAATGAATTGGAATTTTCAAAATTAAAATATTTATAAAATATTCACTCATAAATCAAAATCTCAACCCATTCTTCCCTTTTTATTATCATCAAAAGGATATAGAATTTAAAATATAGATTAAAAATAACTAACAAATATAATACCAGCTTAGGAGGAAGAACGGTCATCGTAAATCTCAATCAGTCAAACAAAAATCATAATATTCTGAGAACAGGTGGCATATTTCACATTGTAGAGAATGATGGATTTGCAATGATTTTCTTATAAAATGGAGAGAGTTAAAAACATGATTTCCAATTATTTTCAAAAGAATTTTATAAAAAAAAATTGCATAAAATTAGGGATGGATTTGGACTATAATCAATAATTCAATTTAAGTGACAAAATCGTATAATCTCAAATCCCAATAGCTATCAATCAACAAATCATAAGATTTCAACACATCTCACAGATTAGAAAGATGGATTGATAGGCTGATTTTTATACACTAAGGAGAATTTCAGATTAATTTCAATTTATAGCACAATATTTTCTTTTTCTTTTAATTTTATTTAAGAGCACACTGACCATGCATAACCAGAGCTTGGATTTTTAAATGAGGTCAGTTGCAGCTTAAATTATAAGCTGTCTCATAACCATGCATGACCAGAGCTTGGATTTTTAAATGAGGTTAGAGACGCACTTATTTATTTATTATATATTTATCGTTTTCAGCTTCAAAAAAAACTCCTCGGTATATAAAATCAATATGAATGATAGAAATGTGGTAGGTACAGAAACGGACTGTGAAATAAATTTTTAAATTAATTATATTATGAAATATGCTCGACCATACCGGGATCATTGAAAATTTTCAATTATCATTAATTGTGAATAATAACAAAGTCCAATTTCTATGACAAACATTTCCATTGTTTATTCAAGAAGATTTCTAAAAAAAATTAACTCTCCACATTAATATAAAAAACATGATGAGTGACAGAGTAATGGTAGATAAAGAAGATGGTCGTGAAATAATCGCCAATTCAAAGATATTATAATAAATGTTCAACCATCATGAAAATCCAAATAAAATCTCCTCTTGTTGTGAAATATATTATAGTCAAGTTCATCAAAATTTCAAAATCTGATAATAATTTTGATGAATTATAAATACAGTTCAATTTGGATATTGATTTCAATTTCTGAATGAATAATCAATAAATTATTTTAAAATTGAAAATCAATTACAAGAGGAATATGAAGAGCTATACAGGACAAGAGGGATTAAAATATATACAAAAAAAATCAGCATATCTGATACCAATTGATGTTCGTATTAACAAATTTCAATCACAAAGCTAAACTAGACAAAATTAACAAATTTGGCACATTTATCGGAACTACAGACAAGAACAAGCAGTTATTTGAAGAACAGTATCAGCACAACAAACATATCATAAACAAGCAATTTCCAACATATTTTCAAAATAATACCAGAGCAGCACAAGATATCGGTTAAAATCAGACTTGTCAAGATGACGGTAACATAAGATGATACATGATCCAATGATTAAAAATACAGTTTATTTGAAATCATTTGAGGAATATGAAACTCTCAAGATTTAGTGAATCAATCACACCAGATTAATAATTTCAGATTCAAGATATGTGTGAGATTCAATAAACCAATAATTTCAAATGATTTTAAACAAACAAATATTTAAATCAAATAACCATGAAATAGTAGAGAGATTTAAGACCATTTTTTCAGAAAAAATTCAAAATAATCTCTGACAAGAATAAGAGAAATTTCAGATTATTTACATCAAGTTTGAGAGGTATTCATGATCCAAAAAATTTAAAAATAATTTATTTGAAATCACTTGAATCAATATCAAGTTTGAGATATAATGAATTATTCACACAAGATTGATAATTTCAAATTTCAGTGGTATGTGATATTCAAAATATCAAGAATTTTAGATGATTTCAAACAAAACTAATTTTAACCATAACAATCATGAATAAAGATGAATTTCAAGATGTATCACTGATTCATGACAATTTAAAATATTCAAGCCAATCTGAAAAATAATGAAATTATCACAACTGATAAATAGTAGAGTGCTGTAATGAGTATAATGTTTCAAGCTTTTCTAAAATGGATTAGAAGAAACTCAAAACAGCAAAAGAGTGTGAAATTTCATTAAATATTCAGATCTTCAAAAATTTAGAATTCAAATCAACAGTGTTCAGGTTATGACAAGAATACATCAACACTATTATGAATTCAGAAAACTGAAAACAAACTTCAAAACAATTGCAGATATTTACAAGTATAAATTCAAGATCTGGAAAAGATTAAAACATTAGAGTTCTATTCAAATGAAGCAAATTTCCAGAAAATTATGAGTACTGCAATTGGAATTTGAGAAAGCCCAAGAAGAAACAGAATAAAAAAAAATAGACGGGGTTGAAGAAGGAACAAACAAATTAAACAAAATATTTACAAAGATGAGTTCAGAGATTATACCTGAAATGCATGTAAACCAGAATCTCCGACTCATCAGATCTTGGCTAAAGGAACTGTAAATGATACAGAATTGTAGACCATCTTGATTTCAAATTTCCTTTCAGCACAGCAGTTCCTAGCCACCTTCGGTACCTAACAGTTTAAAGGATCGAGTGGTCTAACAAAATTAGTAAAACCACTCACAGTTGTATTCATATGCTTTGGTACCCAAACTTGTTTATATAACAATCCATCAGAAATTACCAAAGTACCTTTAGGGACCCAAATCTGTCTGGATTTTGATGAATTCACTGTATTTCTTTTTGGGGTCCAAAATGGTTTAAATGGATTAGTATCAAACAAATTCTCATTTTGCTTTCGATTTAAAAACCCTTTGAAATTATTTGAATTCAAATTTTCAAAATGAATATTTTCAAACGATTTGAAGGTTTTTTAAAATCATTTGATTTCTCTTTTTCAAAACCATTATTTTTCCCAAAGCCGAGTCCACTTTTATTTCCAGATGAAAATTGATTTTTCAATAACATATTCAGAGATTTTTCATCGTAAGAAAATTTAGCCAAAGTTGTTTCAAGTTGTTGAATTTTAGTTTTAAGATCACTGTTTTCTTTCATTAAATCTGGACAACAATTTTTAGTGATCTTACATCTTTCAAAATCATATTTCAAAACCAAATTTTCATCTTTAAGCAAATTAATTTTGGTTTGGGACTCAGCAATCTCAAATTCAAAATGTTTTCAATTTTCAGACTTAAATTTCTTGAATCTTTCAATCTCGTTTTCAAGTTCTTTCAAAATCAAATATGATTTCAACAAATTCTCCTTTTCAGCAATTTCAAATTTGGAATGTATATCAGTCTTAAAAATTTCAAATTCCTTTTGTAGAAAATTGTTCAAACTTGATAACTCAATCTTGTTTTCTTTTAAGATCAGAACTTCCTTTTCAAATTTTTGAATATTTTTATTGAGATGAACAAGATTGGTTTCCAATTTCAAACAACTTTTGCAATCTGAATTTAAAGAATTTTTGAAATATTCAAGTTGTAATTCCAAATTATGAATTTTGCTGGTCAACTCATAATTCTTAGATTGTAGAGATTATTTTTCAGTTGGAGTTTATCAACAAATTTAGTTAAATCAACACACATATAAACTAAATCTTCGTATATGAAATTCTCCATTTTAGCATCTGTTGATTCTCCATCATCTAATCCATCTGAAATTTCATCTACATGACCTGTTAAGCATAGATCTGAATTTGATTTGAAATTTTGGGGTTTTGAGCTGTTGTCAGATTTTTCATACAGCATGTTAAGAGTTCTCCAGATTTCCTGTACAATCAAAAAGGGAGATAAGGCTATATTGGTCATCATCAAGATAAGAATATAAAATATGAGTAGCGCGAGAATTAAATTCAATATTAGCCATATCATATCCATTTAAAATTATATTCCAACATTTAATATTAATAGATTTTAAATAGGATTTCATTTCTGATTTCCAATTTAAAAAATCTGTACCATTAAAAATGCATGGAATATGACTGGACTGACTCTCAGAAGACTGACAATTAGGGATCACCATTACTCTAGAGTTAACAGAAAATACCTGCTTTGATACCACTTGTTGGATCTAGATTAACCCTAGAGGGGATAAATAGTGTTTACTGCAAATTATAGCAAAGTTCAAAAATTACGGGATGTTAAAATAATAAATAGATCAAAGAATGCACCAGAAATAAAAGTGCAGAAAGAAAATAACACGCAGAGATACCCAGCTTCGGCAAAACCCTACTTATTGTTGCATTCCTAAGGTTTCTACTAGATGATAGAACAGATCCCGCTTACAAGGCCATGTAAACTCGCGAACCCCTTGCTCCTATTCTAACCCTACACTCAAAACCCTAGACTGATCTAATCCCCTAGATCAGGTTTCCCCTAGTTTTACAGACACTAGTAAACTACCAGTTAAACCCCTAACTAGATTCCTCTAGAATTTTACAGACTCTAGAAACTGTTCGGATGATTCAAATTACAACACACAAAAAAATACAAAAAAAAATAGAAACTAAAAACCCTATGAGATAAATTAAATGGGCCATCCTCTTTATAAAATACGCTGGCCATCTTCATTTGTGAAGCCCGATTCCCTTTTGCTCTGTGAAATAAAAATGGCGACGTTGAAATCCAAAACTAGGGTTCTCTCATTGAATCCCCAAATCGATTTGATGCTTGATGAAATGAGGTTCTCTGGTGCTCGAATTTGTTGTTGCTTTCTGATGCTCCGATTTGGGAATTTCTCAATCGAAAATCTGTGAGTACAATGAATTTGATTTCTCTGTTTTTCTTTGAAGTGATTGTGTTGGATTTTCGATGATAATGCTAGTGATGTATGTGGTGTATATATAGGGTAATTCAAACCCTAAACTACTCTGGTTTGATGAAGTGATCCGATCTGATTTGGCTGCTTTCCTCTTATTGATTTCTTGAATAATTCGGTTTAGAAAAGAATCCAGGCATAAATTTTCTCCTCGATGAATCTGGATAAATAAATTGTCCCCTTGCATTCGATGCATGATTTCTGGTAATAAAAGTTGATTGCTTTCCAAAAATGATATCACAGTTGTCTTGATTGAGTAAAAAAAATTCCTGGAAAATTTCGAATAAATAATTGTCCACAAATGATTCTTCCGAAAATATGGTTCACTGCATTTTCTTGATTAAAACCAGTTGCCAAGTATGCAACTACATTTCTGGAAAGAGGTTTGCAAAATTTCATTTGTAAAAAAAAAACTGGAAACATAATTATGCTGAATTGTCATACAAAATATGCTTAAGTCCAAAACTTTTCTTTTAGGATCTCAGTATGAATTATGATCCCATATATGAACCAGTCACCATGTTTTCTTTCTCTTTCCAAAAATAAATCAGACTGTTTTGTGCATATTGAAATTGATTTTTAATGTGTATTCATTAAAAAAAAAACTTTTGTCCAAATCTAGAATTAAAACTTGAATGCCAAATTATCTCATACTAGAATTTCTGGAATCCTTTAGCAAGAATAATAACTTGCCTGGGTTAACCTGAACATGACTTTACTTATACGTTCTTTGATTTGTGGTTATGCAATGGCTTGTATATGCTTGTTATTGGAATTTCAAAGTATCTCTGTGTATCATAGCATGAACTCATGCATGTACACACATGTTGTGTGCATGCTGACATTTCTGTCTACCATTATATCACTGAGTTGCACATGTTTGTGTTAGAACTTTGTTGCACCTGAATATGAAAATGTACACTTCCATTTGGTTTGACTTGGCTCGACCATACTTCATCCATGTATATATAAATGCTGCATCTTCAAATCTGCCTTATTGCTATATATGAAAACTAGGCTTGTTGTTGCATCATCTTCATGCTGCCATGCTGTTTTGAGCTGAAATACTAGGCTACTTGTTATGTTCATTTTGTTATCCACTGTGTTCACCATAAACTCATGTTTGTGGCTTTAACTTGAATCTGCACTGCCAACGTTTGCCACACATTTTTTGACCTAATCTGAAATTTTTGCATTTCCATGATATGTTTGACCATTTGCACACTGATTTGCATTGTGCACTAAGTCGAGATGATCCACGTGGCTACTCTCAGTTGCTCACTGATTGGCGAGGCAGTGCACACGTGTATTTATATGCACGTGTGTATTTGCAGACCATCAGATAAATTTTCCCTATCCCTGTACATATGCAAACTGGTTGCCTTGTGGTATTTACAGTGTTTCACCGTGAATATCACAAGCTGTCTAGACAAAAATGAATCAAATCAAGTCATGAAAAATGATGAGAAACACACCAGAAATATGAGGCAAATAAAATTTTAAAAATAAAATTTATATTCGCATGTATTTAGTTTAAATTCTATTGCAGTGTACTGTGTGTGATTCTGTATATGACAGGTATGAAGACTGGACTGATTGAAAACTGTGAAGACATAAGACTGAAGACAACAAGACAGTGTTGATTGTGTATATGAGTGAATGTATATATAACTGAGTGTGAGCGTTGTAGGGAGGAACTGTGTACTGAAAAAAGATTGTATTGAAATGTATATGAAATTGTGTATCGGTGAATATATACAAATAGCGGAGTTGTAAATCTGTACTGTTTTAAATATTGAAATAAAATATTATATTTAAATAAAATAAAGTGTAGATATTTGAATTTCTATATAGATGTATTTTGTTTAAATATAAATATTATATTCCTGCCTGTGATATAGAATAACAGTACAGTAACAAACACGTTTAAAATAAAATTTATTTGGTTATTATCATCTAACAAAAACCATATAATTGTGTATACACCTACGTCATATACAAAAGTTGTTTTCAGTTGTTCTATCCCCACCGATCCATAGAAGTCCGGTCGACCCGTAGATGAGAAGTACTGACCAATCCGCCAAAGTCATTGCTGACCGACCCTTGCAGTTATCATTCATCCGATCCATTCCAACGAAGCCGACCAATCCAACCTTTTGGAGAACGACCGACCCATCTTGTTTGTTGTTGACCGATCCATGCATGTATTCTTGACCATCCTATTATTTATAAGATAACCGACCCATCTACCAGAGTTCAGCCCGGTCCTTTATTTGAAATGGGACCGGTCCATGATGAAAATCAGTCTCCAATCTATATGACTGATCCAATGTATTTGAGTCTGGTCCATCTTTTTTGGTTGATAAACATTTTCCCTTCGGAGTTTGTAATTTTTGTTTCACAAAAATTACACGTTAATTTTTAATAAATATGATGCAGCGTGATGGATTGTTACTCACTTTCTATATGGATTGGTAGGCACATACGTGTATGGAGCGGTAGGTACACACGTATATGGACCGGCTGGAGACAAATTTTGAATGGACTGGGAATAATAATCTCTCACGGGTCGGCCGGCCCAGTTACCTTCTTCCTTTATATCTTCCCTCCGTCTTTTTTTCCTTTGGCTGAGAGTTATGCTAATGTCGGCCTTCGTTTGAAGAAAATTCAATTCCAAAATTCTCAGTTTCTTCTTCTAGTCAAATCCGCATATTTACCCACGTTCAAAACTAACTGTCATCTTGCTTGCGACCAGATCAAGACAATTCTGAATCAAATCCCTAGAATCAGAGACTCTTTGACACTACGGAGTCCAAACCAACCTCCGCCACCCAAATTCACCTCCTTGCTGAAAAAGCAGGTATTAAATTTGGAAGTTGCATTGCATTGAATTAGTGATCTTTGAGTTTAGGACTTAGGATTGGGACAGTTTTGGGATTTTGCATCGAGTTGGCCTTGGACGCCTATGTAATTTTGGGGCGGATTTGATGTAATTGAGTTTAGATTTATATATGAATGGCTTGATGTCTACAAGATGTTCGTTGAATTGTATTGGACTTGAATTTTGTATGCTCTTTGTTTCCCAGTCCGTATTTGTTCACCCATTTTAATACTGATGCTATCATTGAATTTGCAACAATATGCGAGAAGTCAGAATTTGATTGTACTTGTGTTGCGTGAACCTTAAAAAACTACAACTCATGAATTTCACGTATATTTGAATGCCGAAAATACTTGAATAAGCTGCTTAATGGTCTGGCCATTCAAATTGCGCGAATTTGTATTATGAACACAATTGTGCTTCTTAGAATGTTGTAGAAACACAAATCTTTGGTGGACCGGTCATTATGGTCCCATACTGGATTGGTCGATGTCGACCCGTGATGGGTTGGTCGATGCCGACCCATCAAGGGTCGGTAATGCCGACCCACCATGGGACGGTCGAGGCCGACCTACCATTGGTCGGTCCAGGGGTTGGTCGAGGCCGACCCACCATGGGTAGGTTGAGGCTGACCCACCATAGGTCGGTCGAGGCCGACCCTGACCGATCCATTATGGATCGGTTGAGGCCGATCCATCATGGATCGGTTGAGACTGACCCATCATGTTTTGGTCATTGTCGGTCCATCATATGCTTTTATTGTCTCAACTATTCTTCAAACAATTGAGCTTGCACTGTGCCAAATATAGAAGTAATAGATGACCCTTTGTTCATGACTTCTGTTTTAGATGCCCCTCTCTTCTGTCACCTGTTCTGTAACAAAAAATACTTGCAAACTTTGGGCCAATATACTTTGCTATAGTTTGTTCCCAAGCACGATTATTTGTGTAGAAATAATAACTCGACAACAATCGCACAAACAACCCGAGGAAGCATCTGGGTCTATTCAAGTCGAGACTTCCGCTCAAACTTTAGACACTACAATGGTTAATGCCCCTAGGTCGAATGTTGAATAGGACTTTTCTACACCTCGACCTCTTACTAAAGTATCCCTCCAGAGGAAATCAACCAAACTGTCCGAGCGTTCATTTAATCAATTATGAGCTCAGTTTAATATCTCGAAAACCAATGCGAAATTACCGAAAAAGAACGAATTTGCTGACATTCTACCTTCTGGCTATGTTACAGCGAACCATCACATGTTAGTAAACAGGGTTGTTCCTCCCTTTAATCCATTTTTAGAAATGATTCTCAAACGCTTAGCTACTGCCACTTTCCAGCTACATCTGAATGGCTACGCCATTCTAACTAGCCTTTATGTACTTTTTATGAGGACAAAGCAACGTGCGTCCACTTTCGAAGATATTTGTTCTCTGTATGTTTTCAAAAGGAGGAAAGAGAAACCATCAATTATCTTTGTTAAAGGAATTTCCAAGATTATAACTAACTTGTCAGAAAGTGTTAAAGGATTCATAGATCAATATTGTTATGTCCGGTGTCCTGAGAGTTTCTATGGCAGACAGATGGAAGGTGGTGAATATTTTCTTAGAGTTTTGTCATTACATTTTCCATCTAAGCTTTGATTCTTAAATTCTTTCCTTTTTAAAGAACTTCCTTCTTCTGACCAAGATGTCGTTGTTGATCAAGCACTATTTGATTCTTTAAAAGCCTTTGTCGAGGGAGAGAGAAGTAGAAAATTTTTAATTACTAAGGAGTTCCTTCGCCAATATCACTTGCTCAATCCCTCACATGCTTGTTCTAGACCCAGCTAATACGAAAGATACCGCCAGTAAATCCCTTGCTAT
The DNA here is from genome assembly GCA_030737875.1 of Allium sativum. Classification (NCBI taxonomy): domain Eukaryota; kingdom Viridiplantae; phylum Streptophyta; class Magnoliopsida; order Asparagales; family Amaryllidaceae; genus Allium; species Allium sativum. Next base: position 977,189,842 of record CM060924.1, on the reverse strand, counting down.
GAAAGCCTCTTTAAAGAAATGCTCATCTCCTGCGGGTAGTAGTAAGACACCTCCTAAGTCTAAACTGACTCCATTTGAAGAATAGGAGTTCAAACAGCGCGAGGGTAAAAGTCTTATAATTCCCACCGAACAGGTTGAGAAGGAAGATACTACCCCGGACGCTACAAAGGAAACTGAGCGGGTTGAGGAGGACGAATCCACTTCGGACCCAATGAAGGAGATCGAGCAGTCTAGAGAGGCTGGAATGACCCCTAAGGATAATTTAGATGTTGAGAAGGTTGACGAGAACCCCACTATTCAAGATACTCAAGGGGAGAGCTCCACAGACACTTATATGAATCTGACTGACCTTAGCTCAGCTAAAGATCTTATTCAGGGTGATACTATACCTCAGATCTGGTAGCGTCGGTTACGAAAAATGGAACTCAAATAATTACAGCTCAAACTCCTCAATTCAGAAAAACGGTCGTGGGGGGTTAACTTAGGTTCACCACTTAAGATTGGTTCGTTACTAAATGTACATTAGCAAATATTTTACTTGTGCTATAAGTTTCAAAGATGCATTGTACAAGCTTTAAAATTTGCTTAAGTACTTTCCAATTTAAGCACTGAAATGAAATTCTACTTTGCCTTTTTTAGGTCTAGAAATGAATCTTTCATTTGCGAAGAGCTTTAAACAGCACACCAAATATTACTGTCCAAAACATCTTCTGAAACCCCGCCATTCACAATACTCACAACATTCTCTCCGATCTCAGCATTTTCAGCATCCGCAACCTTCTTGTTTATCTCAGAATGCACCTGATTTGAATTGACTGATGACCAAAGGCAGTGAAGGCACGATGATGTAGATGAAGTGGATGCATGGGAGAAGGAAGAGGAGGAATGTTGAAGAAGGAAAGGAGAAAAGAAGGGAGATAGGGGTAGTCAAGGCATGGATGACTCTCAGAAGCGTCATAAGTCAGATAAACTTCCAATACCAGATATTTAGACTACTTCTGATCCCTTATCCCTGGCTTCTCCATTCGTCACTCCAACTCCTGCTGATATTCAGGCAATTATAAGCAGACCTTGCTATGCTGCTGGACTGGTCAACTTTGTGCTTTTTGAATGATTCAAGGGCTAATATCTAAGTGGGATGTACTTTGATTTGGACATATATCCATCTGACAAACAGATCATACTTAATGAAATGGATTCCTTGAAAAGTTGCATGCTTACACAATTTGATACCGCTAAGAGTCATCTTGAGGCACAGCTAGATGCGGTCAGAAACCATGTTGAAAAACCACTGGGTTTATTGTATACTTTTGCTAACAACCTCCAAAGACTTAACAGAGACAACCTTGATTGAATTGCCACGTTAGAAAATGACAAAGTTGAGCTGGTCAATGTCCTTGAATCCCGGGATAATACCCTTGCATCTCTTACTCAAAGAAATACAGAGTTGGCGGGTTTAGAGGCTTAAAGCAGAGCTTGCTACCGCAAAATAGAAAGAGAACATGCTAGCAGTGCAAGTCCAAGAGGCTCAATCTGCCCAACATCTTGCTGAGTCTCAACTAACTGTGGAAAAGAATGCCTCTGCAACTTATCAGCGAGAGAATGATATCCTTCAGGAGAAGATTACTTCTCAGAGTATGGCTCTTTCTATGGTACATATCAGGAATTAACTTCCTGAGGAGGATAGCATTAAAGCTGTGACCGCCCTTAAAAAAGCTAAGGTGGACGCCGACCTTACTCTATTCAAATTTTATGTCTTCAAGGTCATGAGTCGTGGAAGCTTACGCTATTTGGGAGATGATTTTGCAGTAACTTTAGCCTTTGTCTGGGAACAAGTACTTAAATATGCTGAAGGCAATCGTGATGAAGATTACCTCTTACAAACTCTTCTAGATGAAGAGGATCGTGTAGCCCTGGCCAAAGGGAAAATACAGCTAATGAAAAAATGAGGATTGTTAAGTGAAGAGGCCAAACCTTCTGGGGGGCAAGCTTAGGACATGGTCAGTATCCATGCCCCTACTGATCCTACCAATGTCGAGGCCTCTAGTTCTCGAACTCAGACTGTACCTCCTACTGATCCTTCATTTGTCCTCAAAGAGAAAGATACAACTGCCGAGGAACATATTTCCATGAAGGATATTGCTGAGGAGCACAACAGAGATGGTGAAGGGGATGATAACGACAATGTAGACAAATACAAAGTTGAGTACATAAATCCTCAAGCTCTAGGTAAAATCAAGGTTGACCAAGTTGTGTCATATTTGGATTCTTTTTTTAGTTCACCTGGTTCTGTTGCATTCCGTGTCCATTATTCCTTTACATTAGGCTTAGTCTCATCACAACTTTCTTCCGATGTAGGCAACACGACGACTAAGGCTATCATTACTGATTCGACCTTCATATCGACTTCTCCTGCCCCAGTTGTTACTCCTCCTCCGGTGATGCATCCTTACTTGCTACTAGGACTCCATGATCACAAGACACACAGATTGATGCACTCATTAACTTGGATGATGGCTGACTATATTCCTAACGATGAGGCTGAAGATTCCGACAACGCAGATGAGAGCCCAGAGCAAGATGCCGAGGACCAGGAGAAGCAGAAAACTAAGCCTTTGTCATCTTTGAAGCACAAGGGAGGAAAGCGTACTGTTAAGAAGATAGGATTTATCAATATATTCCCCCCGAGAGTCCTGGTGGCATGGGAGTTAAAGACGGGAACCAGTCAGCTGATGCACCTCCTCTTTCTTCTACCAAACTATCTCTGACGTCCAGTGGCTCGAAGAATGGAAAGAAGAGGACTTAGTGCCTGTGACTAGTTTGCTTTACTTTCTATTATTTCCTTTACGTATTGCATTTAGGCCGGTTGTATATGCAAGTGTCGGTCCTCACTTATTACTTTGTGCACATTCATGTTCGAACCTTTTATATTTGTGACTTATGATGCTGTTGTTGTGAAGCTGTTCTATTGCATTTTCTGTACTTTGACTGGTAATTGTTACCATAGCTTTGTTGTACTTCCTTATGCATTTGTTTTATGTAAAATACAAGTCTTCTGTATTAAAATTCTTTTGTTGCTACAATGCCAAGTGTCATGATGCCCTTGTGGTATGTTTTGTGAATACTGGTTCTTCCAGTTGTAGCTGTGTTGCCCCCATACCATAAATCATCATGAGCTGCTTGGAATCTTCACGATCAACTTTGTTGAACTCCTCCTGATTTTGGCTAAGGCACATGCGACTTTTATTTTGTAGATAAAAACCTTTTATGTTCGCCACTGTGTCGAAGCCTCCGATCTTGCCTTAGCATATTTCAAGGGATTCAACTATGTTGGTCGGTGTTGTACCTGCAACTACAGGAGCTTTTTGTTCCTGTGCCCCCGCTCGGGGAGGTCTTTCGACTTTTCACCCCACTTGGGAAGTCTTATATTTAAAATGCATTTAATCATTTAACTCACTAACCTGGCAGTCCAGGCCCTTTAGAGATTAGATTGAACACATGCCCCCGGAGAGGTCTTGAGTTTTGAGTTTAAACCAACGCTCGCCTTGTCCAACCTGATCGATCGGTACTCAGAGATAATACACTGGATACCCCTTTTTGGGCTGGGATTTCTGTTTGTGCTGGTCTTTCCAGCTTGGGTTTACTGGTCATTCCAGTATTTAGTCCGTTGTTTGTTTCTCCTCCTGCTGGATAAATCCAACATTGTCAAAACTAAACCGAACACCCTCGTTCGACGAGTCCAAACTTTGCTTTCCTCTGACCTGATTAACCCAGGCCTCGAAGGAACTAGTTTGGACATCGCCTACGGGCTAGGATTTCAGTATGTGCTGGTCTTTTCAGCCTAAACCCAGTGGCAGCTTTCCTTTAAAGGAACTACCTTGGACACCTCCGTTCAACGAGCCCAAGTTTAGCTTTCCTCCGACCTGTTAAGCCATGCCTCAAAGGAACTAACTTGGATGCTGCCTACCGGCTAGGATTTCAGTATGTGCTGGTCTTTCTAGCTTGAGCCCATGGTCATCTTTTCTTTGAAGGAACTATCCTGGACACCCCTGTTCAGCGAGCCCAAATTCAGCTTTCCCCCAACCTGTTAAGCTAGGCCTCGAAGGAACTAACTTGGATGTCGCCTACCGGCTAGGATTTCAGTATGTGCTAGTCTTTCCAGCTCGAGTTCAAAGTGAGCTTTCCTCCGACCTATTAAACCAGGCCTCGAAGTAACTTCCTTAAACACCCATGTCCGGCTACGAATCCACTGTTTGCTGCACTTCCTGCCAAATGGATTTGGTATTGGTGGAGCTAAACTAGATTCCTCCTTCATGTGAGGTTTTCTTGTTGTGTTGCATCATTCCATGGGGTGGACATTAGTCCTTCTGCTGGATGCTTTTACTTTGCAAGCTATCATGGTCAAAGAACCAATGTCCTAGACCTTGCACTTAGGAAGGTACCCCTACTATGGAACTTACAATGTTTTAGTTATTAGCATAGTTGGATTGCTTCCACCTTTACATCGTTTCATGGGTCTGACGCAAGTCTTTCTAATGGATGCTTATCTTGGCAAGTGATCACAGTTAGAGATTTGATGTCTCTAACTTCCCACTTTAGGAAGTGCTCTTCTGATGAAACATGCAGCTTTTTGACTTTGTTCCCATTTGCTGTGCTTTTTACCACTTGACTCTGGCAAGCTCGTTCTTCTTTCGATTTGCAAGGCGGTGCACTACATCAACTTGTTTACTTCATATGATGCTTTCGGTACTCAACGCTTGAGCTGTCCCTATCGGGATATGCTTAGAAAGCTTCCAAGTCTCATTGGGTTGCGAATTTGCTAGTGTTTTCATATTGCCTGCAGTTAGAAAATCAATTTTAGCAAGCTTTGTTTTATTAAACCAGAGTTTGAAAATATATGATTCAGGCAAGCAAATAGACTTTTCATTCATACGTACATAGTTCAACTATAATGCTTGCAAATATTTATGACTTTATACAACAAGTTTGAACAAAATATCATATAAAATAGCAGCGGAGATGCTCGCCAATACAAGCTCTAGGAACCTGAATGTAACAACCCGTATTTTTATAACATGTTAAAACAAGAAATCAAGGCAGAATTAAATTTTAAAATCAGAATCAGGGAAAATGGGTTATGCCATTGCGTTCATCTCGAAATTTTACATGAAATAGAGTCCGAGTTGTCGAAAATTGGAGTCTGTATGAGGGAGATATGACCTCTAGAAGTTTCAGAATCAAAGACAGCTCGAATTTTGAATTCGAAATTCGAATTCAAACCCCGCAACAGGCAGGGCGGGAAAACTCCCGCCCATAGACTAGGTCGACCTAGGGGTCGACCATAGTGTCGACCTCCCAGGGACCAGGTCGACCATAGTGTCGACCTGGGGATTCGACCTGCCTCCCGAACCACTTTTCTGAACCTGGTGCATTCTGATGTATTTAGACTTGTTTCGTGACCAGATTCATCTGCCTAACCCTATATAAACAAGCTCCTAGCCTCATTCTCTCTACACCATTTCATTATGTCCTTATGCTACCTCTGTGAAAATCAAAATGATAATATTTAAATTAAAAAAAGACTACTTCTTCTTCGTCAAGACGACAACTAGGAATTGCAAATTGGGGGGTTTCCAACTAGAACAAGACTAAACAAGTAGAGATTCAACAACTGCAATAACCGTTTCCAGAATCAATTCTTTGCACTCTAATTCTCGATCCATGCTCTGTAAGTTCTAGTTACTTTGAGATTGAAACTTGTTAAATTTGATATGGACGTGGAATAAAATGAAATTGGACATAAGCTTGATTATCTATTTGGATCTGTTCTTGTCTCTTCTTGAATCTATGATTTTGAGTTATTTCTTATCGACTGAATCATGCCCATTCACGTTGTTGGACCTAGTTTATTATTCAAACGCTAGATTGTAACATAAATTCTTGGATCTTGACTTGTGGAAATATTTCTATTTAGGGCCTATTCATGTTGTAAATCAAATTCTTTCATGTCTATAAACCTTAATATGCCTATGAGACTGTGGACATAAGGTTTTGCCTATGCCTATGACTATGATGATGAACATAAGACTATGCCTATGCCTATGACTAAGAACATAAGACTGTGCTTATGACTGTGAACATAAGACTATGCCTGTGCCTATGACGGTGAACGTAAGACTGTTGCCTATGACTATGACAAGGACAATCTGGCTAATCAACTATGACTCTTGACTATGAAAATTATTCCCTATGATTATGAACATAAGGCCATTATCTATGACCAAGACTTTGAAACTATTACTATTAGTTGCCTATGACTATTGCCTAGAACTATTTTGGATAATTAACCATGACTATTGTAATTAATCGCTTAGGGTTCTTAATTATGAGATTTTTACCTATGACCATTACTATGACTATTGGGGTTAATTACCTGGGACGATTATAGTTTATTGAAACCCATGTTGTATACCGAATTTGCAGTTTTTTGGATCTCATACCGAGGGTGTGACTTGCTTAGTTTATTTGGCTATTATGTACACCGAAACCATTGGATCCATTATCCTTGTATTTGGCTTGCTTTCGCATACCTATTCTTTTATGTCAGCGTTTACCATGACTATCGTCTTATCTTGCTAAATTTGAAATCCTTTATGCCAGTGATGGTGTAACCAATTATCTCAAGTTATGTCATGCTAGTCTTGTAACCCCTTTTATCGCTTTATGCTCGTCTCTTTTGCCTATCATAGTTTTGATGTTATTCCCTTTATTCTGAGGTTTGGGTTTATTTGTAGTATGGATCGATTCACGTTTACGTGCGATGGGAATACGATTTGGGTAGAATAGGCAAAACATGAATTGGTTATGAACATGAATTATGAACCTGATAAAAGGAAAAATTTGAAACATGAATGCTGTTATAACTTGAACCTGGATATGGACACGAACCTGACATCGACTTGATATGAAACTTGCCTTGAAAACTTGACACGAACTTGACATGAAACTTGAACATGGACATGACATTAGAATAAACATGAAAATGGCCAACTCGAGGTTGGGTTGAGTTTGCAGTGTAAATCTGCCCGGAACTGCCCGGCAAATCCAGTTACTGCAAACAATAGGATCCAATGTGGGTAGTTGGTCATATCACGCTTGAAACCCGAGGTCAGACTGAGTTGTGGTGTAAATCTGCCCGGAGCCGCCCGGCATATCCAGTGACCACAACAACAGGTATGATGTGAGAGGTTGGGGTGCATTAATGAATTAATGCCACATGATAGGGTTAAGTCATGTACCGCTTGAATATACTTAACCAATTTGACACGATGGTTTGATAGGGTTAAGTCATGAACCGCTTGAATATACATAACCAATTTGACACGATGGTTTGATAGGGTTAAGTCATGAACCGCTTGAATATACTTAACCAATTTGACACGATGGTTTGATAGGGTTAAGTCATGAACCGCTTGAATATACTTAACCAATTTGACACGATGATTGATAGGGTTAAGTCATGAACCGCTTGAATATACTTAACCAACTTGACACATGATTCATAGGGCTAAGTCATGAACTTCAATGATAACACTTAGCCAATTTGACATGACACGTAGAAGGGTTAAGTCTCGAATTTAAATAACAACACTTAACCTGCTGGACGGAAACCCTAGTTACGCGGTCCTTTTCAGCAGTAACCCACTAGATGTATCATTGGTACCCTGGAACTAGGCAGGGTGAGGCAAGATTACTTGGCTGATTGTAAGCGACCAGAACGATGGTTAAGTTGGTGCGCCATTGTAGGTTCAGGCGGACTATGGTCGTGCACGTAGTCCGGAGTTGAAAAAGCAGACATTGGGCACCAGTAGATTTACACTGTGCGTGCTTGATTCGTGTCGATGGTTGGCACCATAGGGCTTGATACACCCTATGGTGGACCTAGCACAGGTAACTACATTTCATGATTGGTCCGTATGACACAGACACATGAACGAGCTAGGACTTGTAGGGAGCCGATCGATTAATAGATCGTTACGTGGAATTCGTTAGGTAGCATAATCCCTAGTGGTCCTAGGTGGCATAAACCCTAAACGAATCTAGAAAACGTTCAATAGGTAGCATAATCCCTAGTGGTCTTAGGTGGCATAAATCCTAGTTGAACACGCGATAGCTCATGATAAGGAAACCTAGCCAGAACAAGGGTGGCGGTCCAAACGATTTCAAGGATGGTGGCACTACGTTGAAGTAGTACAGAAATACGTGATGAAACCCGTACGATATACGGCAAGGGACTGTACATATACATGGAAAGGATGATACGGGTTGGGATACTAGTACAGTTGGTGCAGAGAATATAGGAAATCAAAGAAAATAGTGGAATGGTGAAGCTTAGAAATCTTGCGATGTTATACTCAATAGAAACCTTGCAATATGATACTTGGTAGGAACCTTGTGATGATACTCTTGATAGTAAGCATGGAATGTTATACTTGATTCATCGTGCATATAGCTTACCTTGTCATCCTGCTTATGTTTATTTTCAGTTTATTCATGCCATGTTATCTTTACCTATTTTTATCCTGAAAGTCACTAGGACTTACTCAGTCTTTATGACTGACCCGTTTTGTTTCGCCTCTTTTTCTTCCGTTTCCCCCCCCCCCAGCTTCGCAGGGTGGGAATACAGCTTAGTTCAGATCTTACCAATCTCCAAGGCTCTTTCATGTATTGCTTGGATTCCTCTTGGCTATGGCCTGCTTTACTGCTTTATTGGGGAATGATTTATGACTATGGTTTTATGCTTCTTTACTATTGCAAGACAGATTTTGATGTAATGAGTTTAATAGCATTTTGATGTAAAAGGCTTTAGACCTTTCTAGATTTTAAAGAAATGAAATTTGGTTTTTTTCCGCTGTTTTATATGTGTTCTGTCTTATAATATTTCTGTGTATGTTTACCTAGATAATGCTCCACCAAAGCTAGTGCATTCCCTTTGTGAGTGACCCTAGCGGAGGTGGTGTGTTACATTTTGTATCAGAGCAGAAGGTTACCAGACTGGGCATAAGTTTTAAAAAAAACCTTTTGAAATTATTTTCAAAACCATTTACAAAGAAGCATTTTTCAAGAAAAGTTTCGTTTTACGAAAGGCATATTCCCCAAAGTCATATGCACTATCTTTTAATTCTCTCCTTGAGTCTCTTCTCTCTTTCTTTTTCACCATAGTTTGTAGGCATGCGACACATTTCAGAGGGCAAAGGAGTGCCCAACCTCCATCTGTAGGCGTAGTAGATTTACTTGCGACTAATCTTATCTCAAGCTTTGTTGGGTTGCCGTGCGATGGAAGTAGCTTTCGAGAAACTTGTCAACAAGCTATACAAGGATAGTAAGAACGAGGATAAAGAACACAAGTCTAGGGATGGGAAACTTGTTGATAAGGCATAATCCACGATGGAGGAAAAAATGAAAGGAAAGAGGTCAAAGTAAAAGAATAATAAAATCCATGATAAGAAAGAACATCGTTGGTATGGTAAAAAGGGACATGTAGTTAAGTATCATAGGACAAGGACAAGGGCAAAGAACAAGATCGTCGAGAGGGCAATTGTATGCTCTCACTACTAGCGTACCTAAGAAGAGGTGGTAACGTTTCTGTTAAAAGTTTAGCTTTTCTTTTCTATCATACCGTGGGAACTTTGTTTTTATACATCGCATCCTTTTAATTCTGCCTCGATAGTTGAGTCTCTGCACCTTAGTACTAGCATAGTAGAGGATCCCATTTTTGTCTCAAATCCTGTTGGGGAATCGGCTCATTTATTCATGACTTGTTTGGATTTGAGAATGTTTATGCTAAGTGTTGAGTTTAGAAGTAATGCTTATGCTTTTGGGCAATGGGTTGATTCTAGGGATAGAGTGGTTATCCAGAAATGTTACCATTCTCGAATATGAAAAGAGGGTAGTTAGACTCTTGACTTGCCCCGGTAATGCCCTCAAAGTCTAGTGTAACCCTTAGGGTTCTGCCATGCTTAGTTACCTAGAATCTCTTGACACATTTGTTGGTCCGCTCGAGTAATGTTCGCCACTAAGGTGGATGGTTCATCTTGCTTATGCATGAGTCATAGAAAATCACCTTAGTAAGTACATTTGGCAACATGGTTGGCATTTGTTTGTTTCCAAGAGATAGTTCTTCTGCATGGAATACCTTATAATAAGTGAATGAGATCCAAGATTCACTGATGAATTTTGGAGAGCTTGCACGAAACCATGAGTACGCAGTTATGTTTAAGCCGAGTATACTACAAGAAGAATAAGTAAAAGTGGAACGAGAGGCAACAGTGGAATGAGTTCCAACTCATATTTTGGAAACAAGAAGATACGAAATTATGAAGTTAAAGACGGTGAAAGCACAATGGAGTTAAGCTCAAGAAGATTGAAGACTAGACACGCGCATCATATGTCTTTTTAAGTGTATATCCTTGATCCCTCTTTTCCTGTAGAGCTTACTTGTATGCTATCTTTTAATTATAACCTCTCGGTCCTATTCTCAATCCTACTTCTATTGCAAATCCCATAGGGAGTATGACTTATCTGTTAGTAACACATGTTGGGGCTTGAGGGTGTCCATTGGGTTGACTAAACTTTTTGGGTTTTATAGGATATGGGCTGGTGCTTAGGGAGTTCTTCTCCTATTCAGTATATATGTGACGTAGATTTCCAGCTTTGACACTGCCTAATGGGCACAAAGTTTTTACTTGCTTCTATCATTCAGTTGTATCTTTAGGTAGGAACAATTGGATGAAACATGCGTTTGAGACATGTTATGATTGATGGTTGCAAGTGGGTGCAAGTGGGTGCAAGTGGTCGCAATTGGTTGCTCGTGGTTGCATAACACACATTAGGCACTAGATCGGCTCAGACACATTTTCATATTGCATATGCATGAGTGTTTATACTTGTTTATGGATGAAATTGAATGTGTTATCATGTGAATGTTGCATATGGATGGATGTTTGAGCACACATATAGTGTTTATGTGATTAGGGCTATTTGCATACATGTTGGACTCATGGCACTAAACATATTTTGCATTAAGAAGATCAACCAGGCCTGATCATTTGCATTAGATAAGAAACATATACACACACTTTCTGCATATGTTCGTACAACATTAGAAATCTCTTTAGGACAGTGGATGCCTATGATTGATGACTGAGTAGATGGATGATTGGATGGTAGGACACATTCTTCTTAATTTGAAGATTTCAGGGATGAAATCCTTTAAGGAGGGGAGAATGTAACAACCCGTATTTTTATAACATGTTAAAACAAGAAATCAAGGCAGAATTAAATTTTAAAATCAGAATTAGGGAAAACGGGTTATGCCATTGCGTTCATCTCGAAATTTTACATGAAATAGAGTCTGAGTTTTTGAAAATCGGAGTCCGCATGAGGGAGATATGACCTCTAGAAGTTTCAGAAATTTTCAGAATCAAAGACAGCTCGAATTTTGAATTCGAAATTCGAATTCAAACCCCGCAGCAGGCAGGGCGGGAAAACTTCCGCCCATAGACCAGGTCGACCTGGGGGTCGACCATAGTGTCGACCTCCCAGGGACCAGGTCGACCATAGTGTCGACCTGGAGGTCGACCTGCCTCCCGAACCACTTTTATGAACTTGGTGCATTCTGATGTATTTAGGCTTGTTTCGTGATCAGATTCGTCTGCCTAACCCTATATAAACAGCCCCATAGCCTCATTCTCTCTACACCATTTCATTCTATCCTTATGCTACCTCTGTGAAAATCAAAATAATAATATTTAAATTAAAAAGAGACTACTTCTTCTTCGTCAAGACGATAGCTAGGAATTGCAAATTGGGGGGTTTCCAACTAGAACAAGACTGAAGAAGTAGAGATTCAACAACTGCAACAACCGTTTCCAGAATCAAATCTCTGCACTCTAATTCTCGATCCACGCTCTGTAAGTTCTAGTTACTTTGAGATTGAAACTTGTTAAATTTGATATGGACATGGAATAAAATGAAATTGGACATAAGCTTGATTATCTATTTGGATCTGTTCTTGTCTCTTCTTGAATCTATGATTTTGGGTTATTTCTTATCGACTGAATCATGCCCATTCATGTTGTTGGACCTAGTTTATTCTTCAAACGCTAGATTGTAACATAAATTCTTGGATCTTGACATGTGGAAATATTTCTATTTGGGGCTTATTCATGTTGTAAATCAAATTCTTTCATGTCTATAAACCTTAATATGCCTATGAGACTGTGGACATAAGGTTTTGCCTATGCCTATGACTATGATGATGAACATAAGACTATGCCTATGATTAAAAACATAAGACTGTGCCTATGACTGTGAACATAAGACTATGCCTGTGCCTATGATGGTGAACGTAAGACTGTTGCCTATGACTATGACAAGGACAATCGTGGCTAATCAACTATGACTCTTGACTATGAGAATTATTCCCTATGATTATGAACATAAGGCCATTATCTATGACCAAGACTTTGAAACTATTACTATTAGTTGCCTAGAACTATTTTGGATAATTAACCATGACTATTGTAATTAATCTCTTAGGGTTCTTAATTATGAGATTTTTACCTATGACCATGACTATGACTATTGGGGTTAATTACCTGGGACTATTATAGTTTATTGAAACCCATGTTGTATACCGAATTTGCAGTTTGTTGGATCTCATTCCGAGGGTGTGACTTGCTTAGTTTATTTCGCTATTATGTACACCGAAACCATTGGATCCATTATCCTTGTATTTGGCTTGCTTTTGCATACCTATTCTTTTATGTCAGCGTTTACCATGACTATCGTCTTATCTTGCTAGATTTGAAATCCTTTATGCCAGTGATGTTGTAACCAATTATCTCAAGTTATGTCATTCTAGTCTTGTAACCCCTTTTATCGCTTTATGCTCGTCTCTTTTGCCTATCATAGTTTTGATGTTATTCCCTTTATTTTGAGGATTGGGTTTATTTGTAGTATGGTTCGATTCACGTTTACGTGCGATGGGAATACGATTTGGGTAGAATAGGCAAAACATGAATTGGTTATGAACATGAATTATGAACCTGATAAAAGGCAAAACTTGAAACATGAACGCTGTTATAACTTGAACCTGGATATGGACACGAACTTGACATTGACTTGATATGAAACTTGCCGTGAAAACTTGACATGAAACTTGAACATGGACATGACATTAGAATAAACATGAAAATGGCCAACTCGAGGTTGGGTTGAGTTTGCAGTGTAAATCTGCCCGGAACCGCCCGACAAATCCAGTTACTGCAAACAATAGGATCCAATGTGGGTAGTTGGTCATATCGCGCTTGAAACCCGAGGTCAGACTGAGTTGTGGTGTAAATCTGCCCGTAACCGCCCGGCATGTCCAGTGACCACAACAACAGGTCTGATGTGAGAGGTTGGGTGCATTAATGAATTAATGCCACATGATAGGGTTAAGTCATGTACCGCTTGAATATACTTAACCAATTTGACACGATGGTTTGATAGGGTTAAGTCATGAACCGCTTGAATATACTTAACCAATTTGACACGATGGTTTGATAGGGTTAAGTCATGAACAGCTTGAATTTACTTAACCAATTTGACACGATGATTGATAGGGTTAAGTCATGAACCGCTTGAATATACTTAACCAACTTGACACATGATTCGTAGGGCTAAGTCATGAACTTGAACGACAACACTTAGCCAATTTGACATGACACGTAAAAGGGTTAACTCTCGAATTTAAATGACAACACTTAACCTGCTGGACGGAAACCCTAGTTACGCGGTCCTTTTCAGCAGTAACCCACTAGATGTATCATGGTACCCTGGAACTAGGCAGGGTGGGGCAAGATTACTGGGCTGATTGTAAGCGACCAGAATGACGGCTGAGTTGGTGCGCCATTGTAGGTTCGGGCGGACTATGGTCGTGCACGTAGTCCGGAGTTGAAAAAGCAAGCATTGGGCACCAGTAGATTTACACTGTGCGTGCTTGATTCGTGTCGATGGTTGGCACCATAGGGCTTGATACACCCTATGGTGGACCTAGCACATGTAACTACATTTCGTGATTGGGCCGTATAACACAGACACATGAACGAGCTAGGACTTGTAGGGTGCCGATCGATTAATAGATCGTTACGTGGAATTCGTTAGGTAGCATAATCCCTAGTGGTCCTAGGTGGCATAAACCCTAAACGAATCTAGAAAATGTTCAATAGGTAGCATAATCCCTAGTGGTCCTAGGTGGCATAAATCCTAGATGAACACGCGATAGCTCATGATAAGGAAACCTAGCCAGAACAAGGGTGGCGGTCCAAACGATTTCAAGGATGGTGGCACTACGTTGAAGTAGTATAGAAATACGTGATGAAACCCGTACGATATACGGCAAGGGACTATACATATACATGAAAAGGATGATACGGGTTGGGATACTAGTACAGTTGGTGCAGAGAATATAGGAAATCAAAGAAAATAGTGGAATGGTGAAGCTTAGAAATCTTGCGATGTTATACTCAATAGAAACCTTGCAATATGATACTTGGTAGGAACCTTGTGATGATACTCTTGATAGGAAGCATGGAATGTTATACTTGATTCATCGTGCCTATAGCTTACCTTGTCATCCTGCTTATGTTTATTTTCGGTTTATTCATGCCATGTTATCTTTACCTATTTTTATGCTGAAAGTCACTAGGACTTACTCAGTCTTTATGACTGACCCGTTTTGTTTCGCCTCTTTTTTTCCCGTTTCTCCCCCCCCCAGGTTCGCAGGGTGGGAATACAGCTTAGTTCAGATCTTACCAAGCTCCGAGGCTCTTTCATGTACTGCTTGGATTCCTCTTGGCTATGGATTGCTTTACTGCTTTATTGGGGAATGATTTATGACTATGGTTTTATGCTTCTTTACTATTGCAAGACAGATTTTGATGTAATGGGTTTAATAGCATTTTGATGTAAAAGGCTTTAGACCTTTCTAGATTTTAAAGAAATGAAATCTGATTTTTCTTCCGCTATTTTATATGTGTTCTGTCTTGTAATATTTCTGTGTATGTTTACCTAGATAATGCTCCACCAAAGCTAGTGGATTCCCTTTGTGAGTGACCCTAGCGGAGGTGGGGTGTTACACTGTATCCCATCTGTCATGGATAATTGAAGGTGCCATCTTGGAGCTTCTGGCTTATAACATAGGGTCCTTCCCAATTTGGCCCAAAAACTCTGTTTCCAGTCATTTCTTTCTTCATCACAAGGTCTCTGATCTTGAAGGTCCTTTATCTGACTTTAGAATTGAAATGTTTGGCTACCCTACTTTGATGAGCAGCAACCCTGAGCTCTACCTCATCTCTCTTCTCTTCAAGCTGATCGAGGGCCTCAAGCTGCAACCTCTCATTTTCCTCTTGATTTAAGTGAATCCTTCTATGAGTGGGAACTTCTAGCTCCACAGGAATCATTGCTTCAGAACCAAAAGCCAAGCAGAAGGGAGTATGCCTAGTCGCAGTTTTCTGAGTTGTGGGTATGCCCATAGTGCAAGTGGAAGCTCATCTACCCAAACCCATTTGGACTTCTCTAGGCGCTTATTGATGGTTGACTTTATGATTTTGTTCACTGCTTCTACCTGCCTGTTTGCCAATTGTTGAGCCACTGCTGCAAAACTTTTCTGGATCTTATACTTAGCACAAAAGCTCTGGAATTCTTGGCTCTCAAACTGGGTTCCATTTTCTGTGAATATATTTTATGGCACACCAAACCTGCAAATGATGCTCTTAAGGACGAATTTGATAACTTTCTTTGAGGTGATGGTGGCCAACGACTCTTCTTCAGCCCATTTGGTGAAGTAATCAATAGCTACAATGGCATACTTGAAGCTGGACTTTGTTGTAGGTAGTTCCCCGATCAGATTGATGCCCCAAACAGCAAATGTCCATGGACTGACCATTTGACTTATCGTTGTGGATAACGCTCTTGGAATCTTTGCAAATCTCCTACATCTGTTGCACTTTCTTGTGTATGCTGTGGAGTCTCGATTTACATCTGGCCAGAAGTAACCATATCGCAAAATTTTCTTGGCCAATGCCTGACCACCAGTATGACCTCCACATTCACCTTCATGCAATTCCATTATTATTGCTTTTGATTCCTCCTTTGGACACATCGAAGCAGAGGCATAGAGAATCCTCGCCTATATAGTTGACCATCCTGAATGAGATACATGGGGGCCTTCTGCAATATCTTACCTGAATGATCACGGTTTGAGTCCCGGTGCCCTGGACCTCTCTTAGGAGGTGCCCCTTTGGTAGGACCAGCAGTGCTCCGAGTAGTATGCTTCTCGACATGCTGTCACACTTTATCTCTGGAGTCCTCGACCCCAGCTTCCACTTCATCATTCCCTTCATCATTGACTTCAAATTCAAAATGAGAACAACTAGGGTCCGAGGCGGAAGAGTCCTCTTTTTCCTCAACATTAACTACAACCTTTGAAAGTGGGGGGATTACCTTGAGCATTGAGAAGAGAATCAAGATTCTCCATCAGCATTTTGGTTGTAGCATCCATTCTCCCATTCTAGCCAGTAACGACTGCATTCAGTTCCTCTCGAGTTATGGACGGCCTTAAGGATCGACTAACCTCCTAGTTCAAAGTTTATGGTGTAAATGCATCATTATTAGCACTCCAGAAGCTCTAATGAACTTGCTATTCTTCTTCGAAGCAACCATTATTTCTGACAACTTCTTAAACTTTGAAGCAAATTCTTCAATGGGCCCACTCTTTAGACTTCGGGAGCCTATCGTAGAAAGTAGAGTTTCGCAAAACACTTTAGCAAACCCCCACCAAGGCTCTTAACCTTGTGGTCGTGGGTTCGAGCCCCACGGTAGACGCCAAAAGTGTTCATGCAAAAAGTGGCACTAGCACCCCAAAATGCTTACCAACACTTCAAATTGATCAGATACAAAGCTAAGAACAAATAAATGCGGGGAAGAGTAAAGTGCAAGTGATTTAGAGTGGTTCGGCCTAGAAATGGCCTACATCCATTATAGAAGCAATTTTCGTTATCGTTCGTCATGGAGATTACAAAATACATGTTTCTCTCAACTTTATACATTTCACTCTCATCTCTCTGATCCTTCGATATAGAAATCCTTGGATCTTAGTAGTTGTGAAGACTAATGGAGTGAATCTTCTATATCTTTGCATTCAAATGATCTTCTTGGTTCCATATTGGATGAGATTGTAGATCGGAGCTTGGATTAACTCTAATGGAGGTTAGAATGGCTTAGAATAGTTGAGAAAACAAATGAGCAGCACTTCGTGGAGCTAGGAATCGATCCCCCAAAATGTGGAAGCCAAGGCTTATTTATAGGTGTGGAGAGAGTGAAATGAAGAGGCTGAAACCTTATATGCAGGCTATGGATCTGTCATAAACTTACTTACGAAAATGCCACTGATTGATCCATCTAGCTGTGTGCAGCTATATCCAGTTGTTCTGTCCCGACCGATCCATAGAAGTCCGGTTGACCCATAGATGAGAAGTACCGACCGATCTGCCAAAGTCATTGCTGACCAATCCTTAAAGTTATCATTCGTTCGATCCATTCCAACGAAGCCGACCAATCCAACCTTTTGGATAATGACCGACCCATCTTATTTGTTGTTGACCGATCCAGTCTTATATTCCTGACCGACCTATTATTTATAAGATGACCGACCCATCTACCAGAGTTCAGCCCGATCCCTTATTTGAAGTGGGACCGATCCATGATGAAAATCAGTGTTCGATCCATATGACCGATCCACAGTATTTGAGTCTGATCCATCTTTTTTAGTAGATAAACATATATGTTCAAGTTTTTATCTCCAGGAAAGCCCAAAAAAAGAGTCAAGTATTCCATTCGAATTTTAACTCACATAAATGGGTTGAAGAACTACAGAGAACTGTGTTGTCCTAGAAATTATCAACACATTTATTTCCAAAAAAAATTACGGGATTCAAATCCAAGCAAATTCAAAGCCGTGGAATTCAAGCCCAATGTTTACACATATATCACTACCAAGTCTAACGATGAAATCAGAGAATTTTTTGGATCAAAAATCCTATAAATTAACCTATTCATCATCGGCAGAAATAGGAATCCCCAAATTAACCTATTCATCATCCTATAAATTAACCTATTCTAACTATGAAATCTGAGAATTTTTTGAGAGCAAATAAAAAAAAATCAAATCAGAGTACTCATGGTTTTCAATCACAATCCCTAAATCAATTGACAAGCAAACAAAGACAGTCGAACCATTAGACGACTCATCAAGATTTGTAGTAGCGATTCGATTTGGGAAGAAACCCTAATTTTAGAGTTCGGCCGCCATTGAAGAACAAGAGGAAGCCGGCATTTTTTTAACAAAGCAAGGAGCCAAGCAAGAAAGGCCGACTTTGATTATCTGAGAAACACGGGAGTGTTGAAACGTGAAGAAGGGAATTGGTGATGACGTGTAAGATGATGATTGGAGGGTTTGGATGGTTGCACGTTAGGAGAAGTGATAAATGTCTAGATATAGGGAATTACGGGTGGTGCAGATTGACAAGGAAAGCAAATTATGAGACCTTTAACATCACACATGAAGCTGATGTAAATGATGCACTGATGTTAAAGAACATTTCAATTTATTTATTAATGCAAGATATAATATTACTATAAAATATAATTAATAAATATTAACTATAATTAAAAAATATTAACTATAATTACTAAAAAATATTAATTATAATTTACTAATTATAATATTAACTATAATTAATAAATATAACTATAATTACTGAAAAATATTAACTATAATTTACTAATTATAATATTAACTATAATCAATAAATATTAACTATAATTACTAAAAAAATATTAACTATAATTTACTAATTATAATATTTACTATAATTACTGAAAAATATTAACTATAGTTTACTAATTATAATATTAGCTATAATTAATAAATATTAACTATAATTACTAAAAAATATTAACTATAATTTACTAATTATAATATAATTAATAAATATTAACTATAACTAATAAATATTAACTATAATTACTAAAAAATATTAACTATAAAATATAATTAATAAATATGAAATATAATTTACTAATTATTAACCATTAACAATAACACATTTAACAAGTTATGTAATAAACAACAACTATTTTAATAAGTGATGTAATAGCCAAGATTTTTCGTATGGCCTAAGTTCAATTTTTTAAAAGTGTATTTAAGACATCAGCCGTTAAATAAATCGATGTCTGAGAAACCAACAACATCACTTTAAAAATTAGTGATGTTAAGAAACGTTTTGACATCAACTCAATTTATGATCGATGTTAAAACTGTGATGTCTATTCTACCTTTTCTTGTTCAAAGCACATCATATTTACACAAGATATCCTTAGGGAGGCAAGTGTTACCCGACCTTTTGGCTCGGATACCAAAAGCATTCCAGGCCCATGCGACTCAGCCCATTGTGCGGTTAAATAGCCCAGAAGTGTTGCCAAGATGCCTATAAATCAAGCTTGAATGGAGTCGTAAAAGTACAGTCGTTGCAGCTCGTCAAAACTGCTCAAAATTGCCTAAGTGCTTCGAGGTTAGTATAGCCTCCTCCAACAAATTCTGTATCCTAGCCTTTGTAACAGAATTTGTATTCCAGTTTCCAACTACCGAGGATGGTGTTAGCTTCTTCTCTAATTTCATACCCCCGCCTTTGACTTGCCAGTTCGGTGTGATGTCTTCCGTGTCCACGAAGTTCACCTAAAATCTCGCTAAGTATTCAGGATCAGTGTACCTAATTTTGTATCATGGGATATGAAATTACTCAAGAAAGATAGGTTCAAGGCCTCGAGAAGTATAGCAAAGAGAAACCTCCTGATATGTACTGACCTCGAGGTACAAAAATTGGTGACATGTGCTTGCCACAACCAGCTCCTCTTCCTATAAATACCCTTCTGCATGTTATGGGAAAAAGGCTGGAATTTTGCTAATTTGACACTTTTGTAAGAAGATGTTGACTCTTAGACACCATAGACCGCCTTTGAGATCTAAGAAGAAGACTTTACCTCCTTCTTGAAGACTTAGACTTTTTGGGATGCATACGCATCTTGGGAAGGAGGACTTAGACTATGTTTTTGGACCTAAAAGAGCTTACTTTCCATCATTGCATTTGTAACCAATTGTATTTATGGTTTATACCATTGTACTTTTACTAGAAGTGAATAAAACTAGAAAAACCTTCAAAGTAAATGTAGGTTCTCATGAACTGCACCACTATAACACACTGTGTTATTTACTTTCCTGCATATAAATTCCACTCTTGATGTGTACTTTCATTATCTTGGAACTCTTTATGTGTTTTTCTAACTTTTGTATATCAACAATATCATAGGACAATGAGAAGTAATTCTCGATCTAGAAGAGTTAATAAGGTGTCTCTAAGAGATGATGTAAAGCCATAAGTTCAATGTGACATCAACAAGGAGTTTCTATTTAAATTATGTACTAAGGTCTAAGATGAGTACAGGCATTGATCATCAAATAACGACGAAGTTCAATACACCAAATTCATTAAGGTCAACATTTGTAAATTCAAGATAGTTTAAATGACTCAAATGTGATCACCAACAACAAACTCCACAATAATCATAATATAGAGGTACAAATCTAATATTAACAAAATCATCAACATATGATCCTAAAATCAAAATCATCAAAGCATCGATATTTGGGTCCAAAACAATAAAGTTAAATGTGATTTTAGTATCTAAGTCATCAAAGTGAAAAATTGCACCCAAAATAACAAATTCGAATTCGAATAACATAATATGGCATGTGCAAACAAGCTCCCTCGAGCTTATCTACGTACTATATACATATTTAATGTGACCACCCGTGACGTTTAATTTTAACACTATGACCCTCATCGTGTGTAACTTGACCACTTCGATCAAGTAAATAAATATATGAGACACCCCCTAAGTCTAGCTTCCGCCCAAAGAGAATACGAACATAACAACAGAAAACAATATGTGTTACAAACTCATAGTCAGTAACCCAAGTACTGGCAGTTGTGCATCACATACCACACGTTCTCACTGCCGATTTAATACCCTCCAATCAGCTCTATAATGGAAAACGTCAGAAACATCAATTTAACAAAACATCAAATCATCGGCTTCAACCAGACGAGTTTGGGATTAACGGGTTCCGAATACCATTATGTCTCATACCATGAGGATACCATGAGGTTTACAATTTCGTTTAATATCCATACGCCCTCTCAAAGGGTGCATAAATGTGTGAATTTATATATTGAAAATATATTTGATTTTTGAAAAATGATTTTTGAAAATGACTTTGAAACCTTTTTTATTTTATTATTTGAAAGCTCTTATAATTTCAAAATATAGTTGTATTATTGCTTTGAGACAACTTGTACTAAAAACCAAAACAAGGAAATAATTTCTTCCTAAATCTATAGAGAAAATGATATTCATATGAATATAGAAAAACTAGTTCAAACATGTGCATGTGTATGAAACGCCAACAAAATCCATCATAAAAAGTCCAATATAAGCCATTAAAAACTATATAAGTTGGGATATAAATTAACCATGGAACAAGTTTGGTTTTCCAAGATATAGTTCGTAGTACGCACAGTTGGATTAGCATTAGTAGATTCAAAAGGAAGGAGCAAGTAGGGTAGGCACAAGCTCTAGCGTTACGCACAACATATAGGGAAATACCTTGTGAGAAATACACTAAGTGAGTCAATCCCTGTGTTGACCCACACTTTTGGTGTGTTGACCCTAGTTTCTGCCAATCAAAAGCTTGGGTCGACCCATCTTACGCAAATTTTCCAGGTTGAAAATGGTGTTTGTATTGAACTTTGAGATCATTTTGACATAGTTATACTGATCGGAATACCATAAAATTTCCAGGCACAAAGACAACAAACTCGACATTGAATAACAACGTAAGTGGTCCAATTTGATCAAGGAATTATAAAATTACAGTAGAACAAAGTGGAACTTTGGCTGTGTTTGCACAACAAAGAAACTATATGAACAAAGCTACGAGATTTAAACTATACTTCATAGAGCTTCATTAAAGATAACAAAAGCAATAGGATTTAAACTATACTTCATAGAGATTCATTAAAGATAACAAAACGTTACTGTAACTAGAAGGTGTGAGTAAACACTCATTTAGATGCAAGAAACAACAAGAATATAATTGAATTGAAGCAATTTAGAGCTCAAAAGCAAGGAAGATGTTGTCTTTTTTCCTATATAACACACTACAACAACATGTAAACAACAAAACTTCAAAGCGCAGAACTATTTCTACTAATAAGAGAAAGGAGGTGGAATAAATTCATCTTTTAGGAAGACTACTTGTTGTAATTGTTTGCTAGCAATAGAAATCAACAAATTAGAAGGTTTTGGAGGCTTGAAATTGAATTTCCTTTGGTTTCTCCTTTTGTTTTACTAAGTATTGTAAAAAGAATGAAGGAGAAGACTTTTAAGTGAAACATATGTACCGGTAGAGTTTCTTTGGAGATTTCTCTGCTTAAATATCATTGGTGACCCAAAACAAGGAGGTAGGCCCAGTAATCAATTTATTGTAGTAATTAAAGTATGCTTAGGCTAATAATACATGGTTTAGCCTATTTTACACTTGTTTACACCATTACTTTGTGCAATTAACTTATTTTTACCTCAAGCAACATAATTAAAGTTGTAAACAACATTCTTAAAAACTTTAAAGCTTTTTAACACTAATATTTACTATTTACAACATATTCTATCTTTCATACAAAATATGAACTTTTTTTTCAACTTATGTAATAACTCATGAACTAAATATTTCAAATGTTTCTATTAAATACACAAATCACTCAATACACATAAGATTCATACTTCTAATTACTTATTAACATTTTACATCTAATTTTCATTTTTTATATTTTATTCTTACATACTTTTCTTAAAATACCATTTTATGTAAACAATTTACAATATTTATTCTTAAAACATCATAGGCCATATTTGTTTGAACACAACCATAAGTACATATACTTTTAGAAAAACTTAAATAATATTGTACTTTTAAACCTTTATTTTCTATTTACAAAACTATTATCATCATTCATTATGTCAATACGTGAAGTTAAAAATTTATTTCTAACACATAATATTAGAAATAATTTTTCGCTTCAACCAAACTAATTCACTACCCACCTATAGTAGAAGCTTGACTGGAACCATCCGACAAATCCAGCATCTAGAAACGGTCGAGTTAATGTGAGATGTCTAGTGTATGTGTGTGTATGTCTGTGTGTTAAGTAGGCCTTCCTTGAGAAGGTATTAAGTGGCTGACCTACCTTGTTGGGTATTAAGTAGTTAGGAATGGATCCATTTCTAAGGTTCACTCCTTGGTTTAGGACCCAAGTCATGAGACTCGCCCTTATAAAGGTCTGAAGTGGTCATTGGATCTGTCATTTTCTTATAGGGTACTAAATGGTCCTAGCAGATGAAAATGTATATGTATGATAGTTCTCCCAATAATGTCTGCTTCTTATTTAGGGGCTTAGTAAGGTCTGATCTGGGGATTGTTTATATAAATGTCTTAAAGGAACCACCGTCTAAGGAAAGTACTAAGTAGCTAGGAATTCACCCATAGGGACAACAAGGTAGTAACAAAATAGTACTCCATGAGCGTCTTAAACAATCTATGTTCCTACCTAATTCTTTTATTAAGTGGTCATTACTATTTCTCAACCTACAAGGAAAGTTTATATATTTTCTGATAGTGATAGTGACGAGGTCTTAAACGGCTAGGGGTCCGCCATAAGGTCTTAAGTGACTGTAGGGGCGTCCACCCTTAATAAATTATGAAATGGCCTTAAGTGACTAAGTATTGCCCACCTCGTGAGGTAGTAAGTGAGTGTACTCCGCCCTTAGTTTATCTTATGGGTGTTAAGTGACCATAAGTATGTCAGCCCTTAGATTCACATATAGTCCTTAGGTAACTGTTAGGATGTCCGCCGCATATGTTTAATCGTGTTTGTTGCTTGTGTAGACATAATACGAAGAATTTACACTGCAAATATAGGAAATAGTCATTTCTAAACTTATATGTTTTTCATTCACCAGATTTTATGTTCTGACCTCCTCCCTCTTAATATAAACATGTTAGTAGGTGAGGACCCTGCATCGGCGATGATTAGTGAGATATTAAAGGATAACTTTTCGATGGAGGTTTTGTTATTCTTAGTAGTAGTGGTATTGTTGTTGTTATTAATGATAAAAATCATCAACAACCAATTTAAGAATTGATAGAGCATATATAATGGAACTAGAGGATGATCAATCTGCAGGACACTTTCCATAAGCGTAAGAAGCCTTCTTACGAAGGTATACCCAAGATTCAAGATAGAATAATATACATTGTGTTAGCATGCCAAGATACCATAACTGTTATTTAATTTGATGATATATCATAACCCTTAATGACAAAAGGTGATACTTCCACATCGATCCATCCCACGAAAGGCCTTGGTTATGTCAGTTATCATGTCACAAGGGTTTAATAGTCAATTGAACGATATGATACGTTAGACATATTAAAAAATATTAAGGCACATATATGAATCGTGAAGGAAGAATCATTGGTTTTGCTCAATGATTCCCCTTTCAATGTGCTTGTACTCGAATATTTCATACATGAGGTTAGTTGATAACACCCTGTTGAATCAGTTTGAACATAATATGATTATCGAATCGAGAATAAGTATAACATGATACCCCATATCCGTTAATGTCACTATTTAACAGAATGCATTAAGTTTTGTGAAGCATTATAGGTAAACAGAAACAAGAATCATCACAAGACAAATATAAAATAACAGTGGAATTTAAAACTTTATTTTCCAAATAGAAAACATCATGGTCTAAAATCCAGTTAGAACATAAGTCTGAAGTACAGAAAACCCATTACATCGAATTGAAATATCTATCGTGTACTAAAATCATCAAAGTAAAGTAATATAAAAAGCATAGTCCCTAAAAAGAGTAGCCATAGCAAGGTAGACAGGAAATCAAGCAATACATCTAAGCAGCTCCAAGCAGAACGAAAGAGAGAGAATCCTAATCAAGCCTGAGTATTCCCACCCTAAGAACCTGAGGGGAAGAAAGGAAGAGAGAAAAGGAAACAAAATGGGTCAGACATAAAGTAAGGCGAGTCCAGTTACTTCTAGCATATAAATAAATAAAAGCATCATGACAGGCATATAAATGGGATGAGAGAGATAACAGTATCATTAGACAGGCATAACAGACAGAGCAAAATAAATAGAATATATTGTGCTTCTCAAGTATTTTAATCTACACCAATACTAGTATAACAGAAATAGAATGATCCCAACAGAAACAGATGGTAGCTTAGGTGCACTTCTAGTGATGGGTTTTATCCCCAACAATAATAACAGGTAACCCAATAGTAATGACAGGTGTTACCCCCAACAATAATAACGGGCTCCTAAACAAGCAGTACTAGATGTACCCTAATTACTACCCCAATCAATCAGTTCCCTATCCTATAGATAACCTGTGCTGGCCCACAGTAGGATGTATCACTTCCTAAAGTAGCAATCTCTTTTTCCGAGAGGCACAACCATATCTACTGGTGTTATAGCGTCTTATTATCCCAAGCAAGCAGATTCATGCACGCACATGTGTTTGTCAGAATGCGCCATCAGACACCCCCACTCAGGTGAACCTCCTATAATCAGCTTAGTAAGCGTGCCCTGACCTCTACCTAGTTTGGGGTCCCCCTTTCGTTACCAAGATAGGTTACTGATTGATACGGGTCCCACACAATAGATGATACAAGCCACCCCCTAGGCCTGAATGCCCACTACTAGGATTTTGACAAGTTATGCCTAACATATTAACAAGCCCGATAACCCCCACCATATAAAACAAGTTAAGTTTGTCGGGTTTATATAACCCCCCACAAATTTAACATATATACTTAACCCCTCATTGATTCAAGCAAGTTTACTTAACCCTTATACAATTTTGACTGGTTCATATAACCTCCACATATTTAAGCAGGTTAAGTATTACAGGTTAACAGGTTATTATCATATCTCATTCATGCATGTTAATACACCATACCTTTCACATTAAGTTGACCACTTGTGGATGCTGGATAAGTCGAGCGGTTCTGGGCAGACTTCTACCACAAGTCGGACTTAACCTCGTCTCTTAGCACCGTTACGTATACATTTACGCACTAGACCCCTCACATTGTATTAATCATTTGTGGATGCTGGATTCTCCGGGCGATTCCGGTTAGACTTCTAGCACAAATGTAATCTAACCTCATGTCTAAGTGTGGTTATAGTTTCTATTTACTGTAAATTTAGGCATGTTCATTCTTAAACAATTATTCATGTTCATCAAAAGTTATGCCCCAAATCCTAGTTTGATTCACGATACAAATTATGCCCCAAATAAAGGTTTTCGCTCAAGGTACAGATTATGCCTCCAAATCCGAGTCTGATTCACGATACAAGTTATGCCCCCAAATTGAAGTTTATGATCAACGTACAGATTATGCCCCCAAATCCAGGTCATGTTTTACAGTATAAGTTATGCCCTAATTTATCATTCCCAACCATTCCTAATTTCGTTCGTTCGCATATTTCAGCGATAGGTCTAGGCTCAAAGGTAGTCTGGCTATAAAATAATTAGGGAAGGAGAGAGAAGAGAACAGAAATAGGCATAATAACAAAACAGACACATGATAACAGAAATAGGCATACTGGCAGAATAGGCATATGGTGACAGAAATAGGCATAATGACATAATAGGCATAATAGAGATAGGCATGTAAGAACTAATCAGAGGATCAGGTGTACAAGTAATGGCAGATCTATTAAGTTATGATTCAGGTTATTAACAGGCATAGGTTTAGATCCAAACGTATAAACATGTCAGGATTACTTATTAAATGTTTATATCTAGAAGCAACATAAACTCACAGGGACTGGATCAAAAGAACATAGAAATGATTGTTGATGTTGTAGCAGAGACTCTTGAATACGTATAAGTCGTTGTAGCAGAAGAATAAGCTAATTCAATCTGAGTTGGGTAGCATCTCATTGTCTCCATTGTTTTTTATGAATAAAACAATAGAAATGAGGTCCTATTTATAGTCTACCGTCAAAGAATATGGTCAAGAAACAAGTCCCGGTTCAAAGAATGGATCTGCCCCAGATCTGGGTGGGGTTGACCCCGGGGTCGATCCTAGGGTCGACACCCCCTCGTAGGGGTCGACCCAGGGCATGAGGTCGACCCCCAATGCGTCGATTTCCCTCCCTTTCCTGCTTTACAAATTTTGATTTTCTGGACTTGATTATATATATATATATATTACTTACGCGTATACAAACTTCAAACCTTGATATCGTCTTCATATGATGTCCGTTTTATGCAAACTTGGAATGTATTTTAAGCAGAATTCTGAGACAAACGCAATGGCGCAGTCCGTTTTACTTAATTCCCAATATTTAATTAAATATTATTTAGTTTATCATTATAGTGTTCTTTTAAAATTACGGGGTGTTACATTCTCCCCTACTTAAAGGATTTCGTCCCCGAAATCTCTAAGTTAAGAAGAATGAATATCCTAACATCCATCTACTCATCCACCAATCACAAGAACCAATTATCCTTAAAAATATTTCTAATGCTTATGTGAACATATGAAATAGTTTATGTATATGTCCCTATGCTAATGCAAAAGATCAGGCGGCCTACTAATTCAGTCGACCTCCTTAATGCAATGTATGTCAGTGCCATGAATCCAACATGTATGCAAATAATCCTAACATATCATGTAAATGCTATACGCATGCACAATCATCCATCCAAATGCAACATACATATGATGATACACCCATTCCCATCCATAAAAGAAGAAGAAAATGCACATGCATTCAATGCAGTATGAGAGTTATTGAGCCGATGTAGTGCCTTGTGTGTGTTCATATGCATCCATGAGCAAACACTTGCATCCACTTGCATTCATCAAACATAACATGTCTCAAACACATGTTTACATCCATTGGTTCCCTACCTAAAGGTTGAAGATTCAATCTATAAGATATAGTTAAATGACAGAATCAAGTACGAATAAAAGCTTTAGAAAAGAAGTTAAGAACATACCCTTGAAAAGAAAAGGGTGCGAAGTACGAATCTTGTCTTCAGTCTCCCAAGTCACATCCTCGTGGTCATCTCCCAACTGAACTTTCATCAACTTGACCTCTCAGTTGCGTAGCTTCTTAACCTATTATCTAATAATACGGGTAGGAACTCGTCTAACTATCGCCTCCCATTCCACCTCTACTTCCTCAAGCATCTTGGCTCAACTACTTCTGTTGTACCATGCAGGCACTTCCGTAAATGATAGATGTGGAAAACATCATGAACACCTGTCAAACTCTCTAGTAGCTTCACTCTATAGTCCATTTGGCCAATCCTTTCTGTTTTGGGAAATGGCCCTACAAACCTTAGCGCCAATTTCCCTACATATCCAAAGCGAATCACATTACTCAAAGGTGATATCTTAATGGAAACCATGTCTCCCACATCAAACTCAATATCAGTACTTCTTTTATCTGCGTAGGACTTCTGCCTGTCCTGAGCTGTCTTCATACGACTGCGAATAAGATCAACCTTCTCTAAAGTTTCACTAGCTAT
Source organism: Allium sativum (assembly GCA_030737875.1). NCBI lineage: Eukaryota > Viridiplantae > Streptophyta > Magnoliopsida > Asparagales > Amaryllidaceae > Allium > Allium sativum. The sequence continues at coordinate 977,160,988 of CM060924.1, read as the reverse complement.
CTCAAGTCCAAGTAGAAGCATATGTGTAGATTCCCACCAACAAGTCGGTGATCTATAGGGTCGGTACAATGCCTCGAAGGGTGCCATGCCAATACTAGCCTGATAACTGTTGTTGTAGGCGAACTCTACAAAAGGAAGATGTTCCTACCATGTCCCTTCGAAGTCTAGGATACATTCTTAAAAGATCCTCAAGAACTTTATTCACCCTTTATGTCTGTCCATCGGTCTGAGGGTGATAAGCGGTGCTCAAACACAACTGTGTATCTAATGCCTCTTGTAAGCTCCTCCAAAACTCGCTGATGAATATGGGGTCACGATTACTCAATATACTGGAAGGTATTCCTTGTAGATGGACTATCTTACGAAGATAAGCTGCTGCTAACCATGTTGCCGTCCTCTTATTCTTAACAGGAATGAAATGAGCGCTCTTTGTAAGCCTGTCAACTATAACCCAAATACTGGTGTTGCCTTTCTTCGATCTAGGCAAACCATCAATGAAAACCATTGAGATGCTCTCCCACTTCCACTGTGGGACCTCCAAAGGATTAATCAAACCACCAGGCATCCTTTTATCATCTTTGACTTCTAGCAAATCAAACATCGAGAAACAAACTCCGCTACGTCTTTCTTCATCCCAGGCCAGAAGAAACCCTCTTCATATCTCTACACATCTTATCACCGCCTAGATGGATAGTCATCATAGAATGATGGGCTTCCTCAAGGAATGTCTTTAACAGATTCCCAACTCGGGGAACACAAAGCCTTCCATCTCGTTGCAATCACCCTTTATCATCCGTGGAATATCTACTGAGGTGACTAGAAGTCTCCCCTCTACTGAGCCTATCCAAGATGTCTGCTATCTATGGGTCTTCTCGCTACGAAGTCTCAATTTGATCCATAGGAGCAGGTCACACCTCTAAGGACGCCAACAAACCAGGTATAAGATCCGTAGATAGCCTAAAATCAAAGGTCGATATATACTCCAAGCTCCGCCACTCTATGAATAGTGGACTCAAAGTCATCCTCTGCCTACTTAGTGCATCCTCCACCACATTACTCTTGTAGGGGGTATATGCAATCTCGAAGTCATAGGACGTTAGGAACTCTATCCATCTCTGTTACCTCAAATTGAGATCCTTCTGCAAGAACAAATACTTGAGAGATTTATGATTGGTATATAACTTGAACTTCTCCCTAAGTAGATAATGGCGCCAAGTCTTAAGTGTGAATACAATAGCAGCCAACTCTAAGTCATGGGTAGGGTAGTTCTTCTCATGAACTCTCAACTGTCTACCTTCATAACATACTACCCTTCCCTCTTGCACTAAAATAGCACCAAGTCCTGTACTACATGCATCAGTGTATACTGTGAACACTTTGTTCCCATCAGGCAGTCAATACTGGGGTTGTTGTCATAGCCCTCTTCAATCGATGTAAAGCATTTTCATGGTCTATATCAAAGAAAATGTCAGATTCTTCTTCGTTAGCCTGGTGAGTAGGGTTGATATCTTTGCGAAGTCCTTAATGAACTTCCTATAATAGCCCGTTGAACCAAGAAAACTCCTCACCTCCATTGCAATTTTTTGGAATCTGCCAATCTTGAACTGCAACTACTTTCATGAGATCCACTGCTATCCTATCGTTAGAGACCACATGCCCTAGAAATCTCACTTCCTTTCTCCAAAAATGACATTTGGAGAATTTTGCCTTAAGCTAGTTCGCTTAGAGAGTTTTCAAAACCTGCCTTAAATGTAGGGATTGCTCTTCCTCGCTCTTCAAGAAAATCAAGATGTCATCAAAAAAGACCGCAACGAACTTATTTAGAAACTCACGAAACACCCTACTCATCAGATCACAAAATAGGAGGGTGCATTCGTCAGACCAAAAGGCACGACGAGCCACTCGAAGAAACCATCTGGAATTCTAAAAGAGTTCTTGTCTATACTGTCCTCGACCACCCTCAACTGATGAAACCCCATGGCCAAGTCTAACTGGGAGAAAACAGATGCACCAACAAGCTGGTCAAACAGATCATCTATCCTTAGAAATGTGTGCCTATTTTTCTTAGCGAGCTTATCCAACTCTCTGAAATCCACGCATAAGCGAAGCAAACCATTCGCCTTATTGAAAAATACTACTAGAGCACCCCCATTCAGATATGCTTCACCTATAAACCCTTTCTCTAGTAGTCCCCTACTTGCTTGCTGAGCTCCCTCCTTTCTCTCGGAGCCATATGGCACACAGGCAATGCAGCTGGCTTTGCATTGTCCACCAAGTATATCCGGAAATCAATCTCGTGCCTTGGAGGTAAGCCTCGAACCTCCTCAAAAACACTAGGATACTCACAGACTACTGGTACAGATAGTAGATTATCGATAGATTTATCAAGCGACTCTAGGAAACTAAGCATGACAGACCCCTTAGGGTCACAAGAAATCTCGAGAGTCCTCCCATGGCAAGTCAAAAGTCTAAGGACCCTCCTCTCACTATCCATAATGGCACCATACATGGCTAGCCGATCCATCCCTAGAATCAAATCGTAGCCCATGAAACCAAGAACATATGTGTCTCATTCATACTCGATGCCCAACACAGATATTCTCAAACCCCAACAAATAATAGACAGATGAGTCATACCCCCAAAGTGGTATGAGACAACAACGGGATCCAAAACCATACTAGTACTAAGGTGTAGAGACTCAACCATAGAATCATAGATAAAAGAATGTGAAGCACCAAAATCAAAAAGAGTTCTAATAGGATGATCGGAAAGAGAAATCAAACCTTCAATGGAAACAAACCTACCTCTATCCGGTACACCGGCCATAAGAGCATGCACCTACCCTCCAGAAGATCTAGCCCTTTGGCCCTGTCCTTGCTTCTTCGGGCAGTCCTTAATAAGATGTCCGACCTCTTCACACTGGAAACAAGCATTCTTCCTTTTTCTGCAATCTTTGCTAGAATGACCCACGCGTCCACAGCTATGACATTTCCTCTTTTCTCGGGCTTTGTTGGTCTTTCCTCCCTTCTTTTGTTGTTGCTGTTCTTTATTGGGCCAAACTTTCTTGTTTTGTGTTTCATCAATCTTAGCCTATTTCTTTTCACATTTATCTTCTTTGTGCATCAATGCCATATCCACAAGTTTCTCAAAAGTTTCCCCTATCAGAATTTGAGACGTAACCAATCCATGGATGGGTTCATTCAACCCTCTTGTAAACCTCGAAGCTTTCTTGTGCAGGGTATTCACTAGCTCCAAACCTCGCCAATTGATTGAACTTAATGGCATACTCTTTGACAAACATGCCTCTTTGCTTAAGTGCCAGAAACCTTTCCATTTGCGTACTTTGCTCGGCTCGAGAAGGAAATTTCATCTCGAATCTCTTTCGGAAATCATCCCAAGTCTGAACTGGATGCCCCGCTTGCGTCACTTCTCACCAGAATGAAGCCTCATATTTCAGCTGCCAAATGACCAACTGAATCTTCCTACGGTCATCAACCTCAAAAATCCCAAACAAATCCTCCGTCTCTTTAAGCCAATTCCTTACTTCTACAAAAGTCTTAGTTCCTCGGAATGGCTTTCCACCCATAGCACAGAAATCCTTGCATACCTTAGAGAAAGTATCCACTCGCAAGAAAAAAATTCTCTATCTTTTTTCATCTCGTTGAAATATTGATTATTTTTATTAAATAATAATAATCTGTCTCACTTTCACTAAAGCCCGTGTTTATGTGGATATAATATCAATATATCATTCGCATATCTGTTACGTTCCAACATGACGAGTAGGATATTCTTATGAAAACCTAAGTATATGTATGCTATACACCTCGCCAAGATTGTATTTCAGTTGGTCAGAGCAGAGCAGGAGGAGGAGGAGGAACAACAGCTGAAGTTGTGGGAGGGGCGTCTGCTTGGCCTCCGGTAGGAGCCGTAGCCTTAAGATACCTACAGAACTAAGCCAGTATCGTAACGCCCTCGGGAAGAATCGGTTCCCCAGACATGCTGAAAAGAAAAGGAAAAGGGGATTCAAATAGAGAGTCGGAAGATATTTCGTATGGTTTTGGGGAATATGTTTCTCAAAACATACTTTTCTTTGAAAATACTTTCTTTTTAGAACCTTTTGAAAACAATTTTCAAAATCTTTTATCCGATCTGGTAACCTTCAGCTCTGATACCAAATGTGACACCCCACGTCCATTAATGTCACTCTTAAATAGAATGCACTAAGTTTCATGAAGTGTTATAGGTAAACTGAAACATCACAATATAGATATAAAATAACAGCAGAATTTAAAACTTTATTTTCCAAATTGAAAACATCATGGTCTAAAATCCAGTTACAGCATAAGTCTGAAGTACAAAAAAACCCATTACATCAAATTAAAATATCCGCCTTATACTAAAATCATCAAAGTACAGTAATATAAAGGCATAGTCCACAAAAAGAGTAACCATAGCAAGGTGGATATGAAATCAAGCGGTACATCTAAGCAGCTCCATGTAGAAAGAAAGAGAGAGAATCCTAATCAAGCCTGAGTATTACTACCGTGAGAACCTAGGGGGAAGAAAGGGAGAGAAAAAAGGAAACAAAGCGGGTCAGACATAAAGTTGGCGAGTCCAGTTACTTTTAGCGTATAAATAAGTAAAAGCATCATGATAGGTGTAACACCCCACTCCCGCTATGATCACTCACTAAGGGAATGCCATAGCATCGGTGGAGTATTTTAGTGAATATAGAACAGAAAAATTACAACAAGACAGATATAAATAGTACTTGAAATTTTAAAACATCATCTCATAACAGCGGAAGTAAAACATGTCTGGTTACATCATAAAACCACAATAAAGGTCAAGTACAATATCCATCAAAATAAAGAAGTACATAATCCCACTCTCATACAATAGCCAAACAAAAGAAAAGATAACTGGATAATTGGAGCTTTACATTTATCCAAGCTCCTAAAGACTGGAACAGCAATCCGATCAAGCTCCACTACTGCTAGGATCCACCGTAGGACCTGAGGGTTGGGAAAAAGATAAAAACAACGGGGTCAGACATAAGTCTGAGCGAGTCCTATAACTTTAACAATACAATCGTTAAAGTAACCAGAGAAGACATAAACTGATATACGGTAACATATAGGGATGAATGGCTACCCTAAGCAGTCAACTAAACGAAGATAAAGGATAAAGACGCATCTACCCTCCCTAAGGTAAATTACTAAACTGCACCACACCAGTCGTTCCTAACTTAAAGGTTGATCCCACCCAAGGACTTATAAAATTTACTAATTAGTACCTGCGTACCCCTAGGTGACCAAGTAGGCGCCACGGGGCCCTACAATCCACTAGGTGTACACACCACTTCCCATTCGATCGGCTCCCTAACGTAGATACCCGTGCTGGCCCCACCGTGGGATGTATCATTCCCCAATGTGGCAACCTGATGAAACTAAAGGTGCACGGCTTATATCTACTCGATGCAACAACGGCTTACCTACCAGCCCGGGCCCACTCACGCATATAAAGCCCGTTGGACTTGCGTTGCCACCGCTAACCCGTTTGCCTCTTACAGTCAAGCCCAGTATGCGTGTCCCGTCCTCGACATGGGTCGAGCCCACAAAGATACGTATGGGTTACTGGTTGAAATGGGCCTCCACAAGCTACCCACCTAAGCTTGTCCCTTTTTCTAGTATATCCCACTTAACCCTTTAATCATGTTTTAATTACATGTTCCATTTTGGTTAAGTATTCTAATCGTATTTTCTATTGCCACCCAAGGCAACCACTAGATTTTCTCATGCCACCCGAGGCACCCACTTAACCCCTCATGTCCCTCTACATGCTAATGTGGTTAAGTGTTTCTTAATTAATTAATTAAGAACGTAACCTTTGTAAAGACCTCTCACATTAGACTGTCTTTTATGACCGCTGGTTAAGCCGGTTGGGTCCGGGCAGCCTTATGTCATAACAGAGTCTAACCTCGTGTCTTTACATTAATTACGTATTTAGTTTGTGCCTAAGACCTCTCACATTGGGCTAACATTTGTAGCAACTGGTTAAGCCGGTTGGGTCCGGGCAGTTTTACGCTACAACTGAGTCCAACCTCGTGTCTTAGTCAATTAATTACACCTAATTAATCACCCTCATAATTTTATATTAATTATCCCTAATTAATCAAGTTTTCTTAACATGGGTAGACCTAACTTAATAGGTAAATTCCCATGGGGTAGACCTAACTCAATAGGTAAATTCCCAACACATAGTATGGGTACACCTAACCAAATAGGCAAATTCCCATACTATGTTTATTTATTTTGTGTTATGCATAATTATATTAATTTCACACAATCTTATTAACTTATGCATTTAATTACCCCATCGTTCCCACGTAATTTCGTTCATGATATAACACATATAAAAGGTGTCAACTTGCATATGAATGAACATGTTTCAAAGGTGCCATCTTGCATATTAACAAACACATAACTTGCATATGAACTTGCATAACATGTCACATAACTTGCATATAATATGTCACATAACTTACATATTCATTTTGCATAACAAACTTGCATATTAGCTTATAGACTTGCATAATGTGTCATCATGAACTTGCATATTAATAAACATGTAACTTGCATATTTACATACATGTAACTCGCATATTAACAAACATGTAACTTGCATATAAAGAAACATGTAACTTGCATATTTACATACATGTAACTTGCATATTAACAAACATGTAACTTGCATATTAACAAACATGTAACTTGCATATTTACATACATGTAACTTGCATATTAACAAACATGTAACTTGCATATTTACATACATGTAACTTGCATATTAACAAACATGTAACTTGCATATTAACAAACATGTAACTTGCATATTTACATACATGTAACTTGCATATTAACAAACATGTAACTTGCATATTTACATACATGTAACTTGCATATTAACAAACATGTAACTTGCATATTAACAAACATGTAACTTGCATATTTACATACATGTAACTTGCATAGCATATTACCATGAACTTGCATAACATGCATATGATTACATAGCCCACAACTTGCATATTTAGCATCATGCAAACATAACATACATCATATTAAACTTGCATAAGCTTACATACTCAACATGCATAAACATAAGATTAATGCTAACATCATATCATATGATTCAAAGCTCATTAACCCACATACAAAACCATAAATCTCATCACATCTCATCTAATTAGTTTACCAAAAGATCATCAAAGTGATAGAAACTCACCACTAGCAACTTTGAACACCAAATGAAGAAGATTAAGATGCTAAGAAGGGATTAGAAGTTGATTAGAGAGTGATTAGTATGCAACCCTCTTCATAAAATTAGTGGAGGCCATGAGAGCTAGCATTTTGCCATAGTTTAGTCACTAGGTTTAATTATGAATGAATTAGGGTAGGTTAGGGTCTTATTTATAGATTAGGCAAGTGTTTTAGGCCATAGGATTAACCCTAGATTCAATCCAAGCCATCAAAGCATGTCTTGGGGAAGAAGTCAAGTGTAGGAACCATCTAGGGCCTTTAGATTAAAGATGGACCATGAGAACCATTCAAATGCAAAATCTGCACTTGAGCGAATCGGCCCACGGGTTGACAGCCAAACACCCTGGATTAACCCCTAGTCGACCCAGCGGGCTCGGGTCGACTTCAAAAATCGGCCGGTTCGGTTATTCCCCTCTCCCAATTCGCTGTTTTGAGCATTTTTGCATATTTATTTATTAAATTTTCAATTATATATATATATATCAATATATATATATATATATATCTACACAACCCATTTCACTTAATTAAGTATACTTTAATTTGGGAATTTTCGTGAAACTTCGCGAGGCCATATCTTGGTCATACGGACTCCGATTTTCGAAAACTCGGACTCTATTTCGCGTATTTTTCCGAGACGAACGCAATGGCATAGCCCGTTTCCCTTGATTCCCATTTTAGAATTAAATTCTGCCTCGATTTATGTTATTACAGGTTATTGAAAATACGGGTTGTTACATTCTCCCCTCCTTAAAGGATTTCGTCCCCGAAATCTTCAAGTTAGGAAGAACGTATCCTACCATCCAATCATCCATCTACTCAAAGCATCATCCACGAGCAATCATTGTCCTTACAAGATTCTAAATGCTGGATGGATATATGCAAAAGTGTGTGTATATGTACTTACCTAATGCGAAAATCAGGCGGTTACTGATACAGTAAACCTCCTTAATGCAAACCATGATAGTGCCATGCATCCAATATGTATGCGAAACCCTATTGACACATACAAATTTCTACATGCGTGCACAACCATACACAAAAATGCATCATCCATATGATAACACAGCCATGATACATCCATCAATCTAACTACCACATCCATTTATGCAATATGCAACATGAAGTGACTGAGCCGATCTAGTGCCTAATGTGTGTGTATATGCATCCACGAGCAACCACTAGCAAACAATTGCATCCATATGCATCCATCAACCATAACATGTTTCAAACACATGTTTCAACCATAGGTTTTACCCTATCTAAAGGTCATAGGTATTAGCGAGAGGATATACTAAAGATAAGATAAGTACTAGACAAGCAATAAAGGAGAAGTTAAAAGACATACTCTCAAAAAGAAATGGATACAAAGAACGCATCTTTGCTTCCGTCTCCCAAGTAGCATTGCTTTCGTCATCTCCCCATTGCACTTTAACTAGCTGAACTTCTCTGTTCCTCAACTTCCTAGTTTCTGACCCAAGGATGCGAGTAGGAGCTCGTCGAATCGTCGCATCACGCTCTACCTCTACATCTCTAAGCAAGCTCGGCTCTACCACCTCCGCGGTCTCATGTAAGCACTTCCTCAAATGTGATACATGGAATACATCATGAACACCACTAAGTCTGTCGGGCAACTCCACCCTATATGCCATCCGTCCAATCCTTTCCTTAATAGGAAACGGCCCAACAAATCTCGGTGCTAACTTCCCTACGGACCCAAAGCGAACAACATTTCTCAATGGAGATACTTTGACAAAAACCATGTCCCCAACCTCAAACTCAAGATCCGTCCTTCTCCGATCCGCATAAGATTTCTGTCTATCTTGCGCTGCTTTCATCCTTTTTCGAATTAAATCAATCTTCTCTGAAGTCTCTCTAACCATATCCGGCCCAAGCAAGATCTTATCCGTAGATTCCCACCAACATGTAGGAGATCGACAAGGCCTTCCATAAAGAGCTTCGAAAGGAGCCATACCAATACTGGACTGAAAGCTGTTATTATATGCGAACTCCACCAAAGGAAGATGTTCTTCCCATGTACCTCCAAAATCCAAGATACAAAGCCTCAAAAGATCTTCTAAGATACGGTTCACCCTCTCAGTCTGACCGTCCGTCTGAGGATGATATGCGGTGCTCAAACACAACTGAGTCCCTACCGCCTCTTGCAAACTTCTCCAAAACTCACTAGTGAAAATAGGATCTCGATCACTCACAATGCTGGATGGTACGCCATGCAATCTAACAATCTCTCTAACATAGACTGAAGCAAGCCATGGAGCGGTCCTCTTACTTTTTACGGGTATAAAATGGGCACTCTTGGTAAGTCTGTCTACCACAACCCAAATTCCCGTATTGCCCTTCCTCGATCTCGGTAACCCGTCGATGAAATCCATCGAGACACTATCCCACTTCCACTGTGGAACTTCCAATGGGTGTAGCAACCCACCGGGTTTCCTTTGCTCCACTTTAACTTGTTGGCACACTAAGCATCTAGCCACATACTCGGCCACATCTTTCTTCATACCGGCCCAGAAGAAAACTCTCTTCATGTCTTGGTACATTTTGTCTCCACCGGGATGAATAGTCATTCTTGAACGATGTGCATCATCCAAAATAGCCTTCTTCAAACCCTCATCTTGCGGTACACAAAGTCTACCGTCTCTATGCAACCATCCCTTATCATCTATGGTGTATCTACCCAAATGGCTGGACGACTCCCCTCTTATAAGCTTCTCTACCAACACAACCAACTGTGGGTCGTCTCGCTGAGCCTCGCCAATCCGTCTCAAAAGAGTAGGTCTAACCTCCAAGGATGCCAACAAACCAGGTACAAAATCAACAGAAGGTCTGAAGTCAAACAAAGAAAGAAACTCCAAGCTTCGTCGTTCCACGAACAATGGACTCAAAGATAGCCTTTTTCTACTTAAGGCGTCTGCCACCACGTTACCCTTACCAGGGGTATACGCTATCTCGAAATCATAGGATGCTAAGAACTCCATCCACCTTTGCTGTCTTAAGTTTAAATCCTTCTGAGAGAATAAGTACTTCAATGATTTATGGTCGGTGAACAACTCGAATCTCTCACCAAGAAGATAATGGCGCCAAGACTTAAGTGCGAAAACAATCGCGGCCAACTCTAGATCATGGGTAGGGTAATTCTTCTCATGCACTCTCAATTGTCTCCCTCCATAGGCTATTACCCTTCCCTCCTGCATCAAGACTGCGCCTAATCCTGTTCCACAAGCATCGGTATAAACAACAAACGGCTTACTCCCATCCGGGAGCACTAAAACTGGAGCGGTGGTCAAAGCTCTCTTTAACCGTCGGAAAGCATCATCACAATCTACATCCCACGAGAAAACCAGATTCTTTTTCGTCAAGCGGGTTAATGGGGCTGATATCTTCGCGAAGTCTTTGATGAACTTCCTATAATATCCTGCCAACCCCAAGAAACTTCTTACCTCGGTAGCATTTCTAGGAACTTTCCAATCCTGGATAGATACTATCTTTGCGGGATCCACAGCTATCCCTTCCTTAGAGACCACATGCCCTAAGAATCGCACTTCTCTTCTCCAAAAATGGCATTTAGAGAATTTAGCTTTAAGACTATGCGCTCGAAGAGTCTCCAACACTTCCTTGAGATGTAAGGCATGCTCTTCTTCATTCTTGGAAAAGACCAAGATGTCATCCACAAAAACTACTACAAACTTATTCAGATACTCTCTGAACACTCTACTCATGAGATCAACAAAGTATGCGGGGGCGTTTGTCAACCCAAATGGCATCACTAGCCACTCATAAAAACCATCCGGAGTCCGGAAAGCAGTCTTCTCTATACTGTCCTCCGCCACTCTTAACTGATGAAACCCTGTAGCTAAGTCCATCTGCGAAAATACTGACGCGCCAACCAACTGATCAAAGAGATCATCTATCCTCGGTAATGGGTGTCTATTCTTCTTCGTGAGCTTATTAAGTTCTCTATAATCCACACAAAGTCTGAGGGACCCATCCGCCTTCGTGGCAAACACTACTGGAGCTCCCCACTCCGATATACTTCGCCTTATGAACCCCTTCTCAAGCAACTCCCCTACTTGCTTATGAAGTTCTCTTCTCTCACGAGGAGCCATGTGGCGTACTGGCAAAGACACTGGTTTGGCATTATCCACCAAATAAATTCGGAAATCTATCTCCCGCTTCGGAGGCAAACCCTTTACTTCTTCAAACACATCCGGATATTCCCGGACTACTCTGACAGAACACAAACTCTCGACCGAAGCATCGAGCGATTCAAGATAACTTAGCAAAACAGATTCCATGGGATTGCAAGAGATCTCGAGAGTGTTACCCAAGCGGGTCATGAGCCTGACAACTCTCCTTTCGCAATCAAGAACGGCACCATTACTGGATAACCAGTCCATGCCCAAGATCAACCCATAGCCCGTGAAGCCCAATACAAAAGCATCACATCTAAACTCAACGCTAAGTATAGAAATCTTCAAACCCAAACATATCATAGACAGATATATGGAGCCCCCAATTGGGTTTGAGACAACCAAGGGATCATCAACTAGACTGGTGTCTAAGTGCAGTGACTCAACTAACGATGATGAGATAAAAGAATGCGATGCGCCAGAGTCAAACAAAGTACGAACTGGATGATCAAACAGAAAAACCAGACTTTCAACGGAAATAGTTCTACCTCTCTGCTGAATCGGTGGAACTGAGAGAACCTGAACTTGCCCCCCTGACTGAGGTGGTGCTATAAGAGCTTGCACCTGGCCTCCTGAGGTAGACCCCGTCTTCTGCCCCTTCTTTGGGCAGTTTTTCACAAGATGCCCTGCTTCACCACAATGAAAGCAACCGGTCTTCTTCTTTTTGCGACAATCCTTACTAAGGTGTCCTGGTGTTCCACAATTGAAGCACTTCTTCTTCGTCTTCTTTTTGTCACCATTGCCTTTTCCGCCCTTGCCTTGTTGTTGTTGTTGCGGTTTCTTCTGATCCCCCTTTTTCTCTGGTGCCTTAGAATTCTTATCATCCTCATGCATAAGTGCCATGTAGACAAGCTTCTCAAAAGTGGCTCCCATAGGAATGTGAGTCATAGCTATTCCTTGCAATGGTTCGTTCAAGCCTCTAACGAACCTCAAAGCCTTCTTCTCCGGTGTATTCACCAACTCTATGCCAAACCTTGCTAATTGATTGAATTTGTTGACATATTCTTTCACCGTGAGATTCCCTTGCTTCAAATTCAAGAACTTCTCCATAAACAGATTCTCTTCCGCCCTTGAGAGAAACTTAGCCCCAAACCTTTGCTTAAAATCTGCCCAAGAGTCAACAGGGCGTTCTCCATTAGTGACCTCCCACCAGAATGAGGCCTCTCCCTTCATTAACCAAGCCGCCAACTTGACTTTCTTTCCCTCTTCCACTTCAAAGATATCTAGCAACTCTTCCACTTCCTTAAGCCAATCTCTAGCCTCTACGAAAGTCTCTGAACCAAGAAAAGGTTTTCCTCCTATAGCCTTGAACTCCTTGCAAACCTTAGCAAAATTATCCACTCTAGGCTGAGGAGGAGGAGCGGTTGTCTCTGGTGTAGTAGCATTGGCCGGACCCGCAGCCGCGGCCCTAGCCTCTTGCAACCTCCTATACCATAGTGGTATAACTAAACCCTCCGGGATGTTAAGATCTTCAGCCATGCTGAAACGAAAGAGGAAAGATTCAAAAAGGAGATTCCGAAAGATAAAGATATGGCTATTGGGGATTATGCTTTTCTTTTTCAAAAACTTTTTCTCTTAGAAGACATGCTTTTGAAAATACTTTCTTCGAAAATACTCTTAGAAAATAGTTTTTCTCAAAAATTTTATCTGTTCTGGTAACCTTAAGCTCTGATACCACGTGTAACACCCCACTCCCGCTATGATCACTCACTAAGGGAATGCCATAGCATCGGTGGAGTATTTTAGTGAATATAGAACAGAAAAATTACAACAAGACAGATATAAATAGTACTTGAAATTTTAAAACATCATCTCATAACAGCGGAAGTAAAACATGTCTGGTTACATCATAAAACCACAATAAAGGTCAAGTACAATATCCATCAAAATAAAGAAGTACATAATCCCACTCTCATACAATAGCCAAACAAAAGAAAAGATAACTGGATAATTGGAGCTTTACATTTATCCAAGCTCCTAAAGACTGGAACAGCAATCCGATCAAGCTCCACTACTGCTAGGATCCACCGTAGGACCTGAGGGTTGGGAAAAAGATAAAAACAACGGGGTCAGACATAAGTCTGAGCGAGTCCTATAACTTTAACAATACAATCGTTAAAGTAACCAGAGAAGACATAAACTGATATACGGTAACATATAGGGATGAATGGCTACCCTAAGCAGTCAACTAAACGAAGATAAAGGATAAAGACGCATCTACCCTCCCTAAGGTAAATTACTAAACTGCACCACACCAGTCGTTCCTAACTTAAAGGTTGATCCCACCCAAGGACTTATAAAATTTACTAATTAGTACCTGCGTACCCCTAGGTGACCAAGTAGGCGCCACGGGGCCCTACAATCCACTAGGTGTACACACCACTTCCCATTCGATCGGCTCCCTAACGTAGATACCCGTGCTGGCCCCACCGTGGGATGTATCATTCCCCAATGTGGCAACCTGATGAAACTAAAGGTGCGCGGCTTATATCTACTCGATGCAACAACGGCTTACCTACCAGCCCGGGCCCACTCACGCATATGAAGCCCGTTGGACTTGCGTTGCCACCGCTAACCCGTTTGCCTCTTACAGTCAAGCCCAGTATGCGTGTCCCGTCCTCGACATGGGTCGAGCCCACAAAGATACGTATGGGTTACTGGTTGAAATGGGCCTCCACAAGCTACCCACCTAAGCTTGTCCCTTTTTCTAGTATATCCCACTTAACCCTTTAATCATGTTTTAATTACATGTTCCATTTTGGTTAAGTATTCTAATCGTATTTTCTATTGCCACCCAAGGCAACCACTAGATTTTCTCATGCCACCCGAGGCACCCACTTAACCCCTCATGTCCCTCTACATGCTAATGTGGTTAAGTGTTTCTTAATTAATTAATTAAGAACGTAACCTTTGTAAAGACCTCTCACATTAGACTGTCTTTTATGACCGCTGGTTAAGCCGGTTGGGTCCGGGCAGTCTTATGTCATAACAGAGTCTAACCTCGTGTCTTTACATTAATTACGTATTTAGTTTGTGCCTAAGACCTCTCACATTGGGCTAACATTTGTAGCAACTGGTTAAGCCGGTTGGGTCCGGGCAGTTTTACGCTACAACTGAGTCCAACCTCGTGTCTTAGTCAATTAATTACACCTAATTAATCACCCTCATAATTTTATATTAATTATCCCTAATTAATCAAGTTTTCTTAACATGGGTAGACCTAACTTAATAGGTAAATTCCCATGGGGTAGACCTAACTCAATAGGTAAATTCCCAACACATAGTATGGGTACACCTAACCAAATAGGCAAATTCCCATACTATGTTTATTTATTTTGTGTTATGCATAATTATATTAATTTCACACAATCTTATTAACTTATGCATTTAATTACCCCATCGTTCCCACGTAATTTCGTTCATGATATAACACATATAAAAGGTGTCAACTTGCATATGAATGAACATGTTTCAAAGGTGCCATCTTGCATATTAACAAACACATAACTTGCATATGAACTTGCATAACATGTCACATAACTTGCATATAATATGTCACATAACTTACATATTCATTTTGCATAACAAACTTGCATATTAGCTTATAGACTTGCATAATGTGTCATCATGAACTTGCATATTAATAAACATGTAACTTGCATATTTACATACATGTAACTCGCATATTAACAAACATGTAACTTGCATATAAAGAAACATGTAACTTGCATATTTACATACATGTAACTTGCATATTAACAAACATGTAACTTGCATATTAACAAACATGTAACTTGCATATTTACATACATGTAACTTGCATATTAACAAACATGTAACTTGCATATTTACATACATGTAACTTGCATATTAACAAACATGTAACTTGCATATTAACAAACATGTAACTTGCATATTTACATACATGTAACTTGCATATTAACAAACATGTAACTTGCATATTTACATACATGTAACTTGCATATTAACAAACATGTAACTTGCATATTAACAAACATGTAACTTGCATATTTACATACATGTAACTTGCATAGCATATTACCATGAACTTGCATAACATGCATATGATTACATAGCCCACAACTTGCATATTTAGCATCATGCAAACATAACATACATCATATTAAACTTGCATAAGCTTACATACTCAACATGCATAAACATAAGATTAATGCTAACATCATATCATATGATTCAAAGCTCATTAACCCACATACAAAACCATAAATCTCATCACATCTCATCTAATTAGTTTACCAAAAGATCATCAAAGTGATAGAAACTCACCACTAGCAACTTTGAACACCAAATGAAGAAGATTAAGATGCTAAGAAGGGATTAGAAGTTGATTAGAGAGTGATTAGTATGCAACCCTCTTCATAAAATTAGTGGAGGCCATGAGAGCTAGCATTTTGCCATAGTTTAGTCACTAGGTTTAATTATGAATGAATTAGGGTAGGTTAGGGTCTTATTTATAGATTAGGCAAGTGTTTTAGGCCATAGGATTAACCCTAGATTCAATCCAAGCCATCAAAGCATGTCTTGGGGAAGAAGTCAAGTGTAGGAACCATCTAGGGCCTTTAGATTAAAGATGGACCATGAGAACCATTCAAATGCAAAATCTGCACTTGAGCGAATCGGCCCACGGGTTGACAGCCAAACACCCTGGATTAACCCCTAGTCGACCCAGCGGGCTCGGGTCGACTTCAAAAATCGGCCGGTTCGGTTATTCCCCTCTCCCAATTCGCTGTTTTGAGCATTTTTGCATATTTATTTATTAAATTTTCAATTATATATATATATATATATATCAATATATATATATATATATATCTACACAACCCATTTCACTTAATTAAGTATACTTTAATTTGGGAATTTTCGTGAAACTTCACGAGGCCATATCTTGGTCATACGGACTCCGATTTTCGAAAACTCGGACTCTATTTCGCGTATTTTTCCGAGACGAACGCAATGGCATAGCCCGTTTCCCTTGATTCCCATTTTAGAATTAAATTCTGCCTCGATTTATGTTATTACAGGTTATTGAAAATACGGGTTGTTACAATAGGCATATAAATTGGATGAGAGAGATAATAGTATCATAGGACAGGTATAACAGACATAGTAAGATAAATAGAATAACCAGAACATAATATATTGCGCTTCTCAAGTACTTTTCTCTGCACCAATACTAGTGTAACAAAAACAGAATGACCCCAATAAAACAGATGGTAGACTTAAGTGCACTTCTAGTGATGGGTTTTACCCCAAACAATAACAATAGGCAGCCCAACAGAAATGACAAATGTTACCCCCAACGATAATAACGGGCTCCTAAACAAGCAGGACTAGATGTACTCTAATTACTACCCCAATCGATCAGCTCCATATCCTATAGATAACCTGTGCTTGCCCCACAGTAGGATGCATCACTTCCTAAAGTGGGAACCCGTTTTTTAGAGGCACGACCATATCTACTGGTGCTATAGCGTTTTATTATCCTAACAAAGCGGATTCATACACGCATATGAGTCCGTCGGAATACGCCATCAGACACCTCCACTCAGATAAACCTCTTATAATCAGCTCAGTAAGCATGCCCTGACCCTACCTAGTTCGGGGTCCCCCTTTTGATACAAAGATGGGTTACTAACTGATACGGGTCCCTCACAACAGATGATACAAGCCACTCCCAAGGCCTGCATTCCCACTACTAGGATTTTGACAGGTTATGCCTAATAGATTAACAAGCCCGCATAACCCCATCATATAAAACAGGTTAAGTTTGTTGGGTTTATATAGCCCCACATATTTAACAGATTTACTTAAACCCTCATTGATTCAAGCAAGCTTACTTAACCCTTACACAATTTTGACAGGTTCATATAACCCCCATAAATTTAAATAGGTCAAGTATTATAGGTTAACATGTTATTATCATATCTCGTTCAAGCATGTTAATGCACCAGACCTCTCACATTAAGTCGACCACTTGTGGATGATGGATATGTCGGGTGGTTCTGGGCAGTCTTCTACCAAAGTCATACTTAACCTCATGTCTTAGCACCGTTATGTGTACATTTATGCACTAGACCCCTCACATTGGATTAACCACTTGTAGATGATGGATTTTCCGGGTGGTTCCGGGCAGGCTTCTACCACAAGTGTAATCTAACCTCATGCCTAAGTGTGGTTACGGTTTCTATTTACTGTAAATTTAGGCATGTTCATTCTTAAACAATTGTTCATGTTCATCAAAGGTTATGCCCCAAATCCCAGTTTGATTCACAATACTAGTTATGCCCCAAATTAAAGTTTTGGATCAAGGTATAGATTATGCCCCAAAATCCCAATCTGATTCACGATACAAGTTATGCCCCAAATTATAGTTTTAGATCAAGCTATAGATTATGCACCCAAATCCCAGTCATGTTTTACAGCACAAGTTATGCCCCAATTTATCATTCCCAACCATTCCCAATTTCGTTCATTTGCATATTTCAGCGATAGGCCTAGGCTCGAAGGTAGCTTGACTATAAAAATAAAAAGGGGAGGAGGGAGAGAAGAGAACAGAAATAGGCATAATAACGAAATAGACATATGATAACAGAAATAAGCATACTAACAGAATAGGCATATGGTGACAGAAATAGGCATAATGACAGAATAGGAATAATAGAGATAGGCATGTAAGAACTAAACAGAGGATCAGGTGTACAAGTATTGGCAGATCTGTTTAGTTATGATTCAGGTTATTAACCAGCGTAGGTTTAAATCCAAACTTATAAACATGTCAAGTTTACTTATTAAATTTTTATATCTAAAAGCAACATAAACTCACAGGGACTGGATTTAAAGAACAGATAAATGACAACTGATGTTGTAGCAGAGATTCTTAAATACGTATAAGTTGTTGTTGCAGAAGAATAGGCTAATTCAATCTGAGTTGGGGCAGCACCTCATTGTCTCCATTGTTTTTGATGAATAAAACAATTGGAATGAGGTCCTTTTATAACCTACTGTCAACGAATCATGTCAAGAAACCACATCACCAAAATGTCCATTTTGAGATGGTAATAAAATGTTGCTAAAATTTGTAGAAACACTTTTTCGGGGTTATAGATTAGTATATTGCAGATTAATGTGGTTGCTTATCTGTAAGGTCTTCACTTTCTTCAAACCAATCTTCCCTACTAGACTTGTGTGTACCAACACTTGAGTTTGGCATGTACTCCATGCAATACATCACGGAATTATCAACAAGTATGATTCTGCTATCGAGCCTTCGACATACCATTTATTCAAAGTATACCTTTTGTATTGTTTCATTAATCTAACATGAAAATACATTTAAAATTAGCTTATGGAAATTATAAAACATAAGCATAAATAAAATTAGCTTAGAAGAATTATAATTTTACCGCTCAAATGGGATACATCCACCAAAATCTTATTGGTCCACATGTCATTTCTTCATCAGCTAAATGAATGATAGAGTGCACGCTTACAACAAAAAAGGAGGGAGGGAACTCTTTCTCAAGAATACACATTGCCTCCACCAATGCTTTTTTTGCTAATTGAAGCTTCTCTTTATTTACCACCTTAGCACACAAAATCTTGAAAAATAAGCTAATTCTTTGAAAAGAAATCCTCAAAAGTTTGTCAGTCTTAAAAGCATCCCTAAGCAACAATGGAAGAAAATGTTACATGATCACATGATAATCATGCGACTTGAGGCCTTTTAATTCTGGAGGTTGGGGTAAGACTAAGTTACTTAAGTTGGAGGAAAAACCCAAAGGCAACTTCAAATTTTGTTTGCAGTGACACATTTTTTGCTTCTCTTTCAATGTTAAATCGTACGATGCTTTTGGCGTTGATGTTGTACCGGTTTTTTTTTATCTTCAACTAACCACAACTTCTTATTAATTCCCAATTTCTTCATATCCTTTCTAGCATTTAATCCGTCGTTTGTTTTCTTAGCTCCCATAATTATACTTAGTAAGTTTTCGGTAATATTTTTTTCAGTGTGCATCACATCAATATTGTGTCTAACCTCAAGGATCTTACAACATGGTAAATCGAATAGTATAGACCTCCTGTACCATGGCAATGCAATAGTGGAGTGCTCATTAGAATCGTAATCCTTATTTAAATTTCTCTTACATTTCATACTTTTGCACATTTTACCAATAATGCGATCATGGTTGTGTATATCATCTCTACCAAAATAATTTAACATCTTCTGTTCGACTTCTTCACCAGATAATCGTCATGGAGGTCATCGATGTTCAACAGTTCTATTGAATCTTTTATCATTCCAGTATTTGTGATCGGGTCTCAAAAACCTTCGATATCCTCTATAATATATTTTTTTAGAATTTTTCAGACGTTCAGAATCAATATCTTCTGCACATACAGGACAAGCTTTATAACCATGCACATTGCAACCAGATAAAATCCCGCATGCAATAAAATCATGAACCCCCCACAACGACATTGCTCTCATGATAAATGTGGATTTAGTGAAAGCATCATATATTGGAACACCTTTAAACCATAATTCTTTAAGCTCCTCTACCATTGGTTGTAAGACGACATCAGTATGTTTTCCAGGAACTTTAAGACTAGAAATAAAAAGAGTTAATAGACAGAACTCTTTCTTCATGCATAAAGATGGAGGAAGATTTAGAGGTGCTACTATTATTGGCCAACAACTGTACTTACTGCTTAGAGCTGCACACAGATTAAAACCATCGGGTGAAATTGCAAGACGAACATTTTGGCTTTCATCAGCAAATTCTTGCCATTTTACATTAGTAGAATCCCATTGACCTGAATCGCACGGATGCCTCATTAGATTTCCATCACTTTTTGACTTTTGATGCCATGTCACTGCTTCTCCAATCCATGGAATGCTATAAAATTTCTTTAATCTCAGAATCAAAGGAAGTATTTAATAAATTTTGCAGGTTCTTTCTTGAATATTTTTTTTTCTCTCCACTATCATTATCAATAATTAGCTTGTACTTTCCAATCCCACATTTAGGGCACTTTTGACTATTTGCATATTCCTTCCAATATAAAATACAGCCATTCTTACACGCATGTATGGTTTCACATTCCATCCCTAAATCTTTAATCATGTTCTTCATGTTTGGGTAATTCTTTGGCAAACATGATTTTCCCCCAAACACATCGTTTAACCACTCAAGTAAAGCAGTCATACTGTTGCCAGTCCAACCAAAACGTGTCTTCAAATTCTGTAACTCAATAGTGGTAGACAATATTGTTTTATCGACATGACACCCAGGATACAAAAATTATGTTGTCATCTCCTTATATTTGGTATATTTCTTGTTTTCTTGCATTCCTGGTTCCTCAAGTGATATCTCATAATTGTGTACATCATCTGCATTATAATCGGCTTCTTCATTACGAGCATTGTATACATCATCGACATGTTCCTCCATCCTAGTAAATTTAACTTTGTTACTTTGATCATCTACCACTACATTAGACTTGACCCCAAACTCATTCACTTTTTCTCCATGATGCTCCCACACCATGTAACTTTTACCAATAACATGTCGTACCAAATGAAAGCTAATAGATTCAAGATCTGCTTGTCCTTTAGAGTTTTTGCAACGATCGCGAGGACAAGGAATAATACTTGCCATTTGCATCTTTTTAACAAACTCGACGAATTGGTTAACCCTTTCTACACACTTTGTATTTCCTATTTGAGTCATCCATGATTTGTCTAACATTTGTACAGTCGGTTGACAACTACGATGATGTATACCTGGAAAAGAAAGCTAATTATTGTTTAACTTGTAACTACAATAACATATACCTAAGAAATTAGAATTTTACATTAACATATACCTAAGAAATAGTAGATGGGAATTATGGTTACCTTGTGGAATTTTACAATAACTTTGAAAATCCTCCTGTGTATGCTCAATTGACTGTAGAAAAACTTAACATTAACTTGATGTTTGTTTATATAGTTAGGTTGTCTTCTCAATTAATGTCTTACCCGAATATATAGTTAAATTATGATGATGTTAATTAGTGTGAAGTAAGAGAAATATGGTCATATAAGAAAGTGGTAGTGGTGAAGTGTGACCTTTAGCAATTCATTCAGGTAAATGAAGTTCAGTTAAGATAGTAGAAACCGTTCAACTTCTAACACAGTTAATTATTCCTCTTTATATTCATTACCAGTAAATAAAATGAGCAACCGATACATTGGCAAATTTATAATGAACTTTAGTTATTCAAATTTTGAGTCAAGCATTTAGTGGAGGTGTAAATGTCTTCAAAGGAACATTGAAAAAAGACTGACAAAATTAACATAATGGCTTCTATGTAAGAATATGCGTTGGTCAAACATCAAAGTTTATTTGCTTGATTCAAGAAGTTTCCTTTGGCAAAGTTAAACTGGTAATTAATATTTTGAAAAACATAATAAGTAGAAATTATGTGTGTACATTGTTAGTCTTAACATTAAAGAAAGACTGTAGAAGCAGTAAATTAGTTACTGATTTGGTAAATTCATAGTAAGATCCCAGTTTATGTTAATCGGTGATCAAAACAGCTAGAGTATAGTAAAACTTCGGTATCAGCTAAACTCCATTGGATGTTTTTATCAAATGAAAAGAATTGAGTTCAATAAAGTTAAGTGGTAGCAAAATTTTATCTTAAATAACGACTTTGAATACATTATATATGTAAATTTTGCAGCAAAAACAACCAAATAGGTAACTATCAGTAAAAAAATAAAAAATGGAAGTTGGTTGAATTGTATATGACTACTTGAGAAGTTGAGATTCATTTCATTCCAGAAGGTTAGTTCTGATTAATTATCAACTAATTGAAACCGAGCTCATCCATAATAACAAATTTCAATTTGATCAGCATGAGTGTTTCAAAAAGTATTACCAGTTAGTAGTATTTTGCTCATATTGGTATATGCAACAAAAATATTTTAGCGTTCGAAGTTTTCATTGACGCCAGGTAAAAAAAATCATTATACTCACCTTGACCAAAGAAGAACATTTAGCCATCCAAAATAAACACGGAAAGGGCAAAGCTAGTACCAGTGAGTGCAAATACTAAAATTAAAATGTCAACAAAAACTAATATACGAATAAAACTTATAAAGAATAAATTGAAACAATGCAAATAGATTACAGATAGAGAGTTAAAGGATAACTACAAATCACCATGAAACAATAAATGTTAAATAAATCTACTGTAAATATAGCTTATGAACTAACTATATATATTATATTACAAAAAAAAATTGCTATATTCCTACACTAAGGTTTTGATTTATTAATTTTTATTTTTTAAAAAAATTAACAATGATGTAAAGGAATGAATTCTAGATTTAAACAAACCCGAACTTAATACAAGGATTACACGGATAAAATGACACTTCCGTTTGGTATGCTATGGCTACTTCAAGAGCAACAACAAATATGTAAATATAATCAGTTTTTTAAATACCGCAATATCACTTAACGTATATTCCTAGAAAAAATACAAAACTGAATCTCTATGATATCGAAAAATAGCAAAAAAAAACATAGTTTGATGCTTTAAGAACAACAAATGTCCGGGTTCAACAACGTCTAAGTACTAAAACATCACAGATAATCATAAAAATAATAGATAAGTACTAATATTATAAATCACACTTAATGACTAGGAAGCAACATATGACAATGTTACTAGAACCATGATCAAAAAACTAACCAAAAGAAATGAGCTCTCTTCATGCCTCGATCATTTGTAGACAAAGCTTTCAAGTGTAGTGAAAGATATTTCTGGGACCAAGGACTAGTTTAAGCAATCAAACTGCTTCTAATTTTGTTGATTTGTTACCTTCTATCTAAAGTGAGGTTTGAACTTACAACCTCATAAAATTTAATAAGGAATTACAACAATGGTATCCAAAGATTCCAAATTTAATCTCATATCCAAGTCAAAATAAATTGTATCATCAAAGGCGCTACTAATACTACCAATAAAATTATTTACTGAAATTACTAATTATTAATTCAAATATTTTAATTACTGCAGTGTGGAAACAGTTTGATTCACATTGCAAACTAATAGCCTGAAAGGGCTTCAGATAACCAACACGGTGAAAAGCAACTACATCATTGATTATTTTTCAACTATGCTCATAGAAAATAATAAATCATCTAAATAAATGTTGTAGACGTCAAAATCCAAAAACCAAAGAAATTCGACCCAATTATTTAGGGCATGCAACAAAATTTGAAATACGAGAAGCAAATTTTGATGGGACTTTCTCAGTAACTTCCCTTTTATCAAACTGTAGAAACTTGTAAAACTAATATCAAATCTGAACATATGAAACATGCCTAAAATCCAACAGGAATTACATTAAACCATTAACATATTACTTACTGCAGTACGATTATTTAATATTTAATCAAGAATAATTAATAATTTGACTATTTAATCGAGAATAACCTTCATAGAATGGGAGATCTGAGGAAGCGGCGAGTGTTGAATGGGAGATATGAGGAAGCGACGAGCATTGAATGGGAGATCTAAGAAAGCAACAAGCGCGGAAGATCTGGGGGAATCGCATGAAAAGGGTTTGGGGAAAAAAAGAACGTGGCTTAATTTTTATCCTTCTGAAAACACAGACCAAGAAGGGAACAATAATGGGCTTCTTTGTATGGAACGGTAGTTTAAGTGAGGAGCCATTACAAAAAATAGTGGGCTTTGAAAGTAAAAATATATATTTAAAATAATCAAAAAATAGTGGAAACACTTTAGTAGATATAGAAACACCAGATAATGGTTTCAGATTAGAAACTAAAAAAGGGGTTTCAAGTAAAAAATATCATATGTTTCAAATTGTGTATTTGGTGTAGTGAAAAAGTCCCGGTTCAAAGAATGGATCCGCCCCAGATCTGGTTAGGGTTGACCCCGGGGTTGACCATAGGGTCGACACCCCCTTACCTTCAGTGGGCTGATTTCCCTCCCTTTCCCGCTCTTCGAATTTTGATTTTCTGGATTTGAATATATATATATATATATGCATATACAAACTTCAATCCTTAATATCTTCTTCGTACGATGTCCGTTTTACGCAAACTTGGAGTCTATCTTAAGCACAATTCCGAGATGAACGCAATGGCATAGTCCATTTTACTTGATTTCCAATATTTAATTAAGTACTCTTTAGTTTATCATTATAGTGTTCATTTAAAATTACGGGGTGTTACATATGAACTCTATTTCTCCATTTTATTTATCATGAATGTATTACAATTGACGATGAAATCCCCAATTCAATTTCAAAATTAGGGTTTTGTCTCTTAGAAATGTGTATAAGACTATGAAATGAGAAAATCCCCCAAAATGTGACCTTTTGGGTTTTATATATAGAAGATTTGGGCCCCCTTTGGTAGCGATTAAGTGCCAGCCCATTTTAAGGCTTCTAGCTTCGGTAGTGGTCTTTCGGTGTTGGTCTGTTTCCAGAGGTTTAGGCTTCTGTAGCGGTCTTTCGATATAGGCCCGTTTCAAGAGCTTCTTGCTTCGGTAGCGGTTTTTCAGTGTCAGTTTCAGTTTTCTCCTTTGCAACCTCAGTGCCGCCTTTGGCAACGGTATCGATACCAAGTCCATTGGTATCGGTAGCACTTTGTTTGCTCCCATATTGGTCTCATGCTTTTTCTTTTATGCATTTGGTTTGGTACCATTCTCTAAGCTTGTGTATCTACTCATGGTGTCATATTGATTATTTCCTTTTCTTTGTGCTTGGTATCGCCATTAACGATTCTGGTTTCATCCTCCTGTTCGGTATACTAGCTTCCGATATTTCCTTCCTGCTTTAACCTTGCTTCCTTGGTATCAGCTTTAGGCCTTTGTTCTCCTTTCTTCGGTACCGAAACTAAGTCAACAACTTTTAACCTTTAGTGTTTACACCAAGCTAACTGTTTCCAACATGTTGGTGTCGATCATGTGCTTCTTTTCCTTCTTTTCTTGGCATCGACACCAAGCAGTGTGATCCCTATGTTGGTGCCGATAGCATCATTATTCTAGTGCCAATTTTATCTCCCCATCTCACTATTTTTGGTGTCGGATCAGTTCCTCCTAATCCCTTTGCTTTTGGTTCCGACTTCTCCTCTACATCCTCATGCTTTGGTATCAGCTGAGCACCTTCCTGGCTTCTTTTTTGGTATCGATCGTAGTATGATACTCCTTCACCTTAGCCTCGGTTTCGGTGTTGAATTCTTGTAGTATCATTTACCACTTAGTGAAAGGGTATTCCTAACTTTTCAAGTTAGTAGTTTATACTTCTGCTTCTTTCAGTATTGTTGTTCATCTTCTGGTGTAACCATTTTGTAATATGTTTCTAAGAATAATCCTGTAGCTTGCACATACATTGCATTATGCATGGTTTTATCTAGGTTTCGAATATCTTCATTCAAAATTCCACCTGTGTTTTCCTGCATAAAAAGCAACAACTAATACTTTTTGTGTTAGTCCTTTGCTCAGAGTGGGTTGTATGCAATGATTTGCTTATATTATGTTAGGCACCATCTGGACCGAAACCAAAAGATAGATCAAACCTACAATAGGATAGATGATCATTCGTACTTTATATTTTGCTTAAATAATGAACAACGATTTTACATATCATAAGTTCAGAAAACCTCCATGTATGAGGTGTGAGAAACCATAATTGAGGGTTCTATCATGGATGACTCGAGATAACAACCCAACTATTGATTTAAAAATCCTTTTTTGAAAATAAGATAGTAGGCCTGAATTCCATACTTTGGGCATGTCAATAGAAGTCTAGAAATGTTCTTTTGGAATTGAGAATGGGAAATCCATAACCTTGATTCAAGTATTTAAATAATTCATGTATAAGAATTCATTTTTGAGAGTATTATAAGTTTAGAAAATCTATCTTGAAATATGAGAGAAGATCTAAATCTTCGACGTGAGTCTATTTATGGAATTCCGAAAACCTATTTTTTAGGAAATAAGAGTCATAGCCTTGAGACCTAGATTCAGGTATTAATAGTTACCAGAAAATCAATCTTTGGAAATATAGAATTACCGAAATTCAGATTCTAGTATTGACAATAGAAGATCAGAAATCCGTATCAGATAATAATAGAAATCCCAAAACCTAGATTTGGGTATTTAATAGAAGATCAGAAATTTGTATCTAATAGTAATAGAAATCCTAAAACCTAGATTCTAGTATTTAATAGAAGACCAGAAATCCATATCTGGCAGTAATAGAAATACCAAAACCTTGATTTGAGTATTTAATAGAAGACCATAAAACCGTATCTGGCAATAATAGAAGTTCCGAACCAAAACCCAGATTCGGGTATTTAATAGAAGACCAGATATCCACATCTGGCAATAAAAGAAGTCCCAAACCAAAACCCAGATTTAGGTATTTAATAGAAGACCAGAAATCCTTGTCAAGCAATAATGGAAGTCCTGAACCGATACCCAGATTCTGGTATTAATAATAGAAGACTAGAAATCCACATCTGGCAACAATGGAAGTCCCGAATCGAAACCCAGATTTGGGTATTTAATAGAAGACCAAAAATCCATATCTGGCAATAATAGAAATCTCGTACCGAAACCCAGATTTGGGTATTTAATTGAAGACCAGAAATCCTTGTCAAGCAATAAAAGAAGTCTCATACCAAAACCCAGATTCAGGTATTTAATAAAAGACCAGAAATCCATATCTGGTAATAATAGAAGTCCCGAATCAAAACCTAGACTCGTGTATTTGCAGTTTTGGTTCCCATTTCGGTCTTGTTTTTTAAAGCAAAGGTTGTGCATGCTTTAATTTCTCCCATAAAGATTTTGTCCCCTTCTGCGGGATAAGGTGTAAGCAGAGGCGAGTGCATGCTTCCCTATGATATTTCATTCCATTTTGCAGGATAATATGTAAGCAGAGGTTGTACGTGCTTAGAGTTCTCCCTTTGAGATTTCATTCTCTTCTTTGGGACAAGACATTAGAAAAGGTAGACCGTCCTCATACTTAGAGCAAAGGCAAGACGTGCTTAGCCAAAACAGAGATAGGGCACCCTCATTTTAGAGAAGAGGCAGGGCATGCTTATAGTGCTCCTGCAGAGCTTTCGTTCCCTTCTACGGGACGAAGACATAAGCAGAGGTGGGGCATGCTCATCTCTAGAGTAGAGCCATGACGTGATTAGTTGAAGTAGAGGCAGGGTATGCTCATCGTTAGAGAAGAGGTCGGGCATGCTTAATTTTGATGCTTTAACCTGACCAACGTTGAGAACAGAGGCTTACTCTTTTGATGCTTCTGGCTTGGACGCAGCTAAAGGCTTACACAACACCTCCCTCTGGGAGGTGCCTTCCCCTGGCTATCTTGGCGGTGATAAGTTTTTTTTTTTTACCATAGTAGGTAGTTTTGTCCATTTCAGGTAGTTCTAGATTTTGAGGAGTTTCCATACACCTAATCATGTCGACATTCTTAAGAAGACCTTATTTTATCCATTTACCGTTGAAAAGTATAGTCTCGGGTGTTTTGCGTTCCATGTTCTAGGTACTCGATCACCATTCGGTTTCCAAAGTCGATAGGTTCTAGGTTTGAGTTCTTGATAAATAATCAAGGGTCCTTCCCAGTTTGGACCAAGCGGTCCATCCGTTGGATTCTTAGAATTTGTCATTACTCTTCGTAAGATCAAATCTCCTTTATGGAATGTTCTCGTTCTTACTTTCATGTTGTAATACTCGGTGATTCTTCTTTGATACTTGGTTGTTCTTATAGTAGCTTCATCCCATAACCCTTGGATTAAGTCTAAGGATTTTTTTTTTTAATTCTGGATTTGGATCAAATGCATAAGCTATTCTTCTGCATGAAGGAATTTCAACTTCAATTGGAAGCATAGCCTCACATCCATATGCTAGAGAATATAGGATATGTCCCATCGTTGTCTTTGCAGTGATTCTATATGCCCAAAATACCAATGGCAATTCATCTTCTGAAATTCCTTTAGCTTGATTTAGACGCTTCTGTAAGATTGTCATTATGGTTTTATTTGTAGCCTCAATGAGACTATTTGCCCTTAGATGTGCTACAAAAGAAAAACTCTTTATGATTCCATTTTTGTTGCAAAACTGTGTGAACTCTTCACTTTCAAATTGTGTTCCATTATCGGATATGATTTTATAAGGGACTCCAAATCAAGTGATGATATTCTTTATCAAAATCTTAACACTTTAATGTTTGGGAGTGGTTCCGCTTCTACCCATTTGGTAAAGTAGTCGATTGCTACCACCACATATTCAACTCCTCCCTTAGATATAAGTAGGGGTCCAATTAAATCTATTCCCTATACATCAAAAGGCCATGGGCTGGAGATGGTGGTTAGACACTTGAAGGTGACCGAGGTACCCTAGAATATCTATGGCATTTTTCATATTTCTTGACATACTTCGTTGCTTGATTATCCATTTATGGCTAATAAATAATCAAGGGTCCTTCCCAGTTTGGACCAAGCGGTCCATCCATTGGATTCTTAGTATTTGTCATTACTCTTCGTAAGATCAAAACTCCTTTTTGGAATGTTCTCGTTCTTACTTTCATGTTGTAATACTCGGTGATTCTTCTTTGATACTTGTTTGTTCTTATAGTAGCTTCATCCCATAACCCTTGGATTGAGTCTAAGGATTTTTTTTATTTAATTCTTGATTTGGATCAAATGCATAAGCTATTCTTCTGCATGAAGGAATTTCAACTTTAATTGGAAGCATAGCCTCACATCCATATGCTAGAGAATATAGGATATGTCCCGTCGCTGTCTTTGCAGTGATTCTATATGCCCAAAATACCAATGGCAATTCATCTTCTGAATTTCCTTTAGCTTGATTTAGACGCTTCTGTAAGATTGTCATTATGGTTTTATTTATAGCTTCAATGAGACTATTTGCCCTTAGATGTGCTACAAAAGAAAAACTCTTTATGATTCCGTTTTTGTTGCAAAACTGTGTGAACTCTTCACTTTCAAATTGTATTCCATTGTCGGATATGATTTTATAGGGGATTCCAAATCAAGTGATGATATTCTTTATCAAAATCTTAACACTTTAATGTTTGGGAGTGGTTCCGCTTCTACCCATTTGGTAAAGTAGTCGATTGCTACCACCACATATTCAACTCCTCCCTTATAAGTAGGGGTCCAATTAAATCTATTCCCTATACATCAAAAGGCCATGGGCTGGAGATGGTGGTTAGCCACTTGAAGGTGACCGAGGTACCCTAGAATATCTATGGCATTTTTCATATTTCTTGACATACTTCGTTGCTTGATTATCCATTTATGGCCAATAGAAGCCATGTCACATTACCCTTATGCAAACCTAATTCCATTAAAATGGTCACCATATAGCCTTTCATGTGTTTCTTTTAATAATTTGAGCTGATCTTCAAGGCTTACATATCTCAAGTAGGGAAGCTAATGTCCTTTCTTACAGAGTACCTTATTCATAATAACCAAGGTTGGAGCTTGATGTTTAATCCTCCTAATATCTTGTTTATTCATACGTAATGTTCCATTTAATAGGTGATCCATAGTGGGAGTCATCCAACTAATCTCGTAATGATATCCATTTTAGATAGCATGGGTTCTTCAATTGGGATTTCATTTGTATCTTTTTTGGTTTCTCTTGCCAAGGCTTGGGATCTAGTTAAAAATAGAAAATCTTTTCCAGTTCGAGTGTCTCTTGCTCGATGCTAGGCTTTTCTTGATATCCTACATGGATAATGCAAGTGTCGGGAACTCCTCTACAACTGGTCAACTTTGCTAAAGAATCAGCTTAGGAATTTCCCCTCGTAGGATTCGATGTACAGAAATATCCTCAAACTAGGTAAGCATATTCAATATTTTCTTTAGGTATAGTGCTAACCGGGAATCCATGGTTTGATAAGTTTGTTTAATTTGATTTACCATTAGTTTTGAATCACTGAAGATCTCAATTCGGGATATTTTCAATTGTAGGGCTAGGTTCAATCCTCTTATCATTGATTCATACTTAGCCACCTTGTTTGTTACAACAAACCCAAGTTTCATTGCATAGTGTAGACGGTTCCCATCAGGGGTAATTATCACATATCCTGCCCCTGCCCCTTGCTCATTCGATGTTCCATTTACAAATAATTTCCATTTGGTCTTAAGATCATTTTCCTTTTTCGGTAGTTACTTAACAAAAGTTATGCACTCATTAACAACGTCTACTAAGGCTTGTCCTTTATTGCTGCTCGTGGTTGGAACTCAATTACATATTGACTAAGCATAACTCTCCACTTAACCAATCTTCCTGATGTTTCTGGTTTACTAAGAAACCTAGTAGGAAGTTGGTTACAACTTGAAAGTAACCTCTACGTTTCTAAGCTATAATTATCAAATAGTAGGCTGACTTTTCTATTACAGAATACTGGGTTTCTGCATCTTTTAGCCTTCTTCTAACATAATAAATTGGGAATTGTGTTCCATTACTTTCCCTAATGAGAACCGAGCTGATCGCATATTCTGGAACATCCATGTAAAGATACAAGTTCTCCCCGCTTTCGGGACTGGATAAAATTGGAGGTTTTCCCAAATTATCTTTCAGTTCGTGAAAGACTTTCTGCATTCACTCCATTCAAAAAAAAACTTTTTCTTAATTATGTCAAAGAAAGATACGCACTTACCAATGGCATTAGAAATGAACCGATTCATACTTTCCCATTTAAACTCATGACCTCTTTGCTTATCTTGGGTTCATCCATATCCCTTATGGCTTTAATTTGGTCGGGACTAGCTTCAATCCCCATGTTTACTGACAACATATCCTAGAAATTTTCTAGATTGAACTCCAAATGAACATTTTTGTGGGTTTAAATTTGTTTGATATTCCCTTAAGATATTCAACATCTCTTCTAGATCCTCCAAATGATTTCTTGCTTCATTGGATTTCACTAACATATCATCGACATAAACTTCTATATTCCGCCCTATTTGATCTTGGAACATTCCGTTGACCAGCCTTCAGTATGAAGCACCTACATTTTTTCAATCCAAAGGGCATTATCTTGTAGCAATATGTACCCCCAATCAGTAATGAAGCTTGTATGCTCTTCATCTAGTTTGAACAAAGGTATTTGGTTCTATCCTGAGTAGGCATCAATGAGTGATAGCAACTTGTGCCACTAGTTGCGTAAACTAACTGATCTATTCGAGGAAGGGTATAGCAATCCTTTGGATATGCTTTATTCAGGTCTATATAATTGACACAAATCCTCCATTTCTTATTAGACATTTTCACCAACATTGGATTGGCTAACCATTTAGGATAGAAGACCTCTCGAATGAACTCGTTCACATGTAACTTCTTTACTTCTTCTTTCAAGGCTTCCGATCTATCCCTATTATACTACCTTTTCTTTTGTCAGATAGGAGTTACAGTTGGATTGATGTTCAGAGTATGGCTCATGACATACAGGTTGATCCCTACCATATCTGAATGGGTCCAAGCGAATACATCTTCATTGTGTTGCGGGAACTAAATCAGATCTGTTCTCAATACCTTTTCCAATCTTTTCCCTATTTTGATGATCTAAGTTGAATCAGTTGGTCTATGCTTATTTCATCCAAATCCTCCATAGGTTTGATCCTTTCTGTATCTCCTTGGGAATCTAAGTCTGTTATAATTTCCCCTTCTTCAACTGAGTTTATCTCTTCAATTCTCTTTCTTTTGTTTCTCGAAGGATTGTACTTATCATCTAAATTCTTGTTAGTCTTGTTGATTTTCACTTTAGATTCGAAGGTTAGATGTAGAAATCCATCATCCAAAGGTTGAAAAATTGTAGAAGAATCAAAGTAAGTGAAATACCCCCCTTTTATATTGGTCGAAAGTGGCAAAGTATAGTTCACGGGAGCTGAATTGCTCCCCCATGATGGTGCCTTAACCTTGCTCAGTTAGAAACTTCATCATGAGATACTACCATGAGACAAAGCCATCTACTCCATCAAGAGTCAGACGGTCAAGGAATGCATTGTACTAGGAAGGTCAATCAATGACGAAAAAAAGAGTCTCAAAGGTTCGACAAAGGGGACGTAACCCCACCAGGACCAACAACTTGATTTGTCCCACTGGAGTGAACCCTTTGCTTTTGAAACTGAAGATGGTTTCACTGCTAGGTTCAAGCACCTATTCAGAAATCCATTCGGTTGTATGCATGCTTAAAGATCACATTAACCGCACTCCCAGTACAAACAAGAATCTTAGAGACCATTGAAAGCCCAATTTGTGATGTTATCATAAGAGGGTCATTATATGGACGATGAACACCTTTCTACATCTCGTTTGGCAATACCACCAAGTTGTGCATTTTGATGTTGAACCGGGCTTTCTTGAGCGACGGCTCTTCCTGAATGGAAAATTTCCCTTTACGAGCCTCTTTCAAATATTGATTCTGGGCAGCTTGACAATTCTCAGTGAGATGTGCCTCCATGGATCACATTTATTTGATTTATCGGAGGGCCCAGATTTAATTGACCCTCTTCAATGAGAACCTCGACCGTGTTAGCCGAGATCTTTTGATGTCCATCAGAATGCTGAGTTGCTTGTTGTATATCCTGGATGAAACCCTTCAAGTGTCCTTCTCAGATAAGCATCTAAATTATGCCTTCCAGCACTTTGCACTCATTAGTTTTATGCTCATTCGTCTTAAGAAACTCGCAATATTTTCCTCTGATGTATGTTTTGGGCAGTTTTTAGCTTTGAAGGAGACTGGGAAGTTGACTCTCTCCTGTGCCACATCATATATAAATGAGATAGGTTTACTCAAGGCTACAAAGTTGGTGTTGGAATGCTCTTACCTTGGCTTTTTTGGCATCCATCAAGTCTGAACTTCTAGCCTTAAGGTTTTCGATTTTGGTTAAATCCGAGTTTCCCTCCTTGCCTATAGAAGCCAAACTTCTTCTTTAAATAATATAATTCATCATTATATATGAAATTATCTTCCTGGAAATGAAAATCCTGCAAGTCTTTGCATCCATGTATGTAAAGCTTCTTCTAGAATGGAATATTCTCTATCAGTCCTGAATGAACGATGATGAGCTTGTCACAGTCATTCATGTTTTTCGCCTTCATAGCCTTAATATTAAACCTTTTTAGATAGTCACCCAAAGATTCTCCATGCTTTTGATTTACTTCACGATGACGGTGTAATCCACAGTCAGATCCTTGCAGATGCAGAATTGCATAGAGAACTCGTAATAAAGATGCTTCCAAGAATAAATGGGAATAATCGGCATCGGCATCCCCTGAAGCATTGTAGAGATCCATTTTGCTATCAAAATCCATGAGATGATCATTTAGGTTAGTAATTTCAAGATACTTCATGGTGTGAGTCTTCACTCGGGATGGTATCACCATGTTCATGATCTCGTCGATGAAGGGGGTCACTCTCTCATTGTCATTAACCTTTTTGTCCAAGGTTCTTTTTCCCTTACTCCCTAGACAGCCTTCTTTGCCATGCCCATGCTGTAAGCTTTGGTATTATCGTAGTTTGATCTTTTGGGACTATATCCTCCATTAGTCAAGCTTTCAGATTTCTCTTTGTTGTGTTGGTTTCCTTGATGGCCCACCTTTGAAAGATTGGGTCTTTTCTTCTTGGGGGAAGCTAGACTGATTTTCTCCTTTTCCCCGGATTGTTGAATAGGTATGTTTCTCTTTGGAGACTCAACTTCTTCCCTTCGACTCAGTCCGGTGTTCTTTGAAGACTTTTTTGCCTGAGCAATTTGCCATATACTCCACATTTAAGGAAGTTCTTACCCTTGAGCCTTGATCCTGATGGCATTCTCATCTGCAGAATTCACGGTTGAAGGTTGCACTGGATTAGAGGATCCACCTATTTCAGTAGTGTTTAAGTTGAATGATGGGGGTACGTTTTCATCAAGAGTGGCCTCGTGAACTGTTTCTTCATTCATGCTGCTTAGCCCTTTCCATTTCAACTTATCATATCATTAAGAAACAAATTCACAAAATTAATCCATAATAAGATAGGAGATTGGATGTTCAAGCCCTCCTTCTAGCGCCAAAATGTTAACGCTAAAAATCGTCAACACCTAACTTGAGAATTGACAGAGCATATATAATGGAAGTAGAGGATGATCAATCTAGAGGACACCTTCCGTAAGCGTAAGAAGCCTTGTTAGGAAGGTACACCCTAGATTCAAGATAGAAAAATAAATTCTGTTAACAAGCTAAGATACCATATCGGTTATATTTGATGATATATCGTAACCCTTAATGACAAAAGGTGATACTTCCACATTGATCCAGCCTACGAAAGGCCTAGGTTATATCAGTTATTATGTCATAAGGGTATAATAGTCATTTGAACATAATGGTACTTTAGACATATTCGAAAAGATAAGGCAAAGGTATGAACCGTGAAGGAGGAATCATTGGTTTTGCTCAATGATTCCCTTTAATATGTGCTTGTACTTGAATCTTTTATATATGAGGTTATTTGATAACTCCCTGTTGAATCAATTTGTACACAATATGATTATTGAATCAAGAACAAGTATAAACTCGATTTCCCTATTTTATTTATCATGAATGAATTACAATTGACATGAGAATCCCTAATTCGACTTCAAAATTAGGGTTTTGTCTCTTAGAAATGAGTACAGGATTGTGGAATGAGAAAAATTCCCTCAATATGTGATCCTTGGGGTCATCTTTGTAGAAGATTCAGGCCCCTTTTGGTAGCGATCAAGTGTCGTCCTGCTTTAAGGGATTCTAGCTTCGATAGTGGTCTCTCGGTGTCAGCACGTTTCAAGGGCTTCTAGCTTCGGTAGCAGTCTTTTGGTATCGACCCATTTCAAGGGATTTTGGCTTCGATAGTGGTTCCTCGATGTCGGTTTCAGTTTTCTCCTTTGCAACATCGATGCCTCCTTTAGCAACGGTATCAATACCAAGCCCGATGGCATCGATAGCACTTTGTTTGCTCCTATATTGGTCTTGTGCTTTTTCTTTTATGCATTTGGTTTCGGTATTGTTCCCCAAGCTTGTGTATTTACTCCCGGTGTCGGATTGATTATATCCCTTTCTTTGTGCTTGATATCGCCTTTAACGATTTTGGTTTTGTCCTTCTGTTTGGTGTACTAGCTTCCGGTATCACCTTCCTTCTTTAACCCTACTACCTTGGTATCGGATTTAGGCCTTTATTCTCCTTTCTTTGTTAGCGAAACCAGGTCAACAAAATTTATCCTTCAGTGTCGACACCAAGTTAATTGTTTCCAACATGTTGGTGTCGATAATGTGCTTCTTTTCCTTCTTGTCTTGGTATCGACACCAAGAACTGTGATCTCAATGCTGGTGCCGATAGCATGATTGTTCTGGTGTCAGTTTCATCTCCTGAGTCTCGCTGTTTCTGGTGTCGGCTGAGTTCCTCCAAGCCCTTTGCTTTTGGTTTTGTCTTCTCCTCTACATCCTTATGCTTTGGTATCGGCCGGGCAACTTCCTAGCTTGTGCTTTAGTATCGATCCCAGTACGATCCCCCTTCATCTTAGCTTTGGTTTCGGTGTTGAATTCTATAGTAATAGTTTTCATGTATTTTGGGATAATTATTGATGTACCTGTATCTAATGAGACTTATTTTGTTTGATATTATGGTTTTATTTATAGTACATCTGTTTTTATGATATTATATTTTATCCCTTCCGTTGTGTGAGATTCTGGTTTTCATTTAGACTCTTGTGTGATATCTATTTTATTATTCCTTTATAGAAACCAGTGATCCGTTTAAAGTGGCTCTAAGTTCTGATAGGACTTTTCTAGATTAGAATTTAGGCTCATTTTGGGTGGGTTGTTGCATTTTGTATCAGAGACTAGGTTACCCGATTATGGGTAAATATACGTAAGAGAGACATATTTGTTATTTGAAAAGGTTTTTAAAACTATATATATGTATGTGCTATACCTCCACAAACGTACACAACTATACTAGGCAAACTTGTCTTTCTTCCTTTTTGGGCCTAGATACTATCTTAGCAAGTCCATTGAAGGATTTTTCCTTTTTCAAATAGTAGGAATAGCCGATTACCAGCCCGAGCAGGGGAACCCGACAAGGGCTTTGTACTTTCCTGAATAGTTCCAATAGTATCTTAGGATTGTTTAATATGTCCCTACTGTCAAATCTGACCCGACGAAACTAGCAGCTCATCCCGCTGGAGGGGCCGTTAACTTCGCTCGTCGTTGCAAAGATTTCGTATAGGAGGAAAGTCATTTTTGGGAACTGAGAGCTTCCTTGAAGCCAAAGCATGGATAACTAAGTGTGAAAGGATCTTTGAAGCTACCAGAAGGGATGGTCAGCTTAATCATAGGATAGCAGTCTGCCATTTGAAGGGAAAGGCCTTTGAATGGTGGAACATGATTTCACAAGAGAATATGGGTAAAGTATTTACTTAAGGAGAGTTTAGGACTCGCTTTGAGAATAAGTTCTTACCTAATGTTGAGATGAGCCTATAACTAGAAAAGTTCATTCAGTTGATGCAAGGAGGATTAGATCTAAAAGATTATATGGCCAAATTTATACAACTATCCAAGTTTCGGAGAGTGTTGGTGGAAACCCCTATGGATAAAGCCCTTAGGTTTGTTAAACGATTGAATTCCCCATTGAGGGAAATGCTTTTGGCCCAAGTGAAGTTTGGAGCTACGTATGAAGCCCTTATTGAGGCAGCTAATCTGGATTCAGATGAGGAGGTTAAGGAAGTTAAAATTGACAACGGAATAGGTACTTCTAATGTTCAGAAGAACAAGAAGAATTTTTTTGGCTTAAGAAGTAAAAGGGAGGAAAATTCAAGATGGAGGCCAAGACATGTTCAAGGTGTCATAAGAAAGGGCATGAACTGAAGGACTGCAGAGTGATCTTAACACAGTCATGTCATGAGGATAGGCACTTAGCAAGGAACTGCCCTAAGCCTAGAGTTGTGCAAAATGGTAAAAACTATGCCTTGGAGGCATCACCAATTAGAAGTCAGATGCCTAGGGATCAAGCATAACCTGTATTGGGTAGTATATTTTCTATCCTAGGAATTTCATTGAGTACCTTATTTGATTCTGGAGCCACCCACTCCTTTATTGCTAGGAAGACTGTTCATACTTTGAAACTTCCATAATCCTTTGCTAGCCACCCTATATAGGTGTCTAACCCTATTGAAGGGACATGTACTTCCGTTTATGTGTAAAGACCTAGTATTGAACATCAGTGATGTCGACTTCTTTTGTGATGCATATGTACTTGAGTTGGAGGGGTATGGTCTCATTTTAGAAATGGAGTGGCTATCATTTTATGGGGACACCATTAAATGCGATAAGAGCATAGTTTGCTTGAGAATCCATGGAGGCCACAACTTAGAGATTATTAGTAGGATAAGGAATAGCAATTCAGCCTTATTTTCCCTATCTTTTGATTTAGAAGGACCATCTTTAGTACCGATTGTTTGTGAGTTTCCTAATATTTTTGAGGAGCTCGTAGGTTTTCCACCGCACTAAGAAAGATTGTTTAGGATAGACCTCGAGAAGGACGCGAGGCCTATAGCATTGACTTTAAGGAATATAGTTTCTAAGGAAAGGAGAGAGCTTGAAAGAAAAATCTCGTAGTTATTGTAGAATGGGTTTATTCATAGGAGTAAATCTGAGTGGGGTACACCAGTAGTGTTTGCCACAAAGTCTGATGGATCTTTCAGGTTATGTGTAGATTATAAGGAACTTAACAAATTGACTAAGAAGAATGGATACATTTTACTGAAGATTGATGATTTGTTTGAGCATTTGGGAGGAGCCTAAATATTTTTTTAGTTAAATTTGGCTACTGGATTTCACTAGTTGAGGATCTCGGATGAGAGTAAGTCCAAGACACCATTTAGGACGCTATATGGATTGTTTGAGTGGGACCTTTTGGTTTGACCAACGCCCCACTTTTTTTGTTGACCTTATGAGTAGGGTATTTAGGGGTATACCCAAAATGATTATGGTAGTATTTATGGTTATTTTTCCACGGACTATAAGGATCATGAGGATCATTTGAGAAAGTCCTAGGAATTATAAGAGAAAACTATCTTAAAGACTTCGGAAATCAAGCAACGAAGATGTCCAAGAGTGAATGATACCCCACAATACAATGGAGGTTAGAAGTTTCCTTGGGTTAGCAAGCTATTATCGAAAATTTATTAAGGACTTCGGAAGGATTGTAACCCTCTAACCTAATTAACGGAAAAGGATCATAAATTCTTATAGAGTGAGAAATGTGGAATTGCCTTTGAGAGATTGAAGGAATCTCTCACTAGTGCACTTATTTTGATTTTCCCAGATGGAATGAAGATGTTCACGGTTTTCATGTATGCATGTTGGACCAATTTAGGGGCGGTACTTACGCTGGAGGGAAGAGTAGTTGCTTATGCATGTAGACAACTTAAGGATCACGACAAAAGATACCATGTCCATGATTTAGAGTTAGCAGTAGTAGTCTTCGCCCTTAAGATGTTGAGACGTTATCTTCTAGGAGAAAAGTTTGAATTGTTCACCGATCACAAGTCTCTTAGATATTTGTTTTCTCGGTGATATTTGAACCTTTAACGATAGAGATGGATGGAATACCTAACATCTTTTGATTTTTCCATTCAGTATAACCCTAAGAAGGGTAACATAATGGATGATGCTTTGAGTCGGAAGCATGCTAACGTTAATGCGATCACCGAGTGGAGACAGAATTTCTCTTTAGTTTCAATTTTCAGCTCACCATTTGAGGCATCTCAAGGTTTTTTTGGTGCTATGAAGGTAAGACCAGTCTTGATGGAAAGGATAAAGGGTGAGCAAGACCATGATGATGAGTTTAGAGTATTAAAGGAAAAGGTTTAAAGGGGAGAATCTTTCCTTTATTCTAGTAGATAGTCCATAAACGAGAGTGATAGTTTGAGGAGAGATAATTGACTTTGTGTCCCTAGGAGTGTAGACCTTCGGAAGGAGAATCTCGAGGAGTGTCACAGGTCTAGGATGACCATACACCCCGGAGGTGACAAAATGGTTAGTGACATGAAGAAAAGCTTTTATTGGGAAGGAATGAGAAGAGATGTTGCAGAGTTTGTTTCTAGATGTGTAACTTGTCAAAGAGTGAAGGTGGAGCATGGGAAGCTTGGAGGGCTATTGCTACCATTAGGGATTCCCACTTGGAAATGGGAACACATTTCTATGGATTTTATTGATTAGCTTCCAAGGAGTAAAAAGGGAAACAAATCCATTTGGGTTGTTGTCGATCAGTTAACAAAGAGTGCCTATTTTATTCCAATCAAGAAGAGTCAGAGTGCCGCTTTATTAGCCCAATTATATGTTAAAGAGATTGTTAGATTGCATGGGATTCTGACTACCATTGTTTGTGATAAAGTCCCATTATTCACTAGTGAATTTTGGAGGAGTCTTCAAGAAGCTTTAGGAAATATGTTGAGTTTGAGTATAGCTTATCATCTGCAAAGTGATGGTCGGACCGAGAGAGTCAACAAAATTCTAGAGGACCTACTTAGAACCTGCATCGTTGACTTCGGAGGAGCATGGGAGAAGCACTTGTCTTTGGTACTGTTTTCATATAATAATGGTTACCAAGTGACGATTACTATAGCCATTTATGAAGCATTACATGAGCGGCCATGCAAATCACCTAATTATTAGTGGAAAACTACCGATAAAGTTTTAGTCGGACCATACCTTATCTGTGAGCCAACAGAGATTATCGCTTTGATTCGATAGAGAATGAAGGTTGTCCAGGACCGATAGAAGTAATACGTGGACAGTAGGAGGAAGGACTAGAATTTAATGTTGGATATTTGGTACTTGTTAAGGTTTCCCCTCTCAAAAAGATAGTCGGTTTGAAAAGACTAGGAAGTTGACTCCCTAGTTTACTAGGCCTTTTAGGGTCGTGGATAAAATTGGGAAGATGTCTTACCGTGTGGATCTTCCTAAGAGTTTATCGGGAGTCCATAACATTTTCCAAATTTCTCATCTTCACAAATGCCTCCATGATTCAACTGACAGACTCGAGCTTAATGATATTGGGGGCTTAAGGAGCTTCGAGTTAGAGTCCAAGGTGCCTCGGGCCACTACAAAGATCATGGAGCACGGAATCAAAAACTTCGCAACAAATTTATTCGCTTAGTCCGAGTTCAATGGAGAGATAACCCAACGGAAAGCACCTGGAAAATTGAAGAGAATATTAGACTAGCTCATCAAGAAATTTTCTCTAGTAAATATTTCCTCGCAAATTTCCATTTTTGGTTGCATTGTGGTTGCTATATTGGATGGTAGGAGCTTGTTGCAACACAAATGCATCGTGCACTCATATAGAACTATATGCATATTAGGATGCTTTGCATACATATCGCATTATTTGTTACACATACATGTTAGGATTGAGCTCGTTTTTAGCAAGTCTGCAGTTCATAATCACTATGAGTTATGGATATCTATGGGTGTTTGTAAAATAACATGGGCGTACAACATGGTTGTTTAGAGTGAGTTGTGTTCTTCGCCCCTTTAAAGGATTCCGGGACGAAATCTCTAATAAAGCGGGAGAATGTAACACCCCGCAAAATAAACCTATAATAGAACTAAGATAACATAGTAATAATAATTAATGATAATGGTTGAAAATGGAATTTTGAGTAAATTGGAATTGGGCCACGAAAGTATGGTAATTGCGTTTGCCACAAGATTTTGATCCGTTTTCATATCTATTTACTGAAAACGGAGTTTGTATGTAAAAGACATGAATAAAACAAGTTCGTAAATATTAATCCACAAGATTTAAAATTTAAATTGAATATATATTACGTTTGGAACCTATTAATTATGGATTATCATGATAAGAATATTCCAGTTGAGTTTTAAATTGTGTGTATATTTTTATAAATAGTGGGGAACAAAAATAATCAAACAAAGGAAAGAAATCAATCAATTAAATCAACATTTAATAAAATTGGAGTAACGGCTAAAGAAATAAATTCCTTGGGCAAATTCGACCTAAGGGGTCGAAGACTACCCTTGTGAGGGATCGACCGCCCTTCAAGGTGGAGGTTGACCACCCTTGGTGATTTCTGGTAGGGAAGGCCTGCTTTTTAAGGGTTTTTATATAATTTGCGCACATAGACTGCTTGGATTTAATCTAATAGGTCCTACGGTCTTTATTAACACTTGCAACTATATATACCACCCTCCTAGCCTCTTCCTAACCCTATTCTTCATTCCATTCTTACATCTCCAGTATCCTTCCGCCATTACTAATTCTAAATCTAGGGTTAGATTTCTCTTCTAATTCTCTAACCCTAGTTATATCCACTCTATTCTAAGATTTATATAGGTTTGAGAATTCTAGAATTTAGTTTGTATATATATAAGATTCTAATTCATTTAATTCTTATATATATAATAATAGAAGGATTGGAGCCCATTTGTGAAGGCTAGGTCCAAATCTATTTCTACTCAAATTATGTTGTTCTTCGTTTCCAAAGCGTAGTGAGTGGAAATGATCTAAGTTCTATTTCTTATATTTCCGTAGTTTGGATTTGTAATATTATGCCTATATGGGATTTAGGTTAAATGATAATATAATGTTAAAACTCCCCAAATCCTATATTTTATTTGTCATAGGAATGGTCAATCAAAAGTGTTGTATTTTTGAGTTTGTGTTGTTTGGACAATAGAGATTTAGGCTTGGGATGTTGGGAAATCCCTAATTTTTTTATTCTGATTCACTTAATCCTTATTTTGATGTTTATATATGTTTGTGTGTAACAAACATGAGATTTGTATATTGTAAAATTTATAGGTTCAAGCATCTATTCTAAATAGATTCTCTTGAACTTATAATTTGCAATATATTATCTTAAATTTTGCACACAACATAAATACATAAGTGAAGCAATGTCAAAAGCAAGGTTTTTTATATGTAATTTGATATATTACATCTTGCCTATATTTTTGTTATTCAAAAAACTATTCCAGCCTAAGGTGCAAGTTTGTTCATATATTTTGTTATTTCCCTTTTTGTCATAAATTGTGAATATACATGTTGGACCATTTTAATTTGGGAAATTGACTTATACACCTTAAGTGTAATTGATAGGATTGACATTTCAAAACTTGATTAGAATGTTATTCTCGTTCACATAATTTACATTTATTTATATATATTTATATCATAATTAAACATAATATCAATATGTATTTATAAATATGTTTAAATTGAGAAATTGAATTTGAATGTCCTTATAGGAATTTGTATGTATGTGTGTGAATTAATGGCTTTAATTATAAATATTGACACATAGACATGAGGTTAACTATTACTTGTAGTAGAAGTCTGCCCAGAATCGACCGTCTTATCCAAAATCTACAAGTAAGACTGGTTAATGTGAGAGGTCTAAGTGCCATGGGCCATTATAATTATTAGACTATGATACGAGGTTAGGACCAACTTGTAGTAGAAACCTGGCCGGAATTATTCGGAAAATCCAACATCTACATGTGATCGGCTTAATGTGAGATATCTAGCGTGTGTGTGTGTGTGTATATATATATATATATATGTGTGTGTGTGTGTATGTATATGTATGTATGTATGTATGTATGTATTTGTGTGTGTGTGAAGTAGGCATGCCTTCAGAAGGTATTAAGTGGTTGACCTACCTAGTTGGGTATTAAGGAGTCAGGACTAGGTCCATTCCTAAGGTTCTCTCTTTGGTTAAGGACCCAAGTCATGGGACTCGCCCTTATAAAGGTCTTAAATGGTCAATGGATCTGCATTTCTTTTATAGGGTATTAAATGGTCTTATAAGACGATAACGTATGAGTAGCGTAGTTCTCCAAGTGATGTTCGCTTCTTATCTAGGGGCTTAGTGAGGGTTGAGCTAAAGACAATTTATATAAATGACCGAAAGGTACCAACATCTAAGGGAAGTATAAGTGGCTAGGAGTTAACCGGTAGGGACAGCAAGATATTAACAAAATAGTCTGCTAGGAGGGTCTTAAAGAAATAGTGTTTGTAACACCCCGTAATTTTAAAGAATGCTATAATGATAAACTAAAGAATACTTAATTAAATATTGAGAATTAAGTAAAAAAGACTGCTCTTGCATCCGTCTCGGAATTCTGCTTAAGATAGACCCTAAGCTTGCGTAAAACGGACATCGTATGAAGAAGATATTAAGGTCTGAAGTTTGTATACATATAGGCATAATATATGTATAAAAAATCCAGAAAATCTAAATCACAGAGTGGGAAAGGGAAGGAAATCGGCCCATTAGGGGACGACTCGGTCCCTTATGGGTGTCGACTCATGGGTCGACCCCTACACGAGGGTGTCGACCCCTATGTCGACCCCACCGAGATCTGGGGCAGATTCTTCCCCTACACTTGGACACGTTTCTGAGCGAGATTCGTTGACATTAGACTATAAATAGGGCCCCATTCCTATTGTTTTATTCACCAAAAACAATGGAGACAACGAGGTGCTGCCC
Organism: Allium sativum; assembly: GCA_030737875.1. Taxonomy (NCBI): domain Eukaryota; kingdom Viridiplantae; phylum Streptophyta; class Magnoliopsida; order Asparagales; family Amaryllidaceae; genus Allium; species Allium sativum. The sequence continues at coordinate 977,116,809 of CM060924.1, read as the reverse complement.
TAACTCAGATTAAACTAGCCTATTCTTCAGCAACAACAACTTATAAGCATACAAGAATCTATGCTACAACATCTATAGTCAATTCTCTTTTCTTTAGATCCCATCACAGTGAGTTCATATTATTACTAGATATAAACAATTAATAGTAATCTTGACATGTTTTAAAGTTGGATCTGAACCTATTCCTAAATCAAAACTAAACAGATCTTCCATTACTTGTACACCTGATCCTCTGTTTAGTTCTTACATGCCTATCTTTATTATGTATATTCTGTCATTTTTCCTGATAGTATCACCATATGCCTATCATGTTATTATGCCTAATCATGTCACCATTTACCTATTCTGTTAGTATGCCAATTTCTGTCATCATATGCATGTTTTGGTTTTATGCCTATTTTTGTTCTCTTCTCTCCCTTCTTCCCTTTTTATTTTTATAGCCAGGCTACCTTCAAGCCTAGGCCTATCGCTGAAATATGCGAGTGCACGAAATTGGGGAAGTTTGGGAATGACAAATTTGGGGCATAACTTATATTGAGAAACATGATTTGGATTTGGGCATAATTTATACCTTGATCGAAAACTTTAATTTGGGGAATAACTTGTATTGTGAATCAGACTGGGATTTGGAGGCATAATCTATACATTGATCTAAAACTTTAATTTGGGCATGACTTGTATTATGACTCATGACTGGGGTTTTTGGGGCATAACCTATACTGTACAATTTGACTAAAACTTTGGACAAATGTTATATTGTGAATTATGACCATAATTTGGGGTATATAAATCTATAGGCTTAATGTAAGATTTAGCAAAACATGATAATGAAACTGTAAGAAACCTAATCTAACTTGCGGAGATGTCTAATCTGTTAAAATGACTAATCTGCTGAAATATGATGAAACTGAATACTGTAATTGAAAACCTATGATGAACATGAATAATTGTTTAAGAATGAGTATGCCTAGATTTACAATAAATAGAAACTATAATCGCACTTAGACATGAGGTTAGATTACACTTGTGGTAGAAGCCAGCCCGGAACCGCCCGGCATATCCAAGATCCACAAGTGGTTAATTTAGTGTGAGAGGTCTAATGCGTATATATACATGTAATGGTGTTAAGACACGAGGTTAACTCCATCTTGCGGTAGAAGTCTTCCCGGAACCGCACGGCATATCCAGCATCCACAAGTGGTCAACTTAATGTGAGAGGTCTGGTGCACTAACATACATGAACAGGGAATGATAATAAGTTATTACAATTAATTACAGTAATGAGAATGTTATATAATAGGTAGGCTTGTCCTAGGGACGAGTGGAAATTATAACATAAGTAATAATAAATGGAAAGGAAACCTATTAGTAAACCTTAGTTAAGAGAACTAAGTTAATAAGCAAACAATGACAAGTTTTAGTGACATGTTAAACAGAAAATTGGTGAATTGAGATGAAGTATACTTAATTACATATTAAGTAAAACATGTTACTGTAACTATGGAATCAGACAATGAATAATATAAAGGGATTGTAGATTACGTTCATTGATTACAATCTGAGGATAAGAGATTCTAGATTACTTTCGTTAATTACAATCTAGAGAATAACATGTTATGGGCTTATTAATAAACTTAAGTGGATTAAGTTATATATATGTGAAATTAATAAGCAAGAGGAAGTTGGTAACTTGAAAAGAACTCAATGTGAATGGGAATAACCTGTTAACTTGTAATACTTAACTTGGTTAAATCTGTGGTCGTTACATGAACCTGTCAAATTGAGTAGGGGTTAAGTAAACTTGCTTGAATCAGTGGGGTTAAGTTAATCTTGCTAAATCTGTGAGGGCAGGTTATATATATATATATAAACCTGACAATCTTAACTTGTTTTATATGTTGGGGTTATGCAACCTTGTTAAACTGTTAGGCATAATCTGTCAAAATCCTAGTAGTGGAGATGCAAGCCTAGGGGGAAGCTTGTATCATTTGCTGTGTGGGACTCGTATCAGTCAGTAACCCATCTTGGTATCAAACGGGGAACCTCAAACTAGGTCGGGGTCTGGTCACGCTTACTGAGTTGATTGTAAGAGGTTCATTAAGTGGGGATGTTGACGGCGCACTCCATCGAATTCATGTGCGTGCATGAATCTGCTTGTGTTCGGATGATAAGACTTTGTGACATCAGTAGATTGTTGTGCATCTCGTTAATAAAGAGGTTGCCACTTTAGGAAGTGATACATCCTATTGTGGGGCCAGCATAGGGTGTCTACGGGATAGGGACCCGATCGATTGGGGTAGTAATGAAGGTACATCTAGTCTTGTTTGTTTAGGAGCCCGTTATTATCGTTTGGGGGTAACACCTATCAATTCTGCTGGCTACCGTTATTATTGTACGGGGTAAAACCCCTCACTAGACATACACCTAAGTCTACCATCTTGTTCTTGTTGGGATCATCTTGTTTTTGTTATAGTAGTATTGGTGCAGAGAAAAGTACTTGAGAAGCGCAATACATTCTGTTCTGATTACTCAGTTATCCTGATCAGTCTGTTATACCTACCTTATGATATTGTTATCTCTCTCATCCAATTTATATGCCTGTCATGATGCTTTTACTTATTTATATGCTAAAAGTAATCGGACTCGCCAGACTTTATGTCTAACCCATTTTGTTTCCTTTTCTCCCTCTTCCTCTTTTCTCCCCCCTCCCCCCTCAAGGTTCTCAGGGTGGGAATACTCAGGTTTGATTAGGATCCTCTCTTCTGTTTCTACGTGGAGCTGCTCAGATTACCACTTTTGTTTCCTGCCTACTCTGTTATGGCTATTTTTCGTATTAACTTTTATATTACTGTACTCTGATGATTTTAGTACAAGGCAGATACGTTAAATTGATGTAATGGGTTTTTTGTCTTTCAGACTTATGTTGTAACTGAATATGGACCACTATGTTTTCTATTTCGAAAATAAAGTTTTAAATTCCACTGTTATTTTATATCGGTTTTGTGATATTTATGTTTCTGTTTACCTATAACGCTTCACGAAAATTAATGCATTATGTTAAAGAGTGACATTAACGGACGTGGGGTGTCACATTTGGTATCAGAGCTGAAAGTTACCAAATCAGATAAAAGGTTTTGAAAATTGTTTTCAAAAGGTCTTAAAAGAAAGCATTTTTAAAGGAAAAGTTGTTTTGAAAAACATATTCCCCAAAGCCATATAAGATATCTCTCGATTCTCCGCTTGAGTCCCTTTTCCTTTTCCTTTTATCATGTCTGGGGAACCGATTCTTCCCGAAGGGTGTCCCCATTGTGGAATGGTTCCGTAAGCATGTTAAAACTACAGCCCATGTCGAAGGGCAAGGAAGTGCCTAACCTCCATCTTTAGCCGCAGTAGTTTCACTTGCGGCTAATTTTCTCTCAAGTTTAGTAAGGATTTCCGTGCGATGGAGGCAGCTTTTGAGAGACTTGTTACACAAGGATGTTAAAAGGAGAATAAGTGAGTTAAGGCTAAGGAGCACAGCCCAAGCATGAGAAAAATGATGGCCCAAGAAGGGAAAATAGATGAAAGAAAGAGAGCCTGATAAAGTTCAAATAAAGACAAGAAGAAGTGTCATGGTTGTGGGGGTGTGGGTCGTTTGGTCAAAGATGGCCAAAAAAGGAAGAATGCTTGTTTCAATTGTGGCAAAGTTGGACATTATTCTAAGGAGTGCCCGAAGAAGCAAGGACAGGGCCAAAGGGCATGATCTTCGGGAGGGCAGGTGCATACTCTCGTGGCCGGTGTACCGGATAGAGGTAGGAAAGTTTCTATTGAAAGTTTGATTTCTCTTTCCAACCGTCCTGTTAGAACTCTTTTTTATTCTAGCGCTTCGCATTTTTTTATACCAGATTCTATGGTTGAGTCTCTGCACCTTAGTACTAGTGTGGTTTTGGATCTTGTTATTGTCACAAAACCCCGTTGGAGGTACAGCCCATTTGTCTATGATTTGTCGGGGTTTGATAATATCTGTGTTGGGCTTCGAGTTTGAGTGCGACACATATGTACTTGGTTTCATGGGCTATGGCTTGATTCTAGGGATGGATTGGCTAGCCATGTATGGTGCCATTCTTGATTGTGAGAGGAGGGTCGTTAGACTTTTGACTTACCATGGGAGGACCCTCGAGATTTCTTGTGACCCTAAGGGGTCTATCATGCTTAGTTTCCTATAGTCGCTTGATGCATCTATCGATGATTTACGATATGTATCAGTAGTCTGTGAGTATCCTGATGTTTTTGAGGAGGTTCATGGCTTACCTCAAAGGTGTGAGATTGATTTTTGTATATACTTGGTGGACAATGGAAACTAGTTGCGTTGCCTGTGCGCCATATGGCTCCGAGAGAAAGGAGGGAGCTCAGAAAGCAAGTAGGGGAGCTACTTGAGAAAGGGTTTATTAGGCGAAGCATATCTAAATGGGGTGCTCCAGTAGTATTCTCCACTAAGGAGAATGGTTCGCTTCGCTTATTTGTGGATTACAGGGAGTTGAATAAGCTCACTAAGAAAAATAGGCACCCACTTCCGAGTATAGACGATTTGTTTGACCAGCTTGTTGGTACGTCTGTTTTCTCTTAGTTAGACTTGGCCATGGGGTTTCGTCGCTTGAGGGTGGCCGAGGACAGTATAGACAAGATGTAACACCCCGTAATTTTCAATATTAATGTTCCCAAATTAAAGAATAATTAATCTCAGATGTGAGAATTAAGGGAAATGGGTTGCGCCATTGTGTTCATGTCGGAATTCTGGTTGAGATAGATCCGAGCTTGCGTGAATTGGACTTCGTATGAAGAAGTTATGACCATCAGAAGTTTCACTAGAATTTAAACAGATTTCAAAAATTCGAATTTCAGAGTAAGATTGGGCTAAGCGGGAAATTTCCCGCCAGGGCCAGGTCGACCAGGAGGTCGACGTACCCACACAGGTCGACTAGGGGGTCGACCTGGGAGTCGACTCCCCCCCTGGGGCAGATTTGTTTGATGACCTTTTTATGAATGTATGCTGAGTCATTAGGGTTTCTGATCTGGTCTGAATGGCTGGGGTTAATTTTGGGTTGATCGGACGGCCTAAATTAATCCTAAACTCTATAAAAACACATGTAGACTCAAACCCTAAAATCAAATAAAAATTAGAATCATGGCCTCCATGCCGTCACCTTGCAACCTAGAATAGCCGCCGCCAATTAGAGAGGAAGAGAAGCTAATCAATTCAATTCTAATCTAAACCGCAACAAATTGTCTTCTTCAAAGGAAAGCTAAATCAATTTCAGAACTCAAGACTTTCTTTGAGTTGTGAGTTCGATTTCTTTAATAAGATAATTAACAATTTAATTGGATTGAGCTATGATTTTGATTATATGGTTATGTTGTGAATCATTGACCGTATGTTATTATCTATGTTGTAAATTCTATGATGTTATCATCTATGTTGTAAAATTGTGATGTTATCATCTATGTTGTAATTCTTTGATTGGCTTATATATAACCAATTCATATGCTAGTTTGGTTATGTTTGTGGAACTAATTCTTGTGTTAAGTTTAACTTGATAATTCTACATACAAGTTAGGATGTTAATTGAGGCATGGATCATATGCAAGTTAGTGAGAATCATATACAACCTTACATGTTTCATGACATCTATTTTATGTGTAAATTGGATCTAAAGTTAGTCTATGACATATGTGAGTTATATGCTAGTATACAAAATTCTATATGCCAGTTTACATGTTTAGATGTAAGTTTACACCATCATTTATGTTGCATAAATCACATATGCAAGTATATATATATATATATATGTTTGGAGTATGAATCATGTAATGTAAGTTTGTGGTTATTGCCTATGCAAGTTAACACCTTATGATTAGATCTATGACATACATGGTTTATGCAAGTTTGTGACTATTACCTAAACAAGTTTACACCTTTAGATTTAGATCTATGACATATGTAGTTTTATGCAAGTTTGTGACTTTGGCCTATGCAAGTTTTAGATGAAGAACCTCATTCACACATGCAATTTCACCCTTATGTTTAGATCTAGTTTTATTTCTATGTATGTTGTGATGTTTTCTCTTTATTCCAAAAGTTAGACTATTCGAGTCTAACGTATATTTTACATTAAACGAACGAACGTACAACGTGGGGCTAAGGGATAATATTAAAGGATTTAATATTGAGAATTAGCATAAATGCCTTAAATGGCATAAAATAAATTTATGATGATAATTGGTTAATTTTGCATACCATACATTATGGACATAATTGAGTCAATTATGGACATAGTTAAATTTGGAATTGATTGATAATTTGAATAGGGAAATTAATTCAAATTGGGGGATAATTAATTATGTGTAATTAATCGCCTAAGACATGAGGTTAGGCTCTTTTGTGGTGTAAGACTGGCCGGACCCGCCCGGCAAATCCAGCTGCCACAAATGCCAGTCTAATGTGGGAGGTCTTAGGCATAAATTAAATGTGTAACGGTTGTAAAGACACGAGGTTAGGCTCGTTTGTGGTGTAAGACTGCCCGGACCCGCCCGACAAATCCAGCTGCCACAAATGCCAGTCTAATGTGTGAGGACTTTACAAGGTTACGGTGTTAATGAATTAAGAAACACTTAACCAGATAAACATGTGGTGGGACATGGGGGTTAAGTGGGTGCCTTGGGTGGCTTGTGAAATACGATTAGAAACACTTAACCAAAAATAAGACATGTAAGTGGACAAGAATAAGAAGAGGGTTAAGTGGGATGTACTAAAGGGGACCAAGCTTAGGTGGATAGCTTGTGTCAAGTAATGGGGGCCCGTTTCAACCAGTAACCCATAAGTATCTTTGTGGGCTTGACCCAAGTCGAGGACGGGACACGCATACTGGGATTGACTGTAAGAGGCCAAAACGGGTTAGCGGTGGCAACGCAAGTCCAACGGGTTCATGTGCATGTGTGGGACCAGGCTGGTAGGTAAGACGTTGTTGCATCGTGTAGGTATAAGCCGTGCATTGTTGGTGGTATCGGGTTGCCACTTGGGGAGTGATACACCCCACTGTGGGGTCAGCACGGGTATCTACGAGTTAGGGAGCCGATCGCATGGGGGTAGTAGGTACACCTAGTGGAGATAGGGGCAGGCGGCACCTATGAAGGCAACTAGGGGTACACGAAACTACCATTATCATTATTAAAGTCTTGTAGGCAGGATCAACTTTTAGGGTGTTTGGTGTGGTGCAGTATAGTAATTATCTTATAGCGACTAGGTGCGCCTTTAACGTTATCTTTGTTCATCTTATTTCCTTGTTTACTCTGCCATACCCAATTGTTCACAGTCATTTCCCTATTTTCCAACTTATGCCTTAGCCTAGTTATTTTGATAGATATATTGTTAAAGTTATTGCACTCGCCAGACTTTATGTCTGACCCCCTTTGTTTCCACCTCTTTTCTTCCTTTTCCCCCCAGGTGCTCAGGGTGGAACTAGCACCAGTGGAGCTTGATTTTGGACAACTGTATCTCTTGCTTTTAGAAGTCGCTTGGATCGCTGAAGTAAAAGTTCAGCTTATCTTATTTATGGCTATTTTGTGTTGGGGTTATGTCTTTCAATTTATGTACTCTGATTTAGTCAAGATAGATATTATGTACTTTGACTCTGGTTTTTGATGATGTAATCAAACCTATGTGTTTACTGCTGCAATGAATAAAATTTATAAATTTTTATGTATTGTTTATATCTGTCTTGTTGTTAAGTTTCTGTTCTATACATACTTAAAATGCTCCATAGAAGTTAATGCATTCCCTTTGTGAGTGACATTAATGGACGTGGGGTGGTACACGTGGTATCAGAGCTGAAGGTTACCAGAACATATATGATTTTGAAAAAAAAAATTATTTCTCAAAAACACTTTTATAAAGAAGTACCTTCAAAAGTATGTTTAAGGAAAGTATTTTCAAGAGAAAAGCTTATTTTAGAAAGCATAACTCCAAGAGCCATATATCTTTCCTTTGGTTCTTTTGTATTGAATCTTTCCTTTTTCGTTTCAGCATGTCTGGAATTCCCGAGATACCCGAGGGGATACCGAAACCAGGATGGTTTAGGAGCTATTTGGAGACTAGGGCCACCACCGCAGGTCCAGCAAATGCTCCTCCTCCTCCTCCTCGTGTAGATACTTTTGCAAAGATATGTAAGGACTTTCGGGCAATGGGTGGAAAACCTTTTCACGGGACGGAGACATTTGTTGAAGCTCGAAATTGGCTAAAGGAGGTGGAAGAATTATTTGGGATCTTTGAAGTGGAAGATGGAAGAAAGGTCCAGTTAGCTGCCTGGCTAATGAAGGATGAGGCCTCGTTTTGGTGGGAGGTCACTAATGGAGAGCGTCCAGTTGATACATGGCCAGATTTCAGGCGGAGGTTTGAGGCAAAGTTTCTTTCACGGGCTGAAGAGAATTTATATATGGAAAGATTTTTGGCGTTGAAGCAAGGGAATCTATCAGTGAAAGAATACGTCAACAAGTTCAATCAGTTGGCGAGATTTGGCTTGGACTTGGTGAATACACTAGAAAAGAAGGCCCTAAGGTTTGTTAAGGGTTTGAACGAGCCTCTTCATGGGTTAGCTATGACTCGCATCCCTATGGGGGCTACCTTTGAGAGACTAGTTGACATGGCGCTTATGCATGAAGAGGAGAGGGGCGCCAATGCTAATAGGCACCCGAGAAGAAAGGGGATCAAAAGAAACCACAACAGCAACAACAGAACAAGAAAGGTGGTAAAGGAAACAATGGTAAGGGAAAGAAAAGATGCTTTAACTGTAGGACACCAGGCCATCTAAGCAAAGATTGTAGGAAGAAAAAGAAGACTGGCTGTTTCCACTGTAGCGATGCGGGACATCTAATTAAGGACTGCCCAAGGAAAGGGCAAAGGGCAGGGCCTACCTCGGGAGGACAGGTGCATGCTCTTATGGCACCAGGGCAGGCAAGGGGAAAGTTCAGGCTCTCGTGGTCCCATCGCTGCAAGAACGAGGTAGAACGATTTCTACTGAAAGTTTAGTTTTTCTATTTGATCACCCTGTCTGTACTTTATTCGATTTTGGCGCATCACATTCGTTTATCTCTACATCATTAGTTCAAACACTGCACCTAAATACTAGTTTAGTTACAGATCCCTTAGTAGTCTCAAATCCTATTGGTGGTTCGGCTCATCTTTCTATGATTTGTCGGAATTTGAGAGTGTCTATCTTAGGCATTAGGTTTGAATGCAACGCCTTTGTTCTTGTGGGCTACAGCTTGATTCTAATTATGGATTGGCTAACTAGATACGGGGCCATCCTAGATTGTGAAAGAAGGGTAGTTAGATTGAAGACTCGTTGTAGAAAGTCCCTTGATATTTCTTGTGACCCTAGAGGTCCAGTGATGCTTAGCTACCTAGAATCCCTTGACGCATCCGATGATGATTTACATTCTGTTCGTATAGTCCGTGAATATGTTGATGTCTTCGATGAGGTGAGGGGTCTACCCCAAAACGTGAGATAGACTTTCGAATATATCTAGTAGATAATGCAAAGCCAGTTGCATTGCCAGTGCGCCACATGGCTCCAAGAGAGAGAAGAGAACTCAGTAAGCAAGTGAAAGAATTGCTTGAGAAGGGGTTCATAAGACGTAGTATATCGGAGTGGGGTGCTCCAGTAGTATGAAGGCAGATGGGTCCCTTAGACTTTGTGTGGATAATAGAAAACTTAATAAGCTTACTAAGAAGAATAGGCACCCATTGCCGAGGATTAACGATCTCTTCGATCAGTTAGTTGGCGCCTCAGTGTTTTCGCAGTTGGACTTAGCCACGGGTTTCCATCAGTTGAGAGTGGCTGAGGATAGCATAGACAAGACTGCCTTTAGGACTCCGGACGGCTTCTTCGAGTGGCTTGTGATGCCCTTCGGTTTGACAAACGCCCCCGCATAGTTTGTTGACTTGATGAGTAGGGTGTTTAGGGAGTACCTTAATAAATTCGTGGTAGTCTTTGTGGACGACATCTTGATCTTTTCTAAGAGCGAGGAAGAGCATGCCCTACATCTTAGGGAAGTGTTGGAGACCCTTCGAGCGCATAGCCTTAAAGCTAAATTTTCTAAATGCAATTTTGGAGGAAGGAAGTGCGATTCTTAGGGCACGTGGTTTCCAAAGAAGGGATAGCTGTGGATCCCGCAAAGGTAGTGGCCATCCAAGATTGGAAGGTCCCTAAAAATGCTATCGAGGTGAGGTGTTTCTTAGGGTTGGCTGGCTACTATAGGAAGTTTATCAAAGACTTCGCAAAAATATCATCCTCATTAACACGCTTGACGAAGAACTTAGTTTTCATATGGAACGTAGATTGTGATGATGCGTTCCAACGTTTAAAGAGAGCTTTGACCACAGCCCCAATCTTAGTGTTGCCAGATGGGAGTAAGCCATTTACCATTTATACTGATGCTTGTGGGATAGGACTAGGCGCAGTCTTAATGCAAGAGGGAAGGGTAATAGCCTATGGAGGAAGGTAGTTGAGAATGCATGAGAGAAATTACCCTACGCATGACCTAGAGTTGGCCCTATTGTTTTCGCGCTTAAGTCTTGGTGCCATTATCTTCTTGGCGAGAAATTCGAATTGTTCACTGACCACAAATCGCTAAAATAATTGTTCTCTCAGAAGGACTTGAACTTAAGGCAGCAAACGTGGATGGAATTCTTAGCGTCCTACAATTTTGAGATAGCATATACCCCTGGCAAGGGTAACGTGGTGGAAGACGCCTTAAGTAGGAAAAGTTGTCATTGAGTCCGTTGTTTGTTGAGCGGCGAAGCTTAGAGTTCATCTCTACGTTTCACTTTAGACCTTCCATTGACTTTGTACCCGGTTTGCTAGCATCCTTAGAGGTCAGACTTACGCTTTTAGGATGGATTGGTGAGGCACAGCAAGATGACCCACAGTTGGTTGAGTTAGTAGAGAAGCTCAAAAGGGGAGAGTCATCGAGCCATCTCAGTAGGTATATCCTAGATGATAGGGGTTGGTTACGTAGGGATGGTAGACTTTGTGTACCACGGGACGAGAATTTGAGGAAGACCATTCTTGATGATGCACATCGTTCGAAGATGACCATCCATCCCGGCGAGGACAAGATGTACATGGACATGAGACGAGTTTACTTTTGGGCCAGTATGAAGAGGGATGTGGCTGAGTTTGTCGCTAGATGCTTGGTGTGCCAACAAGTAAAAGCAGAGCAAAAGAAGCCCGGTGGGTTGCTTCACCCATTGGAGTTCCCACACTAGAAGTGGGAAAGTGTCTCGATGGCTTTATTGATGGGTTACCGAGATCGAGGAAGGGTAATACGGGGATTTGGGTCGTGGTAGACAGACTTACTAAGAGCGCCCATTTCATTCCCGTGAAGAGTAAGAGGACTGCTCCATGGCTAGCCTCTGTATACATTCGAGAGATAATTCATTTGCACAATGTTCCTTCTAGCATAGTGAGCGACCGCGATCCTATCTTTACTAGCGAGTTTTGGAAGAGCTTGCAAGAGGCGGTAAGGACTCAGTTATGTTTGAGCACCGCATATCATCCTCAGACGGACGACTAGACTGAGAGGGTGAATCGTATTCTAGAGGACCTATTGAGGTTGTGTGTCTTAGACTTCGGAGGTACATGGGAGGAACATCTTCCTTTGGTGGAGTTCGCATATAATAATTGCTTTCAGTCTAGCATTGGCATGGCACCATTCGAGGTTCTTTATGGACGGTCGTGTCGTTCGCCTACATGTTGGTGGGAATCTACAGATAAGATCTTGCTTGGGCCCGATATGATTAGAGAGACTTCGGAAAAGATCGATTTGATTCGAAGGAGGATGAAGACGGTGCAAGATAGGCAGAAATCTTATGCGGACAAGAGGAGGACAGATCTTGAGTTTGATATTGGGGACATGGTCTTTGTCAAGGTGTCTCCATTACGGAATGTCGTTCGCTTTGGGTCCGTTGGGAAGTTAGCACCAAGGTCCGTGGGGCCGTTTCTTATTAAGGAGAGGATTGGACAGGTGGCGTATAGAGTGGAGTTGCCCGAGATACTTAGTGGTGTACACGATGTATTCCATGTATCACATTTAAGGAAGTGCTTGCATGAGACCGCGGAAGTGGTAGAGCCGAGCTTGCTTAGAGAGGTGGAGATAGAGCGTGATGCGACGATTCGACGAGCTCCTACGTGCATTCTTGGGTCGGAGATTAAGAAGTTGAGGAATCGAGAGGTCAAGCTAGTCAAAGTGCAATGGGGAGATGATGAGAGCAACGCTACTTGGGAGACGGAAGAGAAGATGCATTCATTGTACCCTTTTCTTTTCGAGGGTATGTCTTTTAATTTCTCCTTTATCGCTTAGCTTGTACTTGGTTTATCTTTAGTATGTCCTCTCGCTAGTATCTTTGACCTTTAGGTAGGGTAGTCCTATGGTTGAAACATGTGTTTGAGACATGTTATGTATGACGGATGCATGTGGATGCAAGTGTTTGCTAGTGGTTGCTCGTGGATGCATATACACACACTTTAGGCACTAGATCGGCTGAGGCACTTCATATTGCATATTGCATATAAATGTGTTAGCATATTTAAGTTAATGGATGTATAATGGTTGTGTTATCATATAGATGCTGCATTTTGGTGAATGGTTATGCACATATGTAGAAATAATATGTATTGATAGGATTCTTTCGCATACATAATGGATGCATGGCACTATCATGGTTTGCATTAAGGAGGTCAACTGAACCAGTAGACCGCCTGATTTTGCATTAGATAAAGAACATACACACACACTTCTTGCATATGTTCATACAGCACTAAGAATTTTATAAGGACAATGGATGCTTGTGTTTGATGGTTGAGTATATGGTTGTTTGGATGTTAGGATATGCATTCTCCTTAACTTGGAGATTTCGGGGGCGAAATCCTTTAAGGATGGGAGAATGTAACACCCCGTAATTTTCAATATTAATGTTCACAAATTAAAGAATAATTAATCTCGGATGTGAGAATTAAGGGGAACAGGTTGTGCCATTGTGTTCGTCACGGAATTCTGGTTGAGATAGAGTCCGAGTTTGCGTGAAATGGACTTCGTATGAAGAAGTTATGGCCATCGGTAGTTTCACTAAAATTTAAACAGATTTCAAAAATTCGAATTTCAGAGTAAGATTGGGCTAAGCGGGAAATTTCCCGCCAGGGCCAGGTCGACCTACCCACACAGGTCGACCAGGGGGTCAACCTGCCCCCTCCTCCCCCCCCCCCGGCATATTTGTTTGATGACCTTCTTATGACTGTATGCTGAGTCATTAGGGTTTCTGATCTGGTCTGAATGGATAGGGTTAATTCTGGGTTGATCGGACGGCCTAAATTAATCCTAAACTCTATAAAAACACATGTAGACTCAAACCCTGAAATCAAATAAAAATTAGAATCATGGCCTCCATGCCGTCACCTTGCAACCTAGAATAACCGCCACCAATTAGAGAGGAAGAGAAGCTAGTCAATTCAATTCTAATCTAAACCGCAACAAATTGTCTTCTTCAAAGGAAAGCTAAATCAATTTCAGAACTCAGATGTCAGAACTCAAGACCTTCTTTGAGTTGTGAGTTCGATTTCTTTAATAAGATAATTAACAATTTAATTGGATTGAGCCATGATTTGGATTATATGGTTATGTTGTGTGTAACGATTAGGAATTTCGCTCGATCCGAATCGATCGCTAAACCGACCAAGACTGTTCGAAACCCCTGATTGTTTTGAGAACACGACAAATCGGAACGCAAACAGAAGAACATTTCATTGTATATTACAACAATTCCATCAGAATACAAGAATATACAGAGTATAAATCAATATTACACATAAAATATCAGAGGTTTAAATTACATTTAAATATATCGCAGCGGAAAAACAATATAAAGCACAACTGAAAACAGATACGCGGATACAGAGCCTTCTGAATACCACTTCAGCAGTAAATCAGGATCCTGTGAATATAAATCTGCAAAACCAAAACTACTAGCTGCCCATGTCGAAATAAGGGCACCCAAAGTTTAGGTTAAAACAATAAACTCCAGGTTAGTCATGTGACTGGTGTGAGAACTAAAACAGTTATTAATCTTTATTTTAAAGTTAGGTAAATCAAGGGACCACGCCGTATAACAGGGGACGGGTTTCCTCCCAAGAATACTAGTCCATAAACAACTACATAATGCTAAATAAAGAACAATGAAAGAATTATAAGACCCAGGTCCCATCACACAATGCAATGCAAGCCGGAGGATAGGGTTTTTACCTTATAATAGCCAAACATGCTTGGTACATTTAAAACAAACCATTTGATACTATTATAAGTGCATAGTGTATAAAACAACTTCAAATCATAAGTATCAATCATAGACGGCATAAGTGCTTCATACCACTATGTCGCCATATATAGATTCTACAATCAAAACCGCAAGGTCACGTATTGGAAGCTGGATTTCCATCTGTGAACCGAGGCAAAAGATAGTCCTCACCGATTCGAGACTCTCTAGCCTGAGCCTCAGGACAAGTACTCAGTTAAGCCCTTGGATCGTCAGGGCCGGTCCACCGATGTGGATTAAAATGCCTGAACACTGCGTTTCCCCACCCTTTGGGGCGTAAATGAGCCAAATGACTCCATCGGCTCCACACAGTCACCGATATATCCGAGGCGCCTCGCAACAGCAACAACCACACAGGTGAAAATAATATAAATGTCAGGGCTGGTAGGTCACTGACACCACCCTAGCTAGAAGGAAATGCATGCCCTCCCTGATGTCCTCTCCCGTTTCTGGTTCACAACTGGGGTGTGAGGCTCGCGAGTCAACGTTACACAAAGCTATGCCATACAGGCGGTGCTTTGATCATCAACCACAAGACTTTGCTTTTCAACAGAAACCTTGATCAATTGCCACTTAGGCATGCCACAAAGGCAATTCACTCCACGCTATTGATATCCATCAATATATAACCCCTGAGCCCATACGTCTCAGAGAAGGGCGTTAAGCAAGATAATAAATTCTTTGCCTCCAAACAGATATATATTTAATAGAAATCAATCACACAGAATAAAATCCAATGTCAGACACACGGTCCATTTACAAGTTTGTTCTGGGTCTGAACGAAACTGGAGGCACCTTGTACCTCGCATATCCATCGATCTCCAAGTACGTCTGGATGATCACCAACTGATTCCCTCCTCTTGGGTGTACAGCCCAATCAAGATCATCAGTAATCACCCAAACGATGTGAAGACCTTTGGTCTTCAACCACTGTCTTCATCCTCGACACCACGTCGAATCGGTTATTTAGAATGGGATAAACCCGGTCTTTCTGAATAACTCGCGTATATAATAAACACGTGTCACACAAACACAACATACGCCTCATTCCAATTCAGAACATTCTTTTATTCAAATATTCATACACTTTGGGAAAGGTTCCCACTAATTTTATCAAAGATAAATTCTTTAAATTTATACTTTAATCTCCTTTTGAATATCAATTCAAATTAGTCGGGATTAGCGAACCACACCGAAGTAATCATTTATTTTATTTCCCAATCCCAACCTATTCATCCCATGAAGTAAAACTGGTAATACTTCATATCTTACACCACGGTGTTATCGGTAAATTCAATTACCATTTTACGTTCAAATCTAATTAAAGATTTAACTATCGCCTGGAGAAAAACTGGTGATACTCCATTCCCGATTATTTCAATCTAATTAAAGATTCATTAAAACTCCACTTGGTTTTAATTTTCCCAAAAATCAATATCTTGTCTTTAACTGGGTTAAAGAACCAGTGTCACCTAAAACACGGTTCACGATAAACCCAAAATCACTTTCCATTCCAATTCAATTATTGAAACTTCTGGTTACTTTTGAAATCCTTTCAAATCCAATTTATTTATTGTAAAAATAAATGGGATTATAATTCTAGTTCAAAACTAGTTCATTTCGATAAAAATCTGCTTTTATCTTTTCAAATATGGAATTTTTCATCCCAATTCTTTACAAATCATTTCTTATGATTTTACACAAGTTATTACTATTTTTAATAATTTTATCAAGGCCCGTACAGTCGATTTCCATCAACGGCCATCGAACTGCACTTATAGCAACCTTTTCCAAATTTGATTTGGATATAATTCGAAATCCAACCGTTAGATTTCAAATCTCTAATATTCGTTAGAAAGCTCTTTTCGATACGAACCCAACGGTTCCAGTTTTAGGAGGATCCGACGGTCGGATCTCCCGTAATGTCCATTCGAAGTCAATGGTCGAAATTCGCGAACTGCCGCGGCGCGGCGCCTTCTATTCAGGCCATTATATATAATATATATATATATATTATATATATTTCGTCGATTTCCATTCAAAACGTATTTTATAAATCGTTTTAAATTCATTTTCGAAACGATTTCAACTTCTTATTCAATTTCGAATCAAAATTGAATATTCCACTTCATCGATATACAAATGATAATATTTTCAAAACGTTATATTTTGAAATCACTTTCTTTTCTATATTCATTATAAAAATGAATAAAATCGTTATAAATATCATTCACGTCAAAATGGCGTCAATCTAACCAACACGGCTTTTATTCAACACATGAATGTTTATTCTATTCAACACATGAATATTTATTCTATTCAACACATGGATTTTCTTCTATTCAACACATGAATTTTTATTCTATTCAACACATGAATTTTTATTCTATTGAACACATGAATTTATATCATTCAGCACATGAATTTTTCTTCTATTCAACACATGAATTTTTATTCTATTCAACACATGAATTTATATCATTCAACACATGAATTTTTCTTCTATTCAATACATGAATTTTTATTCTATTCAACACGTGAATTTTCTTTTATTTTCCAAATTGGAATGAGGCCCAATCAACTACCATATAGTGTTAATTATATCGATTTCATACATACACGTACACTACAACAATCGAACATAGGCAACCATCACCCAAAGTGCATTCTACACTGCATAAGCATCAAATATAAATATTTGACGCTTATAACAGCCTGTCAATCTGTCGATCGACATACAGCTAATTATTGGGACTAGTGTATGGCCAATTTCATCCCAACACCCGTGTGGGGTTTCACAACAACAAACGCATATTTTTATTTGTGCAGTTGGGCGATGTGTGAAAATTATCGTCCCAATCAATATCAGTCAAATCGGTGTACATAAACAAATCGTTCGATTTGTAAATGAATATTTATTTTATTTCAACACATGAATATATATTTGATTTCAACACATGAATATATATTTTATTTCAGCACATGAATATATATTTTATTTCAATACATAAATACATATTTTATTTCAACACATGAATATATATATTTTATTTCAACACATGAATATATGTTTTATTTCAACCAGCATCACAATCAATTTTCACAACACACAAAATCAAACAAGTCGTCCATGGTCTGTGGACGACGGGTGTCGGGTGCTGCTAAGCACCGTCTGTATCCTAGTATATATTTCAAACTAGAAATCAAAATAAAAGTGAGGAGTTCTCACCAATAGCTAAACCAAACACCACGACTCTTCATATGTAGAAAATCTTCACCATGTTTTCGACGTAATCTGTTTTCACACAGTTTATATTAAAAAAATCTTATTTTTAGTTCGCTACAACATAATTAAAAATCACCTTTTTATTTATACAAAGAAAAACACATTTTTTTTAATACAAGAAAATAAAATTCAAATCTTTATCTTCATGAAAACATTATAAAAATCGAATCTTTATTCCGCCTCATATAAAATAAAGTTCATATTTTTATTTCTAAAAATCACTTCTTTTTATGATGATCTATTTAAAAATCTCAACTTTTACATAAATAAAAATATCACCTTTAATATAGATAAAAATATCACCTTTAATATAGATAAAAATATCACCTTTAACATAGATAAAAATATCACCTTT
This sequence comes from Allium sativum, assembly GCA_030737875.1. NCBI lineage: Eukaryota > Viridiplantae > Streptophyta > Magnoliopsida > Asparagales > Amaryllidaceae > Allium > Allium sativum. The sequence continues at coordinate 977,098,767 of CM060924.1, read as the reverse complement.
AACATAAATAAAAATTCAATTTTTACTCAAAAAAAAATTCAGTTTTTTTCCTCATATAAAAATTCAGTTTTTTACTTATATAAAAAAAGGGAAAACTCACTGTGATTTCCAGAGAAGGGCGCTGGAGCTTTGAGGCGAGGGGGGTCAGCCAATGTCGGACATCCGAAAGTGGTGGTGGCGCGCAATGGCTCACCGGGCCTCGCGGTCTTCACTTCGGTTTGGGATTTACGTCGATGGCGAAGGGGGAGGGTCGGGGTTAGCGCGGTCTGAGGGAGGGTTCACGGGGGAAGGAAATGATTGATGGAAGGGGGGAGATGGTGGCGTAGGCGAGGAGGCGCGGTGGTGGACTGAAATGGGGCGTCGCGATTTTCTATTTTGGGGGAATCGAGAAATTTTCGTTCAAAGGAAATATCTAAGGGGGGGTTATGAGGAAAAGGGTGTTATATATATATTAATTAATTATTTTATTCTTTATAAAGTTGACTTTCTATTTGAACTCTAAAACAAGTCCAATGACTATCGCCCCTAGCTAAATACCCCCATTCCGAATACAATGGGATATGTACCGTAAGCCGATTCGACTGTTTCGATCAGTTTCCATCAAAATCAAAATCTATATCTATATATTGAATTTGAACGCGCATTTCAATTTGCTGGGGTCACATACGGATCCTTAAAATTCCAAAAAAAAATATTTCTAGCTTCGTATTGACGATATGGTTCTAACAAAACTAATTTCATCAAATTCTGAGACCATTTGAAAAATGGCCATTTTCCAGTCGATTAAAATCAACCGAAACTGGTCAAACGCGTTTTCCTTTGCCACGCTCATCTATTGATTCGAAAAATTATGAATTTTGGAATCTAGCAATAACTCAACATCCCGGATCCAACAAAAGTGGTTTCGTCGAAAACCGAGGTCGTTTACAAAATTTTTATTTTTAAGTACCAGAATTCCATAGCGACTATTCTGAATTTTCAACTGGGCATAACTTTTTATCCCCGCTATGAAATTTCAATTTTTCGGATTCGTTGGAAAGATATTCTCAATTATATTCTAATACTTTTGGTTTTGCTAAAATTTGGTTTATTTTGAATCCTGTACATTCATTTGAATTTTGAAATCGAATTTTCGAACTACCACGCCATTTTCAATTCCTTTTATATTTAAAATAAAGTATTTATATTCTAACGACGATTCAAATATATACGTTCTATTTCTATTCAAAATAAATTTCTCGTCGTTATTATTTAAAATAATTCATTTTAAATATTCAAAATTCATCAAAATTGCCAAAATAAAAATTTTAAATTGCCTCGGATTTCCGGGTTATTACAATCTCCCCCACTTAAAACTTTTCATCCCCGAAAAGGAACGAAGCCGAAAGTTGTTTAACTAATCAACTCAACTTTCATTCTTTTCATTAAGGCTTAAGTTCTTCAACTTTTCTTTCTAAGAACTTTTCAAATTTTTCAAAAATTTGGCTAACACCCTAAATTTTCGAAAAATTTCGCCATAACCTCCACAGCACCGGGGACTTCGGGATATTTCAAACAGCCTCCCATGGCCCTCACCAATCCAAAAAGAAAAAGAAACAGCAAAGCGACTAGCCAATCGGCTCATAAAATCATCAAAAACCCAATAAATTTGTAAACATGTACCTATTTTTTGGGCAAATCAATTTTATTCTTCTGCTCTAGCCTCCTTGCTATGACCTGATCAATGTAAGTACATGTATATGCAAGCAAATGCGACTAATTTTCAATATACTCACTATTTGATATAATTTTGGCTAAAGGTTCAACCTTTTAATTAATCAAACAATAATCAAACAACACAACCATCAATCAATTAGTTGATTAGCTTTTCAAATTCATAACTTTGATATAAAGTCCAAAAATTAGATTTTTGATGCCAATTCACAACAATAAGCCCTATCTAGTTTTGGTTCTCATAGCAGTCAAATGGGAAATATATAAATATCATACCTTCGTCACTCGAATATAAATTCTGATGATGATATATCAATCATCAGAATCACCCCCGGGCAACTAGAGTGTAATTCTATATCTACCCAATATATTAAAACTTTGAATACCCGTGGATCAGACGTATATGCAAAATCTTTATATATTGGATTGCCCAAATTCAATACAAATAAATATTCAAATACTTATAATTGATTTAGATTTTCTAAAAAAAATCATTTTCAATTTTATTTATATACTCTTCACACTCGTTGTAGGATACTACTGATCCCATCTCTAACGAGTCATTCCCATTAGATATTACTAATCCAATTTCTGATGAATTCCTTCATTTGGTTCTAATATGTCTTGTTCTCCGAGCTCTGTAAACCAAAGCTCTGATACCAGGTGTAACGATTAGGAATTTCGCTCGATCCGAATCGATCGCTAAACCGACCAAGACCGCTCGAAACCCCTGATTGTTTTGAGAACACGACAAATCGAAACGCATTGTATATTACAACAATTCCATCAGAATACAAGAATATACAGAGTATAAATCAATATTACACATAAACTATCAGAGGTTTAAATTACATTTAAATACATCGCAGCGGAAAACAATACAAAGCACAACTGAAAACAGATACACTGATACAGAGCTTTCCGAATACCGCTTCAGTTGTAAATCAGGATCCTGTGAATATAAATTTGCAAAACCAAAACTACTAGCTGCCCGTGTCGAAATAAGCGCACCCAGAGTTTAGGTTAAAACAATAAACTCCAGGTCAGTCATGTGACTGGTGTGAGAACTAAAACAGTTATTAATCTTTATTTTAAAGTTAGGTAAATCAAGGGACCACGTCATATAACACGGAACGGGTTTCCTCCCAAGAACACCAGTGCATAAGACAACAGCGTAATGCTAAATAAAGAAGAATGAAGCTATTATAAGACCGGGGTCCCATCACACAATGCAACGCAAGCCGGAGGATAAGGTTTTTACCTTATAATAGCCAAACATGCTTGGCACATTTAAAACAAATCATTTGATACTATTATAAGTGCATAGTGTATAAAACAACTTCGAATCATAAGTATCAATCATAGACGGCATAAGTGCCCCATACCACTATGTCGCCATATATGGGTTCTATAATCAAAACCGCAAGGTCACGTATTGGAAGCTGGATTTCCATCTGTGAACCAGGCAAAAGATAGTCCTCACCGATTCGAGACTCTCTAGCCCGAGCCTCAGCACAAGTACTCAGTCAAGCCCTTGGATCGTCAGGGCTGGTCCACCGATGTGGATTGAAATGCATGAACACTGCGTTTCCCCACCCTTTGGGGCGTAAATGAGCCAAATGACTCCATCGGCTCCACACAGTCACCGATATATCCGAGGCGCCTCGCAACAGCAACAACCACACAGGTGAAAATAATATAAATGTCAGGGCTGGTAGGTCACTGACACCACCCTAGCGAGAAGGAAATGCATGCCCTCCCTGATGCCCTCTCCCGTTTTTGGTTCACAACCGGGGTGTGAGGCTCGCGAATCAACGTAACACAAAGCTATGCCACACAGGCGGTGCTATGATCATCAACCACAAGACTTTGCTTTTCAATAGAAGCCTTGATCAATTGCCACTTAGGCATGCCACACAGGCAATTCACTCCCTGCGATTGATATCCTTCAATATATAACCCCTGAGGTTGTACGTCTCAGAGAAGGGTGTTGTAACACCCCACGTCCATTAATGTCACTCACAAAGGGAATGCATTAACTTCCATGGAGGTTTTAAGTGAATATAGAACAGTAAAATTACAACAAGACAGATATAAAATAGTACTTGGAAATTCAAAAACTTTATTTCATTGTAGCAGAAGTCAAAACATGTTTGATTACATCATAACACCATAATCAATGTCAAGTACAATATATATCTTGATAAAACAAGTACATAATCCCATTACATGAATAGCCATTAAAAAGAAAGATAACAAGATGGACTTTACTTCAGCAGTCCAAGCTTTCCAAGAGATAAGCGATCCAACTAGACTCCACTAGAACTTGGCCCAACCTGCGGACCTGAAGGGAGAAAAAGGATGGAAAAGAGGGGGTCAGACATAAAGTCTGGTGAATATGATAATTCTACAATACTATTACCAAAATAACTGGACTAAGGCATAAGCTGGAAAACATGAAAATGTCTATGAAGAGCAGATTAAGGACATAGACAATCGCTAAAGGCAACATTATAGGCGCTCCTAAATACTAAAGGATAAACACTATACTGCACCACACCAGTCACCCTAAAGATTCATCCCACTTAGCTTCACTTAGAAACTTTCCCAATGGCTTTACGTACCCCTAGCCGACTACATAGGTGCCGCCTGCCCCTATCTCCACTAGGTGTACCCTACTTCCCATTATTCGATCGGCTCCCTAACTCGTAGATACCCGTGTTGGCCCCACTGTGGGGTGTATCACTCCCCTAAAGTGGCAACCTGATACAACGGACATGCACGGCTTATACCTACACGATGCAACAACGTCTTACCTACCAGCCCGGGTCCACACACGCATATGAAACCCGTTGGACTTGCGTTGCCACCGCTCCCTGTTTTGGCCTCTTATAGTCAAACCCAGTATGCGTGTCCCGTCCTCGACTTGGGTCGAGCCCACAAAGATACGTTTTGGGATACTGGTTGAAATGGGCCCCCACTATTTACCATAAGCATTCCACCTAAGCTTGTCCTCATTAGTCCATCCCACTTAACCCACTTAGTCATGTTCATTTACATGTGTGTTTGGTTAAGTCTAATCGTATTTCAAATGCCTCTAAAGGCAACCACTAGATTCCTCATGCCACCCAAGGCACCTACTTAACCACCATGTCCCACCTTACATGATTATCTGGTTAAGTATTTCTTAGTTCATTAAGGCCATAACTTCATAAAGACCTCTCACATTAGACTGGCATTTATGGCAGCTGGATTTGCCGGGCGGGTCCGGGCAGTCTTACACCATAAAAGAGTCTAACCTCGTGTCTTTACAACTGTTATGCTTTAGTTTGGGCCTAGGACCTCTCACATTGGGCCGACATTTGTGACTACTGGATTTGCCGGGCGGGTCCGGGCAGGTTTACATCACAAACGGGTCCAACCTCGTGTCCTAAGCATTGATTATTAATAATAATCCACTTTCCCCCAATTTTAATAATTCCCTACTTGAATTATTAATTACTTCCAATTTTTAACAATGTCCATAATTGACTCAATTATGGACATCCATTCATGGTATGCAAAATCTTACAAAATTGCACCCAATTTATTAATTCCTAATATTACCCCCACCCCACGTTTGAACGTTTATTCGCAAAATATATGTTAGACTCGAATAGCCTAACTCATAGCATAAAAGAGATTATCATAATAACAACATGTAAATGTGACCAAATGAATCATAATAAGGGGTGAAACTTGCATATGTCCAACTTGCATAGATTATACATGTCATGGACCTAAAGGTGTCAACTTGTTCAAAATTCACCTAATATAATCTCAATCAATTTTCAAAAACTTACATATGAACATGTGTGAATCAACATCATCTAATTTTTTAACAACATGGTTTTATATGGGTACACCTAACTCAATAGGCAAATTCCCATAATCAAGTTTTATTTAATTATAGTTTCAAGTTTATGGGTACACCTAACCTAATAGGCAAATTCCCATAAACAAGATCCATTTAAATAAAAAAAACATAACTTTAAGCATGATCCAACAACATCATGATTTTACAACATAATATAGCATGATTTATAACATGGCATAGTATGATAGTATAACATAGCATGACATGATTCTCAACATAGCACGACATAGCATAAGAGAATTTACAACATAGCATGACATAGCATATATAATTTACATCATACGACAACATAATAACATAATAAGAGATCCACAATATATAGAATTTACAATTACAAATCACATCACTTTCTTGTGATCCATTCATAACTGAGTCAAATTAGTTTGTAATAGTCTTGTGAGAATCATCATACTCACAATTAAGAAGAGAATTAGAGAGAGAGTTCTTTGGTTTGATTTGTTTTGTTGAGTAGATTTAGTTGTAGTAGATTAGGCTTCCTCCTTCTTTAGTTGGTGACGGCTACGCTGAACTCCATGGCAACAGCATGACGGTAGTTCCCCAATTTTACAAGTGATTTAGGGTTAGGGTCTAGCCACTTATTTATAGAGTTTTGAATTAGTTTAGGCCGTCGGATGATCTTAGGGTTAATCAAGGCCATCAAATCCAAGAGAGGCCAATTAAAATGTGACATGTCAGCCCTAATGACACAACTGAACTTCAGAAATCGAGCTAGGACCAAACCAAGCTGGTCAGGTCGACCCAAAGGTCCACTGTTCGAACCAGAAACCTGTGCAGGTTTCCAGCCTGAACTGGGCGCACTTGGCAGGTGCGCCAATGCAAATTTGTACTGGCGCACTTCCCAAGTGCGCCAGTGCAATCTTTTTTTTTTCTTCGTTTGCCATCAATCTTCGTTCGTCCATAACTCCTTCATCCGGTACCCGTTTCCCGCAAACTCGGACTCTATCTCAACCAGATTTCCGAGACGAACACAATGGCGCAACCCAATCCCTATAATTTTCATGTCTGAGATTAATTATTCTTTATTTTTGTTAATTCGATTATTCAAAAATCCGGGGTGTTACATTCTCCCCTCCTTAAAGGATTTCGTCCCCGAAATCTTCAAGTTAGGAAGAATGTGTCCTACCATCCAATCATCCATCTACTCAACCATCAGGCACAGGCATCCATTATCCTTAAGAGACTTCTAATGCTTTCATGTTTATATGCATAGTGTGTGTATATGTCCTTATCCAATGCAAAAATCAGGCGATCTACTGATTCAGTTGACCTCCTTAATGCGAACCATGATAGTGCCATGCATCCATTATGTATGCAAAAGATTCTAATTGCTTACATACTACTTCTATATGCGTGCACATCCATTCAACCAAATGCAGCATCCGTATGATGGTACAACCATTATACATCCATTATACTAAATACATTCATTTATGCAATATGCAATATGCAATATGTAGTGACTGAGCCGATCTAGTGCCTAAAGTGTGTGTATATATGCATCTACGAGCAACCACTAGCAAACACTTGCATCCATCATACATAACATGTCTCAAACACATGTTTCAACCATAGGATTATCCTAACTAAAGGTCAAAGATACTAATGAGAGGACATACTAAAGATAAGATAAGATAAGCTAAGCGATAAAGGAGAAATTAAAAGACATACCCTCAAAAAGAAAAGGGTACAACGAACGCATCTTCTCTTCTGTCTCCCATGTTGCGTTGCTCTCATCATCTCCCCATTGCACTTTAACCAGTCTGACCTCTCGATTCCTCAACTTTTTGATCTCCGACCCAAGAATGCATGTAGGAGCTCATCTAATTGTTGCATCACGCTCTATTTCCACCTCTTTAAGCAAGCTTGGCTCTACCACCTCCGCGGTCTTGTGCAAACACTTCCTCAAATGTGATACATGGAATACGTCGTGTACTCCACTAAGTTTCTCAGGCAACTCCACCCTATATGCCGTCTTCCCAATCCTGTCTTTTACAGGAAACGACCCTACAAACCTTGGTGCTAATTTCCCCATGGACCCAAAGCGAACAACATTCTGTAACGGAGATACTTTGAAAAAACCATGTCCCCAATGTCAAACTCAAGATCTGTCCTCCTCTTATCAGCATACGATTTCTGCCTATCTTGTGCTGCTTTCATCCTCCTTCGAATCAACTCAATCTTCTCCGAGGTTTCCCTAACCATATCGGGCCCAAGTAGGATTTTATCGGTAGATTCCCACCAACATGTAGGCGAACGGCAAGGCCTTCCATAAAGAGCTTCGAAAGGTGCCATGCCAATACTAGACTGAAAGCTATTATTATATGCGAATTCTACTAACGGAAGGTGCTCTTCCCATGTACCCCCAAAGTCTAGGATACAAAGCCTTAAAAGATCCTCTAGAATGCGATTCACCCTCTCGGTCTGGCCGTCTGTCTGAGGATGATATGCGGTGCTCAAACATAGCTGAGTCCCTACCGCCTCTTGTAAACTCTTCCAAAATTCGCTAGTAAAGATGGGGTCACGGTCGCTTACTATACTAGAAGGAATACCGTGCAAACGAACTATCTCCTTAATGTATACAGAAGCCAACCACGGAGCAGTCCTCTTACTTTTCACGGGAATAAAATGGGCGCTTTTAGTAAGTCTATCTACTATAACCCAAATCCCCGTGTTACCCTTCCTTGATCTTGGTAATCCATCCACAAAATCCATTGAGATGCTTTCCCATTTCCATAGTGGAACTTCTAATGGGTGAAGCAACCCACCGGGTTTCTTTTGTTCTGCTTTAACTCGTTGGCACACCAAGCATCTAGCGACGTACTCGGCCACATCCTTTTTCATACCGGCCCAAAAGAAAACCCGCTTCATATCTTTGTACATCTTATCCCCGCCGGGATGAATGGTCATTTTTGAGCGATGAGCATCATCAAGAATGGCCTTCCTTAAGTCTTCGTCTTGTGGTACACAAAGTCTATTATCCCTTCGTAACCAACCCTTATCGTCTAGGGTATACCTACGAAGATGGCTTGACAACTCCCCTCCTTTGAGCTTTTCTACTATCTCAACCAACTGTGGGTCGTCTCGCTGTGCCTCACCAACCCGTCCTAGAAGTGTAGGTCTAACCTCCAAGGATGCTAACAGACCGGGTACTAAGTCAACGGAGGGTCTAAAGTCAAACATAGAGATGAATTCTAAGCTTCGTCGTTCAACAAACAACGGACTCAAGTACAACCTTTTCCTACTTAAGGCGTCTGCCACCACGTTACCCTTGCCCGGGGTATATGCTATTTCAAAATCGTAGGAGGCTAAGAATTCCATCCACCGTTGCTGCCTTAAATTCAAATCCTTCTGAGAGAATAAGTATTTTAATGATTTGTGGTCAGTGAACAGTTCGAATTTCTCACCAAGAAGACAGTGACGCTAAGACTTAAGCGCGAAAACAATTGCGGCTAACTCTAAGTCATGCGTGGGGTAATTCTTTTCATGAACCCTCAACTGCCTTCCACCATAGGCTATTACTCTTCCCTCTTGCATGAGGACCGCGCCAAGTCCCGTCCCACAAGCATCAGTATAGATGGTAAACGGTTTATTCCCGTCTGGCAGCACTAAGACTGGGGCTGAAGTTAAGGCTCTCTTTAAACGTTGGAACGCATCATCGCAATCTTTGTCCCACGTAAAAACCAGGTTCTTCTTCGTTAACCGTGTTAATGGAGATGATATTTTTGCGAAGTCTTTGATAAACTTCCTATAATAGCCAGCCAACCCCAAGAAACTTCTTACTTCGGTTGCATTTTTAGGGACCTTCCAATCTTGGATGGCCACCACCTTTGCGGGATCCACTGCTATCCCTTCTTTGGAAACCACGTGCCCTAAGAACCGTACTTCCTTCCTCCAGAAGTGACACTTAGAAAATTTTGCCTTAAGGTTATGCGCTCGAAGGGTTTCCAACACTTCCCTAAGATGTAGGGAGTGCTCTTCTTTATTCTTAGAAAAGACTAAGATGTCATCCACAAAGACTACCACGAATTTGTTAAGGTATTCCCTAAACACCCTACTCATCAAATCAACAAAATATGCAGGGGCGTTTGTCAAACCAAAGGGCATCACTAGCCATTCATAGAATCCGTCAGGAGTCCTAAAAGCAGTCTTATCTATACTATCCTCAGCCACTCTCAGTTGATGAAAGCCAGTGGCTAAGTCCAACTGCGAAAACACTGAGGCGCCAACTAACTGATCAAAGAGATCGTCAATCCTCGGCAGTGGGTGTCGGTTCTTTTTAGTAAGCTTGTTTAGTTCTCTATAGTCCATACAAAGTCTAAGGGACCCATCCGCCTTTGTGGCAAAAACTACTGGAGCACCCCACTCCGATATACTACGTCTTATGAACCCCTTCTCATGCAACTCCTTTACTTGCTTATTGAGTTCCCTCCTTTCACGAGGAGCCATGTGGCGCACTGGCAAAGATACGGGTTTAGCATTATCCACAAGATAAATTCGAAAGTCTATCTCCCGCTTTGGAGGTAAGCCCTTCACCTCCTCAAATACATCCGGATATTCCCGGACCACTTCTACCGATCGCAGGTTCTCTACAGACGCGTCAAGCGATTCAAGATAACTTAGCATAACGGAATTTATGGGATTACAAAAGATGTCGAGAGCATTACCAAGGCGAGTCACAAGCCTAACTACTCTCCTTTCACAATCAAGAATGGCCCTATTTCTAGACAACCAATCCATTCCTAAAATTAGCCCATAGCGCGTGAAGCCCAATACATAAGCATCACATCTAAATTCAACGCTAAGTATAGAGATTTTCAAATCCAAACATATCATGGTCAAATGAGCCGAACCCCCAATTGGATTTGAAACGACCAAGGGATCCTCTACTAAACTGGTGTTCAAGTGCAGTGATTCAACTAATGATGCAGAGATAAACGAATGAGATGCGCCAGAATCGAATAAGGTACGGACAGGATGATCAAACAGAAAAACTAAGCTTTCAACAGAAATTGTTCTACCTCTTTCTTGCAGCGGTGGGGCCGCAATAGCCTGAACTTGCCCCCTTGCCTGCCCTGGTGCCATAAGAGCCTGCACCTGTCCTCCCGAGGTAGACCCTGCCCTCTGCCCCTTCTTTGGACAGTCCTTCACTAAATGTCCCGCATATCCACAATGAAAACAACCAGTCTTCTTTTTCTTTCTACAATCTTTGCTGAGATGGCCAGGCGTCCCACAATTGAAGCATTTCTTCTTCCCTTTGCCATTATTGTTTTTACCACCCTTCTTATTTTGCTGTTGGGGTTTCTTCTGATCCCCTTTCTTTTCAACTGCCTTATCCTCATGCATAAGTGCCATTTCTACTAGCTTTTCAAAGGTGTCTCCCATAGGGATGTGGGTCATAGCCAACCCTTGCAACGGTTCATTCAAGCCTCTAACGAACCTCAAAGCTTTCTTCTCTGGCGTGTTCACCAACTCCAAGCCAAACCTTGCTAACTGATTAAATTTATTGACATATTCCTTTACTGATGAGCTCCCTTGCTTTAGTGCCAGGAATTTTTCCATATTTAAGTTCTCTTCTTCCCTTGAAAGAAACTTTGCCTCAAACCTTCGTCTGAAATCCGCCCATGAATCAACTGGACATTCCCCGTTAGTGACCTCCCACCAAAACGAGGCCTCTCCCTTCATTAACCAAGCAGCTAAACGGACTTTCCTCCCATCTTCCACTTCAAAGATATCCAACAATTCCTCAGTCTCCTTAAGCCAATCTCTGGCCTCCACAAACGTCTCAGTCCCTTGAAAAGTTTTTCCTCCCATAGCCTTGAATTCCTTGCACGTCTTTGCAAAAGTGTCAACACGAGGAGGAGGAGGAGGAGGAATGGGTGCAACTAGGGGTGGAGGAGTATCCGCTGGGCCTGTAGTGGTGGCCCTAGCCTCCAAGTATCTCCTAAACCACCTTGGAATCGTCACACCTTCTGGGAGATTAAGATCTTCAGCCATGCTGAAACGAAAAAGGAAAGATTCAGAATGGAGAATTCGAAAGATAAAGATAAGGATATGGCTATTTGGGATTATGTTTTTCATAAAAACTCTCTTTAAATAACATGTTTTTTTTTGAAAGCAGTTCTTCCAAAAATACTTTAGAAAAAAGAAAAAAAAATTCTAAATTTTTTTTTATCTGTTCTAGTAACCTTATGCTCTGATACCACGTGTAACACCCCACGTCCATTAATGTCACTCACAAAGGGAATGCATTAACTTCCATGGAGGTTTTAAGTGAATATAGAACAGTAAAATTACAACAAGACAGATATAAAATAGTACTTGGAAATTCAAAAACTTTATTTCATTGTAGCAGAAGTCAAAACATGTTTGATTACATCATAACAACATAATCAATGTCAAGTACAATATCTATCTTGATAAAACAAGTACATAATCCCATTACGTGAATAGCCATTAAAAAGAAAGATAACAAGCTGGACTTTACTTCAGCAGTCCAAGCTTTCCAAGAGATAAGCGATCCAACTAGACTCCACTAGAACTTGGCCCAACCTGCGGACCTGAAGGGAGAAAAAGGATGGAAAAGAGGGGGTCAGACATAAAGTCTGGTGAATATGATAATTCTACAATACTATTACCAAAATAACTGGACTAAGGCATAAGCTGGAAAACAAGAAAATGTCTATGAAGAGCAGATTAAGGACATAGACAATCGCTAAAGGCAACGTTATAGGCGCTCCTAAATACTAAAGGATAAACACTATACTGCACCACACCAGTCACCCTAAAGATTCATCCCACTTAGCTTCACTTAGAAACTTTCCCAATGGCTTTACGTACCCCTAGCTGACTACATAGGTGCCGCCTGCCCCTATCTCCACTAGGTGTACCCTACTTCCCATTATTCGATCGGCTCCCTAACTCGTAGATACCCGTGCTGGCCCCACAGTGGGGTGTATCACTCCCCTAAAGTGGCAACCTGATACAACGGACATGCACGGCTTATACCTACACGATGCAACAACGTCTTACCTACCAGCCCGGGTCCACACACGCATATGAAACCCGTTGGACTTGCGTTGCCACCGCTCCCTGTTTTGGCCTCTTATAGTCAAACCCAGTATGCGTGTCCCATCCTCGACTTGGGTCGAGCCCACAAAGATACGTTTTGGGATACTGGTTGAAATGGGCCCCCACTATATACCACAAGCATTCCACCTAAGCTTGTCCCCATTAGTCCATCCCACTTAACCCACTTAGTCATGTTCATTTACATGTGTGTTTGGTTAAGTCTAATCGTATTTCAAATGCCTCTAAAGGCAACCACTAGATTCCTCATGCCACCCAAGGCACCTACTTAACCACCATGTCCCACCTTACATGATTATCTGGTTAAGTATTTCTTAGTTCATTAAGGCCATAACTTCATAAAGACCTCTCACATTAGACTGGCATTTATGGCAGCTGGATTTGCCGGGCGGGTCCGGGCAGTCTTACACCATAAAAGAGTTTAACCTCGTGTCTTTACAACTGTTATGCTTTAGTTTGGGCCTAGGACCTCTCACATTGGGCCGACATTTGTGACTACTGGATTTGCCGGGCGGGTCCGGGCAGGTTTGCATCACAAACGGGTCCAACCTCGTGTCCTAAGCATTGATTATTAATAATAATCCACTTTCCCCCAATTTTAATAATTCCCTACTTGAATTATTAATTACTTCCAATTTTTAACAATGTCCATAATTGACTCAATTATGGACATCCATTCATGGTATGCAAAATCTTACAAAATTGCACCCAATTTATTAATTCCTAATATTACCCCTACCCCACGTTTGAACGTTTATTCGCAAAATATATGTTAGACTCGAATAGCCTAACTCATAGCATAAAAGAGATTATCATAATAACAACATGTAAATGTGACCAAATGAATCATAATAAGGGGTGAAACTTGCATATGTCCAACTTGCATAGATTATACATGTCATGGACCTAAAGGTGTCAACTTGTTCAAAATTCACCTAATATAATCTCAATCAATTTTCAAAAACTTACATATGAACATGTGTGAATCAACATCATCTAATTTTTTAACAACATGGTTTTATATGGGTACACCTAACTCAATAGGCAAATTCCCATAATCAAGTTTTATTTAATTATAGTTTCAAGTTTATGGGTACACCTAACCTAATAGGCAAATTCCTATAAACAAGATCCATTTAAATAAAAAAAACATAACTTTAAGCATGATCCAACAACATCATGATTTTACAACATAATATAGCATGATTTATAACATGGCATAGTATGATAGTATAACATAGCATGACATGATTCTCAACATAGCACGACATAGCATAAGAGAATTTACAACATAGCATGACATAGCATATATAATTTACATCATACGACAACATAATAACATAATAAGAGATCCACAATATATAGAATTTACAATTACAAATCACATCACTTTCTTGTGATCCATTCATAACTGAGTCAAATTAGTTTGTAATAGTCTTGTGAGAATCATCATACTCACAATTAAGAAGAGAATTAGAGAGAGAGTTCTTTGGTTTGATTTGTTTTGTTGAGTAGATTTAGTTGTAGTAGATTAGGCTTCCTCCTTCTTTAGTTGGTGACGGCTACGCTGAACTCCATGGCAACAGCATGACGGTAGTTCCCCAATTTTACAAGTGATTTAGGGTTAGGGTCTAGCCACTTATTTATAGAGTTTTGAATTAGTTTAGGCCGTCGGATGATCTTAGGGTTAATCAAGGCCATCAAATCCAAGAGAGGCCAATTAAAATGTGACATGTCAGCCCTAATGACACAACTGAACTTCAATAAATCGAGCTAGGACCAAACCAAGCTGGTCAGGTCGACCCAAAGGTCCACTGTTCGAACCAGAAACCTGTGCAGGTTTCCAGCCTGAACTGGGCGCACTTGGCAGGTGCGCCAATGCAAATTTGTACTGGCGCACTTCCCAAGTGCGCCAGTGCAATCTTTTTTTTTTCTTCGTTTGCCATCAATCTTCGTTCGTCCATAACTCCTTCATCCGGTACCCGTTTCCCGCAAACTCGGACTCTATCTCAACCAGAATTCCGAGACGAACACAATGGCGCAACCTAATCCCTATAATTTTCATGTCTGAGATTAATTATTCTTTATTTTTGTTAATTCGATTATTCAAAAATCCGGGGTGTTACAGGTGTTAAGCAAGGGAATAAATTCTCCGCCGCCAAACAAATATATATTATATAGAAATCAATCACACAGAATAAAATCCAATGTCAGACACACAGTCCATTTAAAAGTTAATTCTGGGTCTGAACGAAACCGGAGGCACCTTGTACCTCGCATATCCATCGATCTCCAAGTACGTTTGGACGATCACCAACTGATTCCCTCCTCTTGGGTGTACATCCCAATCAAGATCATCAGTAATCACCCAAACGATGTGAAGACCTCCGGTCTTCAGCCGCCGTCTTCATCCTCGACACCACGTCGAATCAGTTATTCAGAATGGGATAAACCCGGTCTTTCTGAATAACTCGCGTATATAATAAACAAGTGTTACACAAACACAACATACACCTCATTCCAATTCAGAATATTCTTACACTTTGGGAAAGGTTCCCATTAATATTATCAAAGACAAATTCTTTAAATTAATTCTTTAATCTCTTTTTGAATATCAATTCAAATTAGTCGGGATTAGCGAACCACACCGAAGTAATCATTTATTTTATGTCCCAATCCTAACCGATTCATCCCATGAAGTAAAACTGGTAATACTTCATATCTAACACCATGGTATTATCGGTAAATTCAATTAACATTTCACATTCAAATCTAATTAAAGATTTAACTATCGCCTGGAGAAAAACTGGTGATACTCCATTCCCGATTATTTCAATCTAATTAAAGATTCATTAAAACTCAACTTGCTTTTAATTTTCCCAAAAACCAATATCCTGTCTTCAACTGGGTTAAAGAACCAGTGTCATCTAAAACACGGTTCACGATAAACCGAAAATCACTTTCCATTTCAATTCAATTATTGAAACTTCTGGTTACTTTTGAAACCCTTTCAAATCCAATTTATTTATTGTAAAAATAAACGGGATTATAATTCTAGTTCAAAACTAGTTCATTTCGATAAAAATCTTCTTTTATCTTTTCAAATATGGAATTTTTCATCCCAATTCTTCATAAATCATTTCTAATGATTTTACACAAATTATTACTATTTTAATAATTTTATCAAGGCCCGTACAGTCGATTTCCATCAACGGCCATCGAACTGCACTTACAACGACCTTTTCCAAATTTGATTTGGACATAATTCCAAATCCAACCGTTAGATTTCAAATCTCTAATATTCGTTAGAAAGCTCTTTTCGATACGAACCCAAAGGTTCCGGTTTTAATAGGATCCGACGGTCGGATCTCCCGTAACGTCCATTCGAAGTCAATGGTCGAAATTCGCGAACTACCGCGGCGGGTTCTATTCAGGCCATTATATATATAATATATATATATTATATATATTTCGTCAATTTCCTTTCAAAACGTATTTTATAAATAGTTTTAAATTCATTTACGAAACGATTTCAACTTCATATTCAATTTCGAATCAAAATTGAATATTCCACATCATCGATATACAAATGATAATATTTTCAAAACGTTATATTTTGAAATCACTTTCTTTTCTATATTCATTATAAAAATGAATAAAATCGATATAAATATCGTTCACATTAAAATGGCGTCAATTTAATCAACACGGCTTTTATTCAACACATGAATGTTTATTTTATTCAACACATGAATATTTATTCTATTCAACACATGAATTTTCTTCTATTCAACACATGAATTTTTATTCTATTCAACACATGAATTTTTATTCTATTCAACACATGAATTTATATCATTCAACACATGAATTTTTCTTCTATTCAACACATGAATTTTTATTCAATTCAACACATGAATTTTTATTCTATTCAACACATGAATTTATATCATTCAACACGTGAATTTTTCTTTTATTCAACACATGAATTTTTATTCTATTCAACACATGAATTTTCTTTAATTTTCCAAATTGGAATGAGGCCCAATCAACTACCATATAGTGTTAGTTATATGGATTTCATACACACACGTAAACTACAACAATCAGACACAGGCATACATCACTCAAAGTGCATTCTACAATGCATAAGCATCAAATATAAATATTTGACGCTTATAACAGCCTATCAATCTATCGATCGACATACAACTAATTATTGGGAGTAGTGTATGGCCAATTTCATCTTAACACCCGTGTGGGGTTTCACATCAACAAACACATATTTTTGTTTGTGCAGTTAGGCGATGTGTAAAATTCATCGTCCCAATCAATATCAGTCAAATCGGTGTACATAAACAAATCGTTCAATTTGTAAATGAATATTTATTTTATTTCAACACATGAATATATATTTGATTTCAACACATGAATATATATTTTATTTCAACACATGAATATATATATTTTATTTCAACACATGAATACATATTTTATTTCAACACATGAATTTATATTTTATTTCAACACATGAATATATATTTTATTTCAACACACATCACAATCAATTTTCACAACACACAAAATCAAATAAGTCGTCCATGGTCTGTGGACGATGGGTGTCGGGTGCTGCTAAGCACCGTCTACATCCTAGTATACATTTCAAACTAAAAATCAAAATAAAAGTGAGGAGTTCTCACCAAGAGCTAAACCAAACACCACGACTCTTCATATGTAGAAAATCTTCACCGTGTTTTCAACGTAATCTGTTTTCACACAGTTTATATTAAAAAAATCATATTTTTAATTCGCTACAACATAATTAAAAATCACCTTTTTATCTATACAAAGAAAATCACATTTTTGTTTATACAAAGAAAATAAAATTCAAATCTTTGTCTTCATGAAAACATTATAAAAATCGAATCTTTATTCCGCCTCATATAAAATAAAGTTCATATTTTTATTTCTAAAAATCACTTCTTTTTATGATGATCTATACAAAAATCTCAACTTTTACATAAATAAAAATATCACCTTTAATATAGATAAAAATATCACCTTTAATATAGATAAAAATATCACCTTTAACATAGATAAAAATATCACCTTTAACATAAATAAAAATTCAGTTTTTACTCATACAAAAATTCAGTTTTTTTCCTCATATAAAAATTCAGTTTTTTAATTATATAAAAAAAGGGAAAACTCACTGTTGATTTCCAGAGAAGGGCGCTGGAGCTTTGAGGCGAGGGGGGTCAGCCAACGTCGGTCATCCGCAAGTGGTGGTGGCGCTCACCAGGCCTCGCGTTCATCACTTCAGTTTGGGGTTTACGTCGATTCGATGGAGAAAGGGGAGGGCCGGGGTTAGCGCGGATTGAGGGAGGGTTCACGGGGGAAGGAGATGATCGATGGAAGGGGGAGATGGTGGCGCAGGCGAGGAGGCGCGGTGGTGGACTGAAATGAGGCATCGCGATTTTCTATTTTGGGGGAATCGGGAAATTTTCGTTCAAGGGAAATATTTGAGGGGGGTGTTATGTGGAAAATGGTGTTATATACATATTATATTAATTAATTATTTATTTTATTCTTCATAAAGTTGACTTTCTATTTGAACTCTAAAACAAGTCCAACGACTGTTGCCCCTAGCTAAATACCCCCATTTCGAACACAATGGGATATGTACCGTAAGCCGATTCGACTGTTTCGATCAGTTTCCATCAAAATCAAAATATAAATCTATATAATGAATTTGAACGTGCATTTCAATCTGCTGGGGTCACATACGGATCCTTAAAATTCCAAAAAAATTATTTCTAGCTTCGTATTGACGATACGGTTCTAACAAAACTAATTTCATCAAATTCTGAGACCATTTGAAAAATGGCCATTTTCCAGTCGATTAAAATCAACCGAAACTAGTCAAACGCGTTTTCCTTTGCCATGCTCATCTATTGATTCGAAAAATTATGAATTTTGGAATCTAGCAATAACTTGATATCCCGGATCCAACAAAAGTGGTTTCGTCGAAAACCGAGGTCGTTTACAAAAATTTTATTTTTAAGTACCAGAATTCCATAGCGACTATTCTGAATTTTCAACTGGGCATAACTTTTTATCCCCGCTATGAAATTTCAATTTTTCGGATTCGTTGGAAAGATATTCTCAATTAGATTCTAGTACTTTTGGTTTTGCTAAAATTTGGTTTATTTTGAATCTTGCACATTCATTTGAATTTTGAAATCGAATTTTCGAACTACCACGCCATTTTCAATTCCTTTTATATTTAAAATAAAGTATTTATATTCTAATGACGATTCACATATATACGTTCTATTTCTATTCAAAATAAATTTCTCGTCGTTATTATTTAAAATAATTCATTTTAAATATTCAAAATTCATCAAAATTGCCAAAATAAAAATTTTAAATTGGCTTAGATTTCCAAGTTATTACATTGTGAATCATTAACCGTATGTTATTATCTATGTTGTAAATTCTATGATGTTATCATCTATGTTGTAAAATTGTGATGTAATCATCTATGTTGTAATTCTATGATTGGCTTATGTATAATGAAACACCCCACCTCCGTTAGGGTCACTCTCAAAGGGAATGCCCTAATTTTGGTGGAGGTTTATAAGTATAAGTCACAGATATACAAGACAGATATAATAACACATATTTGTAAACAGCGGAAAAACAACAAACTTTTATTTCATTAAAAGCAAATACGTGTTACAACAATGTCACCATAATTGTCTTACATCTTTTCCCAAAAACATAACATAACTCCTTCATAATCTGTCTTGATTACATTATTTAAGAAGCATAGATAAAACATAGATAAACTGCAAAAGCCCCCATAGTGATTGTCCAAAGCCATAGTTCAAAATGAAAAGGTCCAAGCAATACATTTCTCTTCTTCAAGCTGGATGTTAAGGCTGGTCAAGCTGCTGTGTTCCCTCCCTGTGGACCTGGGGGGGGAACGGAAGAAAAGAAGACGAAAGAAAAGTCGAGTCAGACATAAAACCTGAGTAAGTCTAGTACTATTCTGTCTATGAATAAAGAACTGGGTATGATAAGTATAAACAAGAAGTGGGAAAGAATTATAAACTTGGTTAAGTTGTCTAGGGTCGAATATACTATCGTACCCTTTGTAAATCTCTGAACCCATATAAACTAGTTTCCAACTGGCACCCTATAATCAGGGTGATGTGATCCATTCTTTGATGATCGGCTCCTACTCGCATAGTTACATGTGTCTTACGGCCCCCGATGTTGTAGTTACCTATGCTGGTCCCACCACGGGGTGTATCAAGTCCCATGGTGGCGGCCCGACACAACCTTAGAATGCACAGGTATGCTACTGGTGCCCAGTGCTTTATTTTTCTGCGCCGGAGTGTGTGCACGCCCGCACCCCGTTAGAACCTACACTGCTACACCACCGCCGTCGATTTGACCTCTTACAATCAGCCCAGTAATCGTGCCCCAACCTGCCTAGTTTCAGGGTATCCTGATACACCTTCTAGGGTTACTGCTGAAAAGGGTCCCCCGTTACTAGGTTTTCTATCTCTAGCCAACATGCTAAGTTGGTTAAGTGTTTCCTAACCTAACCCCCACCAGTCCGTTTAGTTTAGCATGTTCCATTTTGATTAAGTCTTTAGTTCACTTAATCCTAACAATCCTGACTCAGCCTTAATTGTCTTATTAAGGCCCTGACCTCTCACATTAGACAGGTATTGTTGTGGCTGCCTGTTGCCGGTTGGTTCCGGGCAGTCTGACGCCACAACTCAGTCTAACCTCGGGTCCTTATTGGGCTCCATGTTTAACCTCCCACATTGGATAGGTATTGTTGTGACTACTGGACAGCCGGGCGGTTCCGGGCAGGTTTACATCACAACTCAATCCAACCTCGGGTTAAACACATCGTATGTTCTACATTTACATATTTTGTCTTTCTTCTTTATTTTCTTATATGTAAATATTTGCGGCCCATTATTAAGTTAATGGTGTAAAGGTTACACCAATCATGGGCCCAACCCATACTTGAATTTGGGCCCTTCTATTTTATATTTTCATTCATTAGTAATTTTAACCCAACGTTATTTTCCCCCGTTTAACACGTCCGTTTATTATATATATGTTGGGCTTAGCCTTTTAAAGCCCAACTTAGCCATGCGAAAAGGGGAGGCTTAAAGCGTGATTACATACAAAAAAAGGGAAGGTGAGCGCATGAACTTGCAATATGACGTTGGAAATACAAAATAGAAACCGGTGTACTTGCATGGTAGTGACATATACTTTGGTCATAAAGCATAGTTGACATGAATCAAAGCATGTAAACTTGTAGTTGAGATAAGAATCTAAATTGGATATCATTATTGACACATAGTCGTAACTACAACATGAACCTATATTTTTATTTAGGCATAATGTCAAACATAAGCAAATCATGTTCATAAGACTACTACATGTTTACAAAGGTGCCTACTTTTGTGACTAATACAAAAGTATAGTTAAATTTGTTCACATAACCATGGCATAAATATTTCTAACATGAAATCATGATTTTTACTTTAGTCATGCAAACTTGCAAAAAGGGATTTTTGAATCTAACCTAGCTATGTACCACTTATGTCATCATATAATTCTTGTAAACAATATAGACTTAACATGGATTTCAATTATGCCAAATATCAATCATAGCCTAGTCATATTCATAAGTTTTCAAATAGGTTTTCTAGTACAAAAGCATGTCTTAATACATAAATCATGGTGCCAAAATTTCAACATAGTTTCATATGAACTATAACAACCAAACTTGTTTCAATTACGTACAAAATGATTTATGTACAAAAATATACATCATGATGGCATAGTAGCAAAACCCCAAACTTGCATGAGTTTCAATTAAACAACTACATACATGTAGCTTCAACAAGGATTGCATAATTTGCGAATATTTCAAACGTATACTTGCATAGAACTACCGCATGTAGTTCTTTATAACATAATATGAGGATATCCAAACGTATACAATATTCCAAATCGATAAGAATCATAGTAACGCACAAATTATGAATTATTTATCACCACAATCAAGTATACAAACCAACACAGTTATTTGTTCATACCAAAGTAATACTCTACTTACAATGGTGTGGCGAATTCTCTAATTTAGGGATTTGAAGATGCGGTTTGATTTGATTGAGTTGCTTTATGCCTTAGAATTTGCCTCCTAATCCTCTCTCCAATTGGTGGCTACCCCTAGTCGTTCCTCAGCAACATGGCGGCCTTGTTCTTATTTTTTGAATGAATAGATTAGGGTTAGTCTAGGGTTGTTTTTATAGGGGTAATGAACTGATTAGGGCCATTGATGTTGCTTGGATTGATCGTAGCCATTCATTCGATAGAGAGACCAATTAGAGCCTGCCACCTAGCCCTAATGACAAAGCAGACCACAGAAAATCGGCCAACATAGAATAGGCCAGCCAGGTTGGACTGGGTTCGACCTGGCTCTGGACCAGGTCGACATGCCTGTCGACAGCCCTGTCGACCTGGCTAGACCAGGTCGACAGCCCAGTCGACCTGGGTGCATCAGGCGGGTGTTTTTCCGCCCTGGCCCATTGGGCCCCAATTTGGAATTTGAACTTGATTTATTCTGTTTGAATTTTAAATTAAATTCAGAAACTTCCGAAGGCCATATCTTCTTCATACGGACTCCGTTTTTCGAAAACTCGGACTCTATTTCGCGTATTTTTCCGAGACGAACGCAATGGCATATCCCGTTTCCCTTAGTTCTTTGATTTCAAATTAATTATACTTTAATTTGTTAATTTCACAGTTATAGAATTTGCGGGGTGTTACATTCTCCCCCACTTAAAAGGATTTCGTCCCCGAAATCTTCAAGTTAGGAGGAATGTATATCCTAACATCCAATCATCCATCTACTCATCCATCAAACACGAGCATCCATTGTCCTTAAAAGACTTCTAATGCTTCATGATCATATGCGAAGTGTGTGTGTACATGTACTTGTCTAATGCAAAATCAGGCGGTCTACTGATTCAGTTGACCTCCTTAATGCGAATTATGTAGGTGCCATGAATCCATTATGTATGCAAATTTTCCTATTTTGATTCTACATGAGTGCACAATCATTCAATACAAATGCAGCATCCATATGACAACACATTAATGTTCAACCATATACGAATGCAAACATATATGCATATGCAATATGAAGTGACTGAGCCGATCTAAAACCTAGATTGTGTGTGTATACGCAACCACGAGCAGCCACTAGCAATCACTTGCAACCACTTGCAACCATCATCCATAACATGTTTCAACTACATGTTTCCATCCAAAGGGTTTCTACCTAAAAGATAAGATCGAGGAAATATACCTAAAAAGATAGATAAAAGCGCAACTTAAGGAAAAGGAAAGATCAAGGATGTACCCTCGAACAGAGAAGGGTAGGCAGTGCGTATTCTAGCTTCAGTTTCCCAAGTCGCGTCTCCCTCGGCGTCGCTCCACTGAACTTTGACGAGTTTGACTTCACGGTTGCGTAGCTTCTTCACTTCCGTTCCTAATATGCGGGTTGGAACTTTTCTTATGGTTGCTTCGCGTTCCACTTCGGCCTCTTCGAGGATATTTGGCTCTACCACTTCAGCAGACTCATGTAGACATTTTCGGAGATGTGAAACGTGAAAAACGTTGTGGACTCCAGCCAACTTCTCGGGTAGCTCTAATCTATAGGCCATTTTCCCAATTTTCTCGATGATAGGGAATGGCCCTACGAACCTTGGTGCCAGTTTTCCTGTGGTTCCAAAACGAACAACGTTTCTTAGCGGTGATACCTTGAGAAAAACTCTGTCTCCAACCTCAAATTCAAGGTCGGTCCTTCTCTTGTCGGCATAGGACTTTTGTCTGTCTTGGGCCGTCTTCATCCTTCTTCGTATTAAGTCTACTTTCTCTGAAGTCTCTCGGATCATATCTGGTCCAAGTATGAGCTTATCAGTAGACTCCCACCAACAAGTGGGCGATCGACACGGTCTTCCATATAAAGCTTCGAAGGGCGCCATTCCGATGGTTGCTTGATAGCTGTTGTTGTAGGCGAATTCCACCAAAGGAAGGTGGTCTTCCCATGTCCCTCCGAAGTCGAGGACGCATAGCCTTAAAAGGTCTTCCAAAACTCTGTTCACTCTCTCTGTTTGGCCGTCGGTTTGGGGATGATAGGCTGTGCTCAAGCATAACTGTGTTCCTACTTCTTCTTGCAGACTCCGCCAAAACTCGCTGGTGAAGATGGGGTCTCGGTCACTAACAATGCTATATGGTATTCCATGGAGTTGAACGATTTCCTTAAGGTAAAGTGATGCTAGGGATGAGGCAGTTCTTTTACTTTTGACAGGTAAAAAGTGGGCGCTTTTAGTAAGCCTATCCACTATTACCCAAATGCTAGTGTTGCCTTTCCTAGACCTAGGCAGCCCATCGATGAAGTCCATTGAGATGCTATCCCACTTCCACTGCGGGACCTCCAGAGGATGTAGTAGTCCCCCAGGCTTTTTCTGTTCCGCCTTAACCTGTTGGCACACCATACACTTAGAAACGAACTCTGCCACGTCCTTTTTCATGCCGTTCCAGAAGAAAGTCCTTTTTATGTCTTTGTACATTTTATCTCCGCCTGGGTGTATCGTCATCTTGGAGTGATGTGCTTCCTCGAGAACCTTCTTTATTAAATCCTTTGTCTGTGGGACGCATAGTCTTCCGTCTCGCCTTAGCAAACCCTTATCGTCGATGGAGTATCTGTTGAGGTGACTTGAAGTCTCACCCCTAATTAGCCTATCAATTATTTCCACAAGCTGAGGGTCTTCGCGTTGTGCTGTCCCTACTGAATCCACTAAAGTTGGGCGCACTTCGAGAGATGCTAGCAAGCCTGGTACGAAATCGGAGGAAGGCCTAAAGTCGAAGCTGGCTATAAACTCTAGGCTTTGTCTTTCAACAAACAACGGGCTTAGGGTCAAATTCTTTCGGCTCAACGCGTCTGCCACTACGTTGCCTTTGCCCGGAGTGTAGGAGATTTCGAAATCGTACGAGGCAAGAAACTCCATCCATCTCTGTTGCCTCAAGTTAAGATCCTTCTGCGAGAAAAGATATTTCAACGATTTATGGTCAGTGTAAAGTTCGAACTTCTCACCTAGGAGATAGTGTCGCCAAGACTTGAGTGCAAAGACGATGGCGGCTAACTCAAGATCGTGGGTTGGGTAGTTCTTTTCGTGCACTTTCAACTGCCTCCCGCCATAAGCTACTACCCTTCCTTCTTGCATTAAGACGGCGCCTAGCCCTGTCCCACATGCATCCGTATAAACAGTGAACATCTTGCTCCCATCTGGCAGCGTCAAAACTGGGGCTGTTGTAAGAGCCCTTTTCAGTCGTTGGAAAGCAAATTCGCAATCCAAATCCCAATTGAACATTAGATTCTTCTTAGTCAATTTCGTGAGTGGAGCTGAGATTTTCGCAAAATCCCTTATAAATTTTCGATAGAAACCTGCTAGTCCTAGAAAGCTTCGGACCTCAGTTGCATTCCTTGGTGTCTTCCAATCCTGTACCGCCACTACCTTAGCAGGGTCCACTGCTAACCCTTGTTTGGATACTATGTGCCCAAGGAACCTCACCTCTTCTCTCCAAAAGTGGAATTTGGAGAATTTGGCTTTTAGTTGATGGACTCGCAAAGTTTCCATGATTGCCTTTAAGTGCTGAGCATGTTCCTCTTCACTCTTTGAGAAGATAAGGATATCATCTACGAAGACCACTACGAATTTGTTGAGGAAATCTCTAAATACCCTACTCATCAGGTCCACGAAGTAAGCAGGTGCATTTGTCAAGCCGAAAGGCATGACAAGCCATTCAAAGAAGCCGTCTGGGGTTCTAAATGCCGTTTTATCGATGCTATCTTCAGCCACCCTTAGCTGGTGAAAACCGGTTGCTAAATCGAGTTGGGAGAAAACAGACGCTCCTACAAGCTGGTCAAACAAATCGTCAATTCTAGGGAGAGGGTGCCTATTCTTTTTCGTTAGCTTGTTGAGCTCCCTATAGTCAACACATAGACGGAGTGAACCATCCGCCTTTGTAGCGAACACCACCGGAGCGCCCCATTCTGAAATGCTTCTCCTAATGAACCCCTTTTCTAGAAGCTCTTTAATCTGTTTACTGAGCTCTTTCCTTTCTCGTGGAGCCATGTGTCTAACGGGCAACGCAATGGGCTTTGCATTATCTACAAGATATATGCGGAAGTCTATTTCCCGCTTCGGAGGCAAGCCCTTCACCTCTTCGAAGACATCCGGATATTCCCGGACCACTCTAACTGATTGCAAATTTTCAACAGAGACATCTAGCGATTCAAGATAACTAAGCATAACCGCGGATGAGGGATTACAAGAAATTTCCAAAGTATTACCGAGCTGGGTTAGGAGCCTAACAACCCTTTTCTCACAATCAAGGATGGCCCCATTACTGGATAGCCAATCCATACCCAAAATCAAACCATAACCCGAAAAGCCCAAAACAAAGGCACTACATTGAAATTCTACACTTAGAATAGAAATTTTCAATCCCAAACAGATCATAGACAAATGAGCTGGGCCCCCAATTGGGTTTGAAACAATTAAGGGGTCCTCTACCATACTAGTTTTTAGGTGCAGAGATTCTACTAAAGCAGACGAGATAAAGGAGTGTGATGCGCCAGAATCAAATAAAGTGCGAACGGGGTGATCATAAAGATAAACTACACTTTCTACAGAAGTATTTATACCTCGCTGTTGCAGAGGTGGCGCTTCCAGCACATGAACCTGTGCCCCTGGGGTGGATCCAGCCCTCTGCCCCTGTCCTCGTTTCTTTGGGCAGTCCTTAGCCCTATGGCCCGTCTCACCGCAAGAAAAGCACCCACCATTCTCCTTGGCCTTCTTTTTCCGGCAGTCCTTTACTAAGTGCCCCACTTTGCCACAGAAATTACACTTCCTCTTCTCTTTGTTGCCTTTCCCGCCTTTCTTAAAGTCTGTCTTCTTAGGCTGCAGACCCTCTTTCTTCCCTTGAGAGCTCTCTGCCTTTGTCTCCTTCTTGCCCTTATCCTCTTCATTCAGCAATGCCATTTGCACCCATCTTTCGTACGTGGCTCCCATGGGTATATGGGTCATGGCCAAACTGTGTAATGGCTCATTCAACCCTTTGACGAAATGGAGAGCCTTCTTGTGCGGGGTGTTGACTAGGTCAAGCCCAAACCTAGCCAGCTCATCGAACTGATTCACATACTCTCTGACTGTCTTGTCCCCTTGTTTAAGAAATAAGAATTTTTCCAACTGCAAACTTCTTTCCGCATCTGAGAGAAATTTAGTCTCAAACCTTGCCCTAAAGTCCTCCCATGTCTCCACTGGTCTTTCAGCATTAGTGACTTCCCACCAGTAGGAAGCCTCGCCCTTCAATAGCCACACTGCCAATTGTACTTTTTGTCTATCCTCTACCTCAAAGAAGATGAATAGGTCCTCCGTTTCTTTCAGCCAATTTCTAGCTGCCACGAAGGACTCAGTTCCATGGAAATCCTTTCCTCCCATAGCTTTAAAATCTCTACATATCTTAGCAAACGTGTTTCCCCGAGGAGGAGGTGGAGGAAAAGGTGCTGCTGTAGCTGGATGATTTCCGGCAGCTGGGGGAGGAGGAACGGTAGGACCTGGCTGAGTGGCTCTTGCTTCTAAGAACCGTCTAAACCAACCAGGTATTGGTACCCCTTCTGGCAAGTTAAGGTCTTCAGACATGCTGAAACAAAAAGGATAGATTCAAAACGAAGGATAAGAGATAGTACCTATGGCTTTGGGGAGTGGACTTTGCCTTTTAGAATAAAATAATATTTTTCTTTTAAAAATTCTTCTATAAAATTTCCTTTTTTGAAATTAAATTTTTCAAAACTTTTTATCTTATCTGGTAAACCTATGCTCTGATACCAAGTGAAACACCCCACCTCCGTTAGGGTCACTCTCAAAGGGAATGCCCTAATTTTGGTGGAGGTTTATAAGTATAAGTCACAGATATACAAGACAGATATAATAACACATATTTGTAAACAGCGGAAAAACAACAAACTTTTATTTCATTAAAAGCAAATACGTGTTACAACAATGTCACCATAATTGTCTTACATCTTTTCCCAAAAACATAACATAACTCCTTCATAATCTGTCTTGATTACATTATTTAAGAAGCATAGATAAAACATAGATAAACTGCAAAAGCCCCCATAGTGATTGTCCAAAGCCATAGTTCAAAATGAAAAGGTCCAAGCAATACATTTCTCTTCTTCAAGCTGGATGTTAAGGCTGGTCAAGCTGCTGTGTTCCCTCCCTGTGGACCTGGGGGGGAACGGAAGAAAAGAAGACGAAAGAAAAGTAGAGTCAGACATAAAGCCTGAGTAAGTCTAGTACTATTCTGTCTATGAATAAAGAACTGGGTATGATAAGTATAAACAAGAAGTGGGAAAGAATTATAAACTTGGTTAAGTTGTCTAGGGTCGAATATACTATCGTACCCCTTGTAAATCTCTGAACCCATATAAACTAGTTTCCAACTGGCACCCCATAATCAGGGTGATGTGATCCATTCTTTGATGATCGGCTCCTACTCGCATAGTTACATGTGTCTTACGGCCCCCGATGTTGTAGTTACCTATGCTGGTCCCACCACGGGGTGTATCAAGTCCCATGGTGGCGGCCCGACACAACCTTAGAATGCACAGGTATGCTACTGGTGCCCAGTGCTTTATTTTTCTGCGCCGGAGTGTGTGCACGCCCGCACCCCGTTAGAACCTACACTGCTACACCACCGCCGTCGATTTGACCTCTTACAATCAGCCCAGTAATCGTGCCCCACCCTGCCTAGTTTCAGGGTATCCTGATACACCTTCTAGGGTTACTGCTGAAAAGGGTCCCCCGTTACTAGGTTTTCTATCTCTAGCCAACATGCTAAGTTGGTTAAGTGTTTCCTAACCTAACCCCCACCAATCCGTTTAGTTTAGCATGTTCCATTTTGATTAAGTCTTTAGTTCACTTAATCCTAACAATCCTGACTCAGCCTTAATTGTCTTATTAAGGCCCTGACCTCTCACATTAGACAGGTATTGTTGTGGCTGCCTGTTGCCGGTTGGTTCCGGGCAGTCTTACGCCACAACTCAGTCTAACCTCGGGTCCTTGTTGGGCTCCATGTTTAACCTCCCACATTGGATAGGTATTGTTGTGACTACTGGACAGCCGGGCGGTTCCGGGCAGGTTTACATCACAACTCAATCCAACCTCGGGTTAAACACATCGTATGTTCTACATTTACATATTTTGTCTTTCTTCTTTATTTTCTTATATGTAAATATTTGCGGCCCATTATTAAGTTAATGGTGTAAAGGTTACACCAATCATGGGCCCAACCCATACTTGAATTTGGGCCCTTCTATTTTATATTTTCATTCATTAGTAATTTTAACCCAACGTTATTTTCCCCCGTTTAACACGTCCGTTTATTATATATATGTTGGGCTTAGCCTTTTAAAGCCCAACTTAGCCATGCGAAAAGGGGAGGCTTAAAGCGTGATTACATACAAAAAAAGGGAAGGTGAGCGCATGAACTTGCAATATGACGTTGGAAATACAAAATAGAAACCGGTGTACTTGCATGGTAGTGACATATACTTTGGTCATAAAGCATAGTTGACATGAATCAAAGCATGTAAACTTGTAGTTGAGATAAGAATCTAAATTGGATATCATTATTGACACATAGTCGTAACTACAACATGAACCTATATTTTTATTTAGGCATAATGTCAAACATAAGCAAATCATGTTCATAAGACTACTACATGTTTACAAAGGTGCCTACTTTTGTGACTAATACAAAAGTATAGTTAAATTTGTTCACATAACCATGGCATAAATATTTCTAACATGAAATCATGATTTTTACTTTAGTCATGCAAACTTGCAAAAAGGGATTTTTGAATCTAACCTAGCTATGTACCACTTATGTCATCATATAATTCTTGTAAACAATATAGACTTAACATGGATTTCAATTATGCCAAATATCAATCATAGCCTAGTCATATTCATAAGTTTTCAAATAGGTTTTCTAGTACAAAAGCATGTCTTAATACATAAATCATGGTGCCAAAATTTCAACATAGTTTCATATGAACTATAACAACCAAACTTGTTTCAATTACGTACAAAATGATTTATGTACAAAAATATACATCATGATGGCATAGTAGCAAAACCCCAAACTTGCATGAGTTTCAATTAAACAACTACATACATGTAGCTTCAACAAGGATTGCATAATTTGCGAATATTTCAAACGTATACTTGCATAGAACTACCGCATGTAGTTCTTTATAACATAATATGAGGATATCCAAACGTATACAATATTCCAAATCGATAAGAATCATAGTAACGTACAAATTATGAATTATTTATCACCACAATCAAGTATACAAACCAACACAGTTATTTGTTCATACCAAAGTAATACTCTACTTACAATGGTGTGGCGAATTCTCTAATTTAGGGATTTGAAGATGCGGTTTGATTTGATTGAGTTGCTTTATGCCTTAGAATTTGCCTCCTAATCCTCTCTCCAATTGGTGGCTACCCCTAGTCGTTCCTCAGCAACATGGCGGCCTTGTTCTTATTTTTTGAATGAATAGATTAGGGTTAGTCTAGGGTTGTTTTTATAGGGGTAATGAACTGATTAGGGCCATTGATGTTGCTTGGATTGATCGTAGCCATTCATTCGATAGAGAGACCAATTAGAGCCTGCAACCTAGCCCTAATGACAAAGCAGACCACAGAAAATCGGCCAACATAGAATAGGCCAGCCAGGTTGGACTGGGTTCGACCTGGCTCTGGACCAGGTCGACATGCCTGTCGACAGCCCTGTCGACAGCCCTGTCGACCTGGCTAGACCAGGTCGACAGCCCAGTCGACCTGGGTGCATCAGGCGGGTGTTTTTCCGCCCTGGCCCATTGGGCCCCAATTTGGAATTTGAACTTGATTTATTCTGTTTGAATTTTAAATTAAATTCAGAAACTTCCGAAGGCCATATCTTCTTCATACAGACTCCGTTTTTCGAAAACTCGGACTCTATTTCGCGTATTTTTGTGAGACGAACGCAATGGCGTATCCCGTTTCCCTTAGTTCTTTGATTTCAAATTAATTATACTTTAATTTGTTAATTTCACAGTTATAGAATTTGCGGGGTGTTACATATAATCAATTCATATGCTAGTTTGGTTATGTTTGTGGAACTAATTCATGTGTTAAGTTTAACTTGATAATTCTACATATAAGTTAGGATGTTAATTGAGGCATGGATCATATGCGAGTTAGTGAGAATCATATACAACCTTACATGTTTCATGACATCTATTTTATGTGTAAATTGGATCTAAAGTTAGTCTATGACATGTGTGAGTTTTATGATAGTATACAATATTCTATATGCTAGTTTACATGTTTAGATGTAAGTTTACACCATCGTTTATGTTGTGTAAATCACATATGCAAGTATATATATATATATATATATATATGTTTGGAGTATGAATCGTGTAATGTAAGTTTGTGGTTATTGCTTATGCAAGTTTACACCTTATGATTAGATCTATGACATACATGGTTTATGCAAGTTTGTGACTATTACCTAAACAAGTTTACACCTTTAGATTTAGATCTATGACAAATGTAATTTTATGCAAGTTTGTGACTTTGGCCTATGCAAGTTTTAGATGTAGAACCTCATTCTTACATGCAAGTCCACCCCTTATGTTTAGATCTAGTTTTATTTCTATGTATGTTGCTATGTTTTCTCTTTATTCCATAAGTTAGACTATTCGAGTCTAACATATATTTTACATTAAACGAACGAACGTACAACGTGGGGCTAAGGGATAATATTAAAGGATTTAATATTGAGAATTGGCATAAATGCCTTAAATGGCATAAAATAAATTTATGATGATAATTGGTACAATTTTGCATACCATAAATTGATGGACATAATTGAGTCAATTATGGACGTAGTTAAATTTGGAATTGATTGATAATTTGAATAGGTAAATTAATTCAAATTGGGGGATAATTAATTATGTGTAATTAATCGCCTAAGACACGAGGTTAGGCTCTTTTGTGGTGTAAGCTGCCCAGACCCGCCCGGCAAATCCAGCTGCCACAAATGCCAGTCTAATGTGGGAGGTCTTAGGCATAAATTAAATGCGTAACGGTTGTAAAGACACGAGGTTAGGCTCGTTTGTGGCTTAAGACTTCCCGGACCCACCCGGAAAATCCAGCTGCCACAAATGTCAGTCTAATGTGTGAGGTCTTTACAAGGTTACAGTGTTAATGAATTAAAAAACACTTAACCAGATAAACATGTGGTGGGACATGGGGGTTAAGTGGGTGCCTTAGGTGGCTTGTGAAATACGATTAGAAACACTTAACCAAAAATAAGACATGTATGTGGACATGAATAAGAAGAGGGTTAAGTGGGATGTACTAGAGGGGACCAAGCTCAGGTGGATAGCTTGTGTCAAGTAATGGGGGCCCGTTTCAACCAGTAACCCATAAGTATCTTTGTGGGCTCGACCCAAGTCGAAGACGGGACACGCATACTGGGCTTGACTGTAAGAGGCCAAAACAGGTTAGCGGTGGCAACGCAAGTCCAATGGGTTCATGTATGTGTGTGGGCCCGGCTGGTAGGTTAGACGTTGTTGCATCGTGTAGGTATAAGCCGTGCAATGTTGATGGTATCGGGTTGCCACTTTGGGGAGTGATACACCCCACTGTGGGGCCAGCACGGGTATCTACGAGTTAGGGAGCCGATCACATGGGGGTAGTGGGTACACCTAGTGGAGATAGGGGCAGGCGACAACTATGAAGGCAACTAGGGGTACACGAAACTACCATTATCATTATTAAAGTCTTGTAGACAGGAACAACTTTTAGGGTGTTTGGTGTGGTGCAGTATAGTAATTATCTTATAGCGACTGGGTGCGCCTTTAACGTTATCTTTGTTCATCTTATTTCCTTGTTTACTCTACCATACCCAATTGTTCACAGTCGTTTCCTTATTTTCCAACTTATGCCTTAGCCTAGTTATTTTGATAATTATATTGTTAAAGTTATCGCACTCGCCAAACTTTATGTCTGACCCCCTTTGTTTCCACCTCTTTTCTTCCTTTTCCCCCTAGATGCTCAAGGTGGAACTAGCACCAGTGGAGCTTGATTTTGGACAGCTTTATCTCTTTCTTTTGAAAGTTGCTTGGATCGCTGAAGTAAAAGTTCAGCTTATCTTATTTATGGCTATTTTGTGTTGGGGTTATGTCTTTCAATTTATGTACTCTGATTTAGTCAAGATGGATATTATGTACTTTGACTCTGGTTTTTGATGATGTAATCAAACCTATGTGTTTACCGCTGCAATGAGTAAAATTTTAAATTTTTGTGTACTGTTTATATCTGTCTTGTTGTTAAGTTTATGTTCTATACACACTTAAAACGCTCCATAGAAGTTAATGCATTCCCTTTGTGAGTGACATTAATGGACGTGGGGTGCTACACAAGACTACTTTTAGAACTCCAGATGGTGTCTTCTAATGGCTCGTCATGCCTTTTAGGTTGACTAATGCACCCGCCCATTTTGTAGATCTGATGAGTAGAGTGTTTCGGGAGTTTCTAAATAAGTTCGATGTGATCTTTGTTGATTACATCTTGATTTTCTCAAAAAGCGAGGAGGAGCATGCCCTACATTTAGGGGAGGTTTTGAAAACTCTCCGTGCACACCAGCTTAAGGCGAAATTCTCCAAATGTCATTTTTGGAGAAATGAAGTGAGATTTCTAGGGCATGTGGTCTCTAAGGATGGGATAGCGATAGATCCTGCGAAAGTAGTTGCAATTCAAGATTGGTAGATTCCAAAGAATGTAACAGAGGTGAGGAGTTTTCTTGGTTTAGCGGGCTATTATAGGAAGTTCATTAAGGACTTCGCGAAGATATTAGCCCCAGTAACCAGACTGATGGAGAAGAATCTGACATTTTCTTGGGATATAGACTGTGAAGATGCTTTTCAGCGATTGAAGAGGGCTCTGACGATAGTCTCAATCTTGTCTTTGCCTGATGGGAACAAAGTGTTCACAGTATACACTGATGTATGTGGTACAGGGCTTGGTGCAGTTCTGATGTAAGAGGGGAGGGTAGTATGTTACGATGGTAGACAGTTGAGAGTTCACGAGAAGAACTACCCTACCCATGTTTCGGAATTAGCTGCTATAGTATTCGCGCTTAAGACTTGGCTGCAGTATCTGCTTGGAGAGAGGTTCGAGTTATACATGGACCATAAGTCGCACAAGTATTTGTTCTCGCAGAAGGATCTCAAATTGAGACAACAGAGATAAGCTTCTACTTGGACCTGAGACGATTAGAGAAACTGCAGAAAAGATTGATCTTATCCGTAGGCACATGAAGACAGCTCAGGATATGCAGAAGTCATACGCAGATAAGGGAAGGACCGATATTGAGCTTGAGGTGGAAGACATGGTTTTCATCAAAGTAGCGCCTTTGAGGAATGTGGTTCGCTTTGGATCTATAAGGAAATTGGGGCCAAGTTTTGTAGGACCATTTCCCATAATAGAAAGATTAGGTCAAATGGCTTATAGGGTAAGCTACCAGAGAGATTATCGGATGTTCATTTGTAAAAATCTTTGCACGATAAACAGAAGTAGCTGAGCCGAGTATGCTTGAGGAAGTAGAGGTGGAATAGGAGGCAACAGTTAAACAAGTTCCTACTCATATTCTTGGATCAGAAGTTAAGAAGCTACGCAATCAAGAGGTCAAGTTGATGAAAGTTCAGTGGGGAGTTGACCACGAGGATACAACTTGGGAGACTAAAGACAAGATTCGCACTTCGTACCCTTTTCTTTTCAAGGGCATGTTCTTAACTTCTTTTACCAAAGCTTTTATTCGTACTTTCTTCTGTCATTTAGGTATATCCTATCGATCGAATCTTCGACCTTTAGATAAGGAACCAATGGATGTAAACATGTGTTTGAGACATGTTATGTTTGGTGGATGCAAATGGATGCAAGTGTTTGCTAGTGGTTGCTCGTGGATGCATACACACACATATTAGGCACTAGATCGGCTCAATCACTCTCATACTGCATATAGGTATGCATGCATTTTTCTTCTTTTATGGATGGAAATGGGTGTATCATCATATGGATGTTGCATTTGGATGGATGATTTCACATGCATATAGTATTTACATAATATATTAGGGATATTTTCATGCATGTTGAATTCGTGACACTGACATACACTGCATTAAGGAGGTCGACTGAATCAGTAGACCGCCTGATCTTTCGCATTAGTATAGGGACATATACACACACCTTTACATATGTCAATATAAGCATTAGAAATATTTTAAGGACAATGGATGCTTGTGATTGGTGGATAAGTGGATGGATGTTAGAATATACATTCTTCTTAACTTGGAGATTTCGGGGGCGAAATCCTTTAAGTGGGGGAGAATGTAACACCCCGTAGTTTTGAAGAACATTATAATGATAAACTAAATAATACTTAATTAAATATTGGGAATTAAGTAAAACGGACAGCGCCATTGCGTCTATCTCGAAATTCTGCTTAAGATAGACCCCAAGTTTACGTAAAACGGACAGGTATGAATAAGCTATATATTAAGTTTGATGTTTGTATACATATAAGCATAATATATATATATATAACAAATCCAGAAAATTGAAATCACAGAGCGGGAAAGGGTGGGAAATCGGCCCGTTAGGGGTTGACCCCGTCCCTTATAGGTGTCGACCCATGGGTCGACCCCTACACGAGGGTGTCGACCCCGGGGTTGCCACCACCGAAATCTAGGGCAGATTCTTCCCCTGCACTTGGACGCGTTTCTGAGCGAGATTTGTTGACATTCGGCAATAAATAGAACTCATTCCTATTGTTTTATTCACCAAAAACAATTGAGACAACGAGGTGCTGCCCCAACTCAGATTAAACTAGCCAATTCTTCAGCAATAACAACTTATAAGCATACAAGAATCACTGCTACAACATCTACAGTCAATTCTTTGTTCTTTAGATCCCGTCACAGTGAGTTCATGTTATTTTTAGATATAAACGTTTAATAGTAATCTTGACATGCTTTAAAGTTGGATCTAAATCTATGCCTGAATCATAACTAAACAGATCTGCCATTACTTTTACACCTGATCCACTATTTAGTTCTTACATGCCTATCTTTATTATGTATATTCTATCATTTTGCCTGATAGTATCACCATACTCCTATCCTGTTATTATGCCTAATCATGTCACCATTTACCTATTATGTTAATATGCCTATTTCTATCATCATATGCCTATTTTGATTTTATGCCTATATCTGTTATCTTCTCTCCTTCCTTCCCTTTTTATTTTTGTAGCCAGGCTACCTTCGAGCCTAGGCCTGTCACTGAAATATGCGAGCGCACGAAATTGGGAACGGCTGGGAATTACAGGTTTGGGGCATAAATTATATTGAGAAATATGATTAGGATTTAGGCATAATCTATACCTTGATCAAAAACTTTAATTTGGGGCATAACTTGTGTTGTGAATCAGACTAGGATTTGGGGACATAATATATACATTGATCTAAAACTTTAATTTGGACATAACTCATACTATGAATCATGACTAAGGTTTTTGGCCATATCCTATGCTGTACAATTTGACTAAAACTTGGGGAAAATGTTATATTGTGAATTATGACCGTAATTTGGGGTATATAAATCTGTAGGCTTAATTTAAGATTTAGCAGAACATGACAATGAAACAGTAAGTAACCTGCTATAACTTGCGGAGATGTTTAATCTGTTAAAGACTAATCTGCTGAAATCTGTAGAAATCGAATACTATAATTGAAAAACCTACGATGAACATGAATAATTTTTTTAAGAATGAATATGCCTAGATTTACAGTAAATAGAAACTGTAACCGCACTTAGACACAAGGTTAGATTACACTTATGGTAGAAGCCTGCCCGGAACTGCCCAACAAATCTAGCATCCACAAGTGGTTAATTCAATGTAAGGGGTCTAGTGCATAAATATACATGTAACGGTGCTAAGACACGAGGTTAAGTCCAGCTTGTGGTGGAAGTCTGCCCAGAACCGCCCGCATAGCATCCACAATTGGTCAACTTAATGTGAGAGGTCGGGTGCATTAACTTACATGAACGGGGAACGATAATAACTTATTATAATTAATTGCAGTAATGAGAATGTTATATAATATGTAGGCTTGTCCTTGGAACGTGTGGAAATTATAACATAAGTCATAATACAAGGAAAGGAAACTTATTAGTAAACCTTAGTTAAGACAACTAAGTTAATAAGTAAACAATGACAAGTTTTAATGACATGTTAAACAGAAAGCAGGTGAATTGAGATGAAGTATACTTAATAACATATTAAGTAAAACATGTTATCGTAACTATGGAATCAGACAATGAACAATATAAAGGGATCGTAGATTACTTTCGTTAATTACAATCCGGGGATAAGAGATTGTAGATTACTTACGTTAATAACAATCTAGAGAATAACATGTTATGGGATTATTAATAAACTTAAATGGATTAAGTTATATATATGTGAAATTAATAAACAAGAGGAAGTTGGTAACTTGAAAAGAAGTCAATGTGAATGGGAATAACCTGTTAACCTGGTTAAATCTGTGGGCATTACATGAACCTATCAAATTGAGTATGGGTTAAGTAAACTTGCTTGAATCAGTAGGGATTAAGTTAATCTTGTTAAATCTGTGGGGGGCGGGTTATATATATAAACCTGACAAACTTAACTTGTTTTATATATTGGGGTTATGCAACCTTGTTAAACTGTTAGGCATAACCTATCAAAATCCTAGTAGTGGAGATGCAAGCCTAAGGGGAAGCTTGTATCATCTGTTGTGTAGGACCTGTATCAGTTAGTAACCCATCTTGGTATCAAACAGGGAACCTCGAACTAGGTCGGGGTCTGGTCACACTTACTGAGTTGATTGTAAGAGGTTCATTAAGTGGGGATGTTGACGGCGCACTCCGTCAGATTCATGTGTGTGCATGAATCTGCTTGCATTGGGATAATAAGACGTTGTGATATCAGTAGATGTTTGTGCATCTCATTAATAAAGGGGTTGCCACTTTAGGAAGTGATACATCCTACTGTGGGGCCAGCACAGGGTGTCTACGGGATAGGAAGCCAATCGATTGGGGTAGTAATGAAGCTACATCCAGTCCTGATTGTTTAGGAGCCTATTATTATCGTTTCGGGGTAACGCCGGTCATTTCTGTTGGCTACCTATTATTATTGTACAGGGTAAAACCGCTCACTAGACATACACCTAAGTCTACCATCTTTTTCTGTTGGGATCATTTTGTTTTTATTGTACTAGTATCGGTGTAGAGAAAAGTACTTGAGAAACGCAATACATTTTGTTCTGGTTATTCATTTTATCCTGCTAAGTCTGTTATACCTGCAGTATGATATTGTTATCTCTCTCATCTAGTTTATATACCTATCATGTGAGACGACCCGAAATCCCGTACTAACAGAGACATGGGTAATCTTTGGAATATAACACAGAAACAGATAATAGCAGAACAAAATTAAATAAATACACCAGATAATGAACAATAGAATATACTGGATAAAAGTAATCATCAGAGTTACACAGTATACAGGATCTTACTTAGTAAAAATACAGTTCAGCTATACATAAATGTCTACAGCGGAAACAAACATAATATGTACAATAGGAGCTGAACAGCATAAAAAGAGATAAATGATAGAATCCATCTTCAGCTCCAGCTATCCAGAAAGAACCAGCTAACCCTGAATACAAGGCTGCTCGTGTAGAAAAAGGGGCACCCGAGTTTGAAAGTGAAACAAACTACGAGTCAGTCATGGGACTGGTATGAGAAATCTACTCAACACATATATAATATGGCAAATCACAGGACCACGCCACTTTCGTGGAACGGGTTTACTCCATTGGATTGCCAGTGCTTTAAACAAATCATTCCATTAAAAACAATGCAATGCATTTTATAAAAATGAAGTCGTTATAAGACTCAGTTCCCATCACACAATGCAACGCAAACCGGAGAATAGAGTTTTTTCCTTATAACGACCAAAATATGCTTGATACGAATAAAACAAAGGCATTTGATATTATTGATAGTGTCTATATGTTTTGAAAACAATTACAAATCATAACTATCAATCATAGACGACATGAGCGTCCCATGCCACTATGTCGCCAAATATATATACAATCAAAACCGCACAGTCACGTATTTGGAAATTGGATTTCCGTCATGAACCAAGGCAAAAGATAGTCCTTACCGAATTCGAGACGCTCTAGCCCGTGTCTCAGGATCAGAACGCATCGACCCTTGGAGCGACAGGGCCGGTCCACCGATGTGGATTAAAAATGCCTGAACACTACGTTTCCCCGCCCTTTGGGGCGTCAGCGAGCCAACGAATGACTCCATCGGACCCGGATCGTCCGATCAAACCGAGGCTCCTCGCAACAGCAACAACCACATAGGTGAAAAGTATATAAATGTCAGGGCTGGTAGGTCACTGACACCACCCTAGCTAGAAAGAAACACATGCCCTCCCTGAGGTCCTTCTCCCGTTTCTGGTTCATACCGGGGTGTGAGGCTCGCGAATTTACGTTATACACAAAGCTATGCCACACAGGCGGTGCTTTGATCATCACCACAAGACTTTGCTTTTCAACAGAAGCCCTGATCACTGCATCTTAGCATGCCACACAGGCAATTCATGCCATGCGACTGATGTCCATCGATATACAACCTCTGAGCTCGTGCGTCTCAGAGAAGGGCATTAAGCAAAAGAATAAATTCTCCGCCGCCAAACAGATGTATATTTGACAGAGATCAATCAACACAGAATAAAATCCAATGTCAGACACACAGTCCATCTACAAGTCCGTTCTGGGTCTGAACGAATCCGGAGGCACTAAATACCTCGCAAACCCATCGATCACCACGTACGTCTGAACGATCACCACTTATTATCCATATTTCGGGATGCCTCCCAATTAGGACCTCGGTTACCATCCAAACGAGGTGAAGATCTCCGGTCTTCGACCACCATCTTCATCTTCGACTTTTAATCGTCGGTCAATTATTTGAAATGAGAATTAACTCGGCCTTTTCAAATAATTCACGAATGTTTAGAATTTCAAATCAATTTACTTCAATGGTTAAATTATTCGACAACACCAATTTTGTTCTTTAATGTAATTTTCACACCAAACACATTCAACCATCAAATACTACATAAATCGAGCTAATTCAGTTTATTTCTATTCCATATCGTTTATGATATTTTATAACGATTTATCGCTATTTTTATTTATTTTAAAATAGCAAATTTATTCAAAACAACGCTTCGGGCCATAACGCGGCCGTGGCGCTGTTTTTCTTCAGGTTTGATTTACACATACCTGAAAATCTAACTGTTGGATCTTTACACAATTTACATTATTAGAAAGGTCTTTTCAAAACGAATCCAACGGTTCCAGTTTCGGGAAAATCCGACGGTTGGATCTCCCGGTATAATCGTTTGAAGTTTCGATTTCAAAATACGAACTGCAGCGTCGTTATTCGATTAAATATAATTATATTTATATATATATATATAAATATAATCGTTTCTGGCGCTGTTTTTCTTCAAATTTGAATTAAACATTTTAGACAATCCAACCGTTGGATTTTTACAAGGTTGGGGCCGTTGGAAAGATTTTTCCAAAGCGGACCCAACGGTTGCGATTTCAGGAAAATCCGATGGTCGGATTTCCCGCACTAGTTGTTTGAAATCACGGTTTCAAAACACGAACTGCACAGCCACATTTCATTTTAATTATATTTATATTTATATATATAAATATAGTTCATTCTATAATTCCAACTATAGTTCATTCTATATTTTCAACTTCGTTTTCACTTCAAATATTTCACTAACGCCTTAATATTTCGAAAAATTTCGCCATAACCTCCTTTGTACGGGGAGGGGTTTGGAAATTTATTGGGCCGTTTTAGGTACCCAATAAATCCTAAAAAGCATTCACATATTTATAGTGATATATTCTGGTGTTTACGGGGGAGCATGTATAGATAATCACTCCAGAGAATAAATTCTCGTCACCCCGTTTCCGTGTGGAAATAAATAGTCCATGTGCCGTATCTAATAACTAGAGAGACGTGATTATTGCCAACTCCAGACCCGTGTGGGGTTTTTATTAATCTGGCAATTTATCGGTGTATATTATAGAGTCCATATCAGTCATCAGTTCAACCTGTAGTATATAATCATCGCCATACAAGCCTCTCGCTCGTATGGTAAATCTTCCACCTCGTCACACAAGCTCCAATTGCTTATGTGGAATATGATGAAGTATGCCTATCGTCAAGAAGTATGCCATGTAGCGTAGTTCAAATTTAATTGTTACTATCCTATGGCGATATTTATTATTTCACACAGAATAACCAGCACTCCGCATCCAATGGCATTCACAGGAGTTGATATAAAAATAAAATTGCGCAGCCAACTCATCAAGGCTTACCTATTTGTCGGGCACGCAAATAATTTCTTTACTCTACAGCTAATCCATTTTTCATGTTCAACACATGTATATATATATGCAGAACAAAGCCAATAATAATATTTTTAGCAAACTATTATTTATTTCAACACGTGTGTAATTTTATCCAAGCGTATACATGATAAAAGAAATATTTTTATCATCAAAAATATTTATTCAACACGTGAATGTTTTTAACACTTCATATTCACAATAAAAATGTAGTTTTTATTGTCTATTCATTTTATTTTAAAATACGATAACATTCAACACATGAATTTCAACTCGACGAACGAATTTCAATTCAACACATGAATATTCTCTATAGTTTGTATATATATAAAAATGTGATTTTTATCGCTAAAACTATTTGTTTAAAATCAAATAATATTCAACACATGAATTTCAACTCAACGAATGAATTGCAACTCAACACATGAATATTCTCTATAGTTTGTATATATATAAAAATGTGATTTTTATCGCTAAAACTATTTGTTTAAAATCAAATAATATTCAACACATGAATTTCAACTCAACGAATGAATTGCAACTCAACACATGAATATTCTCTATAGTTTGTATATATATAAAAATGTGATTTTTATCGCTAAAACTATTTGTTTAAAATCAAATAATATTCAACACATGAATTTTAACTCAACGAATGAATTGCAACTCAACACATGAATATCCTTTCAACATATGGGATTTATTTCAACGAATGAAAATTATTCTAACACATGTATATTTCAGAAAATTTCGGCAGCATAACGGCAGGGTAGTTAAAACCGGGACCGTCCCTAGTACGGCTCCTCGCTCTACATTAAAACCTCGCGGTTTTTGACAATGGGGATCATGCATCTAGTTCGCACACAGGCGGCATGTATATATTTATTTCATTTCCACAAACTAATCCTATGTGGTTTCAACCAAATATTTTTCAACCACAAACGGGTATTTTTCAACCACAATCAATCAATATCCACCACAAACAATCCCAAACAACCAATCGCTATCAATCAATTTTCACAACAATCACAACCAATAAATATCGTCCATGGTTTGTGGACGAGGGGCGTGTGTATATATATATATATATAGCAATTCACTTTTATTTCAACACATATATAATTTTTACAACGCATATATAACTTATACATCGAACATACAACTTATACAACGCTTATACATGAGGTGTACAACGCTTATATAACTCATACATCAACTATATAATTTATACATCGTCATTTTCCATATTGTTTTTAAATTAGAAATCTCACATTGGGTTCCACTCCACCAAAAATAGTAGAAGGCTCAGAAAAATATGCGGTCTCTTCTAAAATGTAGAAGGCGTCCACACGAGTCCACTATTTCCTGTTTCATCGAATTTCGTTAAGAAACGAGCAAGATATGATTTTTCAAAGTTTGCAACACTTTAAAGGTGTCGAAATCAATTTAGATATTCAAAGCCGTAAACCTGTTTGAAATCTTCGAAACTAGGTTTCGATTTTTAGCTCCACCCGTTGCACTTCGTCCCGATCAGGTTATACCACACTGTCGAGCTTGGAATGGGCTTCAAACGCCAGGGGCGGCGCTCCGTTCGATCGCCAGAATCAGTGGCGGCGGCGAGATGAAGTCGCCGCCTTTGAGGTGCTCGATCTCGCTCTACAGGGCATGGTGGAGGCCAAACCAGGTATGGATGGGAAGAGGGAGGAGAGTACTCTAAAAAGTTCAACTGGAGGGAGGTCTATCGAGGCGTGGTTTCGCCGGAAAATGGACGAGAAGTTTCGAACGTTGGCCGCCGTTCGTCGCGAGGGTTACGGGTTTTTTTTTTGTTTTTTTTTATATTTTTAAATTAATGAAATAAAAAATCCTATTGGCCGATGCTATATTAAATTCAAAAATTGGGGTTTTCTTGGACGAACTCGAAATCAAACCCAACGACTGTCGTCCCTAGCGTTTTACCCCCATTCCGAGCACAATGGGATATGTGTCGTAGGCCCATTCGACTATTTCAGTCAGTTTCCATTCAAATCAAAATATAAAACATTCAATATTTAATTTGAACGTACATTTCAATTTGCCAGGGCCACAAACTGATTCGAAAAAAATCCAGAAAAATAAATCTGGTAATGTTCTGACGATACGGTCCCAACAAAACTAGTTTCGTCGAATTCTGAGACCGTTTGCAAAAAGGCCCACTTTTGGTCGATCCAATTTAACTATAATTGACCAAAACACATTTTCCTTTGCCACGCTCACATACTAGCTTCAAAAATTATGAAATTTGAAACCTAGCAATAACTTCACATCCCGGATCCAACAAAAGTGGTTTCGTCGAATTCCGATGTCGTATGCAAAATGGCCAATTTCACGGGCTATATAAATTCCATAGCGACCGTTCTGAAAATTCATTCGGCCATAACTTTTGCTTTCCGTTATGAAAATTCGATTTTTCAGATTCGTTAGAAAGGTATTCACTAACAGATTTAAATATTTTTGGTTTAACTAAAATCCATTTTGTTTTGCACCCGGTATGGTCCGACAAAGTTTGAATTCAATTTTTGAAACTTCAGCGCCATTTCAGGCCTTGTTTATAATTATAATTAATTATATTCGTTTTCAATTGTCGATTCAAACTCAGTTTTCATCGCCATTATTTAAAATATTTATTTAAAATATTTAAAATCCATTATTTTAGCCAATTTAAAAAATTTAAATTGGTTCAGATTTTCTGGGTCGTTACAATCTCCCCCACTTAAAACTTTTCGTCCCCGAAAAGGAACAAAGTCGGAAGTGGTTTGATAAATTTACAACCACACAACACAACAACCAATTTGTTTTTAACCTTCCAAAAATATACTAATCAATTCCTATATTCCTTTAGAAATCACTCAGAGTATAGAATAAATAGTGCACATCCATGGGAAGAAAATAGCAACAGAATAGAGAATTAAATGGTAATGCAAAGTAGGGTAAATGCACCTTGCACCGGAGTCAATCAGAGATATCTACTCGGCATCTAGGATAAGCTTTCTGAATGCTCTCCTCAGTTTCCCAAGTACAATCTCGTGGATCTCCACTCCATTGCACTTTGACTAAGTGAACCTTCTTGTTTCTCAGCTCTTTGGTTTCTTTGCCGATAATTTTTAGCGGCTCTCTTCTCACAGCTAATTCTGGGGT
This sequence comes from Allium sativum, assembly GCA_030737875.1. Taxonomy (NCBI): domain Eukaryota; kingdom Viridiplantae; phylum Streptophyta; class Magnoliopsida; order Asparagales; family Amaryllidaceae; genus Allium; species Allium sativum. The sequence continues at coordinate 977,054,059 of CM060924.1, read as the reverse complement.
TATTTCAATGTCATGTTGAGCTGCTTCTTCCACGATCAAGTCTGGATCATGAACGTGCTTTCGAAGTTGAGATATGTGAAATACATCATGAACTCCAGGCAACCAGTCAGGCAATTTGACCCTATAAGCGAGAGTTCCGATCCGTTCCAAAATAGGAAACGGACCTATGAATTCAGGCGCCAACTTTCCAGTTTTACCGAACCGGATAACTCCTCTCATCGGCGATACTTTCAAATATACATAGTCGCCAACTGCAAAGGATATATCTCTTCTTCTCCTATCGGCATAGCTCTTTTGTCGGCTTTGAGCGGCAAGTAATCGCTTCTTAATAAAATTGACTTTGTCGGCAGCTTCTCGAATCATATCAGGCCCTAACACAAGTCTATTTCCAGGCTCGACCCAACAAGCAGGGGATCGGCACGGTCTACCATACAATGCTTCGAATGGCGACATTGTCAGACTCGCCTGGTAACTGTTGTTATAAGAGAATTCAGCCAAATGCAGATGGTCTTCCCATGATCCACCGAAATCTATAACACAAGCCCGCAATAGATCTTCTAAAATACGATTCACCCTCTCAGTCTGACCGTCTGTCTGAGGATGATAAGCGGTGCTTAGATTCAGCTTCGTTCCCAGTTCGACTTGAAATGCCTCCCAGAATTTACTAGTAAATATTGTATCTCTATCACTGACTATACTGAGCGGCACTCCATGTAGTCTAACTATTTCCCTGAAGTATATCTGCGCCAGACTCTGAGCAGTTCTGTTTGATCTGACAGGTATGAAATGGGCGGTCTTCGTGAAGCGATCTACGATCACCCAAATACTGTCATTTCATTTTCTGGTTCTGGGCAGACCATCAATGAAAGCCATGGAGATATGCTCCCACTTCCAACCAGGAACTTCCAGTGGTTGCAATAATCCAGCCAATTTCTGTTGCTCGCTTTTGACTAGTTGGCAAGTAGGGCATCGACTAACATATATCGAGATGTCTCTTTTTAACGACTTCCACCAGAATGTGCGTTTGATATCATTATACATTTTATTCACACCCGGATGGATACTGAGCTTAGATTTGTGGCATTCATCAAGCACATCTCTTCTGAGTTCAGGAATTTCTGGAACGCAAATTCGTCCTTCTAACCTCAGAATCCCTTCGCTGTCTAGCTGGAAATCCGAAGCATTGCCTTCACGAATTCGCTGACTCATTCCTTTGATAAATTGGTCGTCTTCTTGGAGAGCCGATATCTTATCAATCAACGAAGTTGCAATGATGAAACTGGCGATCATTTCATTCTTTCGGCTTAACTCATCGGCCACGACATTGGCTTTCCCTGGAGTGTATAGAATTTCAAAATCATAAGCTGCAAGAAACTCCAGCCAACGTTGCTACCTCAGATTCAGGTCTTTCTGAGTGAACAGATATTTTAACGACTGGTGATCTGTAAACAGTTCAAATCTCTCACCCAGAAGATAGTGTCTCCAGATTTTCAAAGCGAACACAATAGCCAATAACTCAAGTTCATGAGTTACGTAGTTCTTCTCGTGCGGCTTCAGTTGACAGCTAGCATAAGCAATCACTTGGCCTCTTTGCATTAACACTGTGCCAAGGCCTTCTCTGGAAGCATCAGTCCAGACCTTTAAATCTTGGTTGCCATCAATGATGGTTAACACGGGAGCAGTTGTTAATCTCAACTTTAGCTCTTCAAAAGCCTCCTCACTTTCCGGAGTCCATTTGAACTTTGAATGCTTCTTTGTAAGCTTCGTTAAGTGACCAGATATCTTCGAAAAGTCTTTAACGAACTTTCGGTAATAGCTAGCCAATCTGAGAAAACTGCGGACTTCAGTGGGGGTACTGGGCTGTTTCCAATTCTGAATGGCCGTGATTTTGCTTGGATCCACAGCGATTCCTTCTTTCGATACTACATGGCCCAGAAATTTTACTTCATCTTGCCAGAAGATACATTTGGAAAATTTGGCTTTTAGTACATTCTGTCTCAGAATTTCTAGAACCTGTTCCAGATGCTTTTCATGTTCGGCCTTTGATTTAGAGAAGATTAGAATATCGTCAATAAAAACCAGAACAAATTTATTCAAAACCCCTCGGAACACTCTGTTCATCAGATCGACGAAGTAAGCAGGAGCGTTACATAAGCCGAACGGCATTACTATCCACTCGTAGAATAAGTCGGGACCTATGAATGTTGTCATTGGAACACACTCTTCGGCAATTCGAAGTTGGTGGAAGCCTGTAGCTAGGTCCATTCGTGAAAATACTTGTGCTCCATTCAATCGATCCAACAAATCATCAATCCGCGGCAATGGATATTTATTCTTTATGGTCTGTTTGTTCAGATCACGATAATCCACACATAGACGTAGAGTACCGTCAAATTTTGGGACAAACACCACTGCTGCACCCCAATCAGAGAAACTAGGCCTGATCAGACCCTTCCATACTAGCTGTCGTGTTTGATTGTCTAATTCCTCCTTCTCTTTCAAGGACATTCTTCGAATAGCATGAACTACCGGCCTTGCATTCGGAATTAAAGCAATTTTGAAATCTATTTCCCTCTGCGGAGGTAAGCGGACAACTTCCTCGAATACATCCGCATAGTTCTTGACGACAGGAATGTCTTTGATGAGGTCAGGAATATTCTCTGTGATTTCAGAGATATTTTCTATTTGGACTGGAGAAACATCGAGAGATGCCCAGAAGTCCTTTCTATTTGATGTCGGGCCTTCACATGGTATGGTTATATAATTCCCCGATCGTGTCTTAGCCTTAACAACTCTCTCGGCGCATCTAACTTCTGCCTCATATCTGGTTAACCAATCCAATCCCAGAATAAGATCGAATTCATCAAAATTCATGACGATAGAGATAGTAGGGAATTTATAGCAGGAAAAAGAGACAGGCACCCCACAAACCCAACTGAGATCGATGGGACCCCCAACTGGATTTCGGACTGTCATTGGTTCTTTGAGCTTCTTCAATCTCAAATCTAACTTCTTGACTGCACTCTTTGCAATAAAGCTTCATGACGCGCCTGTGTCAAACAGTACTTTAACTGGAATGTTCTTGACATTGAGCGTGCCTTCTAAAACATCGGACCTTTCCTGAGTAGACGAAGATGCAGGTACTTCTACCACTTCATTTACTTGCGCTGTTTTGGATTTCTTAAATTGCTTGCAGTCCTTTTCAAGATGGCCAGTCCGACGGCATTGAACGCACTTTCTATTTTCTAGGAACTTGTCCTTGGATTTAAATTTATTCTTTCTCCGTTTCTTCAAGGGTCCACAGTTTATCGAAAAATGCCCTTTCTGATGGCAGTTACTGCATACGGTGGTCGTTACGGGTTCTTTCTCAGCTCTGGCCCTTTTTCTCTTGGCACTGGGCTTCTTATTGACGTCTGACCTCGTACTGGCTCCAGCAATATCAGTTTCCGACTCTGCTTTGTCACTAGAACTGACTTCTTCTTCGTCGCGTAACATTCCTTTCTTATGGAGATCTTCATACTAATAAGCCATGTATATCATTTCAGAAAAAGGGAGCTTCACATTCCTCATTACACTATTCTGATATCTCCTTTGCAGGCCATGAATAAATCTCAGATTCTTCCTCTTTGGATCTTGAATCAGATGAGGAGCAAAGTGAGCAAGTTCGTTGAATTTCTTATGGTATTCTGGGATGGTCATATCACCTTGTATCAAATAAGAAAATTCATCACATAATCGCTCCGTCGCTTCAAGGGGAGTAAATCTTTCCAGGAAAATCACTTTGAATCTATCCCAGGTGATATCACCTTCTGGATTATCTTTGACGATTGTTTCCCACCAGATTAAAGCTTCTTCTTTAAACGCCCAAGATGCTACTAACCGTTTCTGGTCATCTCTCAGCTGGATACGCTCAAAAATTCTTTCGACAGAACTCATCCAAGCTTGAGTCTGAATTATAGATTCATTGCCCGAGAACTGTGCTCCGTTCAGATTTCGATATCTCTTTAATAGAGCCTCTAGATCGGGTTCTGCATTTCTCCTGTTTCTGGCACTCATTTTTCTAGTACCTCTGCAAATGGCAGATCAAGTGTCAGGTCACAGAAAAGATAATTTAAAATATAGAAACATATACTTCAATGTAAATGTGTCTATCAAGGTGCAATTTCATTCTGCTTTACTCATACTAGGATATTACTGATCCTATCTGTATTGAGTTACCCGTCTTAGAACACTACTGGTTCCATTTCTGACGAGTTCGTTCAAATGTTATATTCCAGAACTAAGCTTAACCAAAGCTCTGATACCACAATGAGATGACCTGAAATCCCGTACTAACAGAGACATGGGTAATCTTTGGAATATAACACAGAAACAGATAATAGCAGAACAAAATTAAATAAATACACCAGATAATGAACGATAGAATATACTGGATAAAAGTAATCATCAGAGTTACACAGTATACAGGATCTTACTTAGTAAAAATACAGTTCAGCTATATATAAATGTCTACAGCGGAAACAAACATAATATGTACAATAGGAGCTGAACAGCATAAAAAGAGATAAATGATAGAATCCATCTTCAGCTCCAGCTATCCAGAAAGAACCAGCTAAACCTGAATACAAGGCTGCCCGTGAAGAAAAAAGGGCACCCGAGTTTGAAAGTGAAACAAACTACGAGTCAGTCATGGGACTGGTATGAGAAATCTACTCAACACATATATAATATGGCAAATCACAGGACCACGCCACTTTCGTGGAACTGGTTTACTCCATTGGATTGCCAGTGCTTTAAACAAATCATTCCTTTAAAAACAACGCAATGCATTTTATAAAAATGAAGCCGTTATAAGACTCAGTTCCCATCACACAATGCAACGCAAACCGGAGGATAAAGTTTTTTCCTTATAACGACCAAAATATGCTTGATACGAATAAAACAAAGGCATTTGATATTATTGATAGTGTCTATATGTTTTGAAAACAATTACAAATCATAACTATCAATCATAGACGACATGAGCATCCCATGCCACTATGTCGCAAAATATATATACAATCAAAACCGCACAGTCACGTATTTGGAAATTGGATTTCCGTCATGAACCAAGGCAAAAGATAGTCCTTACCGAATTCGAGACGCTCTAGCCCGTGTCTCAGGATCAGAACGCATCGACCCTTGGAGCGACAGGGCCGGTCCACCGATGTGGATTAAAAATGCCTGAACACTACGTTTCCCCGCCCTTTGGGGCGTCAACGAGCCAACGAATGACTCCATCGGACCCGGATCGTCCGATCAAACCGAGGCGCCTCGCAACAACAACAACCACATAGGTGAAAAGTATATAAATGTCAGGGCTGGTAGGTCACTGACACCACCCTAGCTAGAAAGAAACGCATGCCCTCCCTGAGGTCCTTCTCCCGTTTCTGGTTCATACCGGGGTGTGAGGCTCGCGAATTTACGTTATACACAAAGCTACGCCACATAGGCGGTGCTTTGATCATCACCACAAGACTTTGCTTTTCAACAGAAGCCCTGATCACTGCATCTTAGCATGCCACATAGGCAATTCATGCCATGCGACTGATGTCCATCGATATACAACCTCTGAGCTCGTGCGTCTCAGAGAAGGGCGTTAAGCAAAAGAATAAATTCTCCGCCGCCAAACAGATGTATATTTGACAGAGATCAATCAACATAGAATAAAATCCAATGTCAGACACACAGTCCATCTACAAGTCCGTTCTGGGTCTGAACGAATCCGGAGGCACTAAATACCTCGCAAACCCATCGATCACCACGTACGTCTGAACGATCACCACTTATTATCCATATTTTGGGATGCCTCCCAATCAGGACCTCAGTTACCATCCAAACAAGGTAAAGATCTCCGGCCTTCGACCACCGTCTTCATCTTCGACTTTTAATCGTCGGTCAATTATTTGAAATGAGAATTAACTCGGCCTTTTCAAATAATTCACGAATGTTTAGAATTTCAAATCAATTTACTTCAATGGTTAAATTATTCGACAACACCAATTTTGTTCTTTAATGTAATTTTCACACCAAACACATTCAACCATCAAATACTACATAAATCGAGCTAATTCAGTTTATTTCTATTCCATATCGTTTATGATATTTTATAACGATTTATCGCTACTTTTATTAATTTTAAAATAGCCAATTTATTCAAAACGACGCTTCGGGCCATAACGCGGCCGTGGCGCTGTTTTTCTTCAGATTTGATTTACACATACCTGAAAATCTAACCGTTGGATCTTTACACAATTTACATTATTAGAAAGGTCTTTTCAAAACGAATCCAACGGTTCCAGTTTCGGGAAAATCCGACGGTCGGATCTCCCGGTATAATCGTTTGAAGTTTCGATTTCAAAATACGAACTGCAGCGTCGTTATTCGATTAAATATATTTATATATATATATATAATCGTTTATGGCGCTGTTTTTCTTCAAATTTGAATTAAACATTTCAGACAATCCAACCGTTGGATTTTTACAGGGTTGGGGCCGTTGGAAAGATTTTTCCAAAGCGGACCCAACAGTTGCGATTTCAGGAAAATCCGATGGTCGGATTTCCCGCACTAGTTGTTTGAAATCACGGTTTCAAAACACGAACTGCACGGCCACGTTTCGTTTTAATTATATTTAAATTTATATATATAAATATAGTTCATTCTATAATTCCAACTATAGTTCATTCTATATTTTCAACTTCGTTTTCACTTCAAATATTTCACTAACGCCTTAATATTTCAAAAAAATTCGCCGTAACCTCCTTTGTACGGGGAGGGGTTTGGAAATTTATTGGGCCGTTTTAGGTACCCAATAAATCCTAAAAAGCATTCACATATTTATAGTGATATATTCTGGTGTTTACGGGGGAGCATGTATAGATAATCACTCCAGAGAATAAATTTTCGTCACCCCGTTTCCGTGTGGAAATAAATAGTCCATGTGCCGTATCTAATAACTAGAGAGACGTGATTATTGCCAACTCCAGACCCGTGTAAGGTTTTTATTAATCTGGCAATTTATCGGTATATTTTATAGAGTCCATATCAGTCATAAGTTCAACCTGTAGTATATAATCATCGCCATACAAGCCCTTCGCTCGTATGGTAAATCTTCCACCTCGTCACACAAGCTCCAATTGCTTATGTGGAATATGATGAAGTATGCCTATCGTCAAGAAGTATGCCATGTAGCGTAGTTCAAATTTAATTGTTACTATCCTATGGCGATATTTATTATTTCACACAGAATAACCAGCACTTCGCATCCACTGGCATTCACAGGAGTTGATATAAAAATAAAATTGTGCAGCCAACTCATCAAGGCTTACCTATTTGTCGGGCACGCAAATAATTTCTTTACTCTACAGCTAATCCATTTTTCCTGTTCAACACATGTATATATATATGCAGAACAAAGCCTATAATAATATTTTTAGCAAACTATTATTTATTTCAACACGTGTGTATTTTTATCCAAGCGTATACATGATAAAAGAAATATTTTTATCATCAAAAATATTTATTCAACACGTGAATGTTTTTAACACTTCATATTCACAATAAAAATGTAGTTTTTATTTTCTATTCATTTTATTTTAAAATACGATAACATTCAACACATGAATTTCAACTCGACGAACGAATTTCAATTCAACACATGAATATTCTCTATAGTTTGTATATATATAAAAATGTGATTTTTATTGCTAAAACTATTTGTTTAAAATCAAATAATATTCAACACATGAATTTCAACTCAACGAATGAATTGCAACTCAACACATGAATATTCTCTATAGTTTGTATATATATAAAAATGTGATTTTTATCGCTAAAACTATTTGTTTAAAATCAAATAATATTCAACACATGAATTTCAACTCAACGAATGAATTGCAACTCAACACATGAATATTCTCTATAGTTTGTATATATATAAAAATGTGATTTTTATCGCTAAAACTTTTTGTTTAAAATCAAATAATATTCAACACATTAATTTCAACTCAACGAATGAATTGCAACTCAACACATGAATATCCTTTCAACATATGGGATTTATTTCAACGAATGAAAATTATTCTAACACATGTATATTTCAGAAAATTTCGGCAGCATAACGGCAGGGTAGTTAAAACCGGGACCGTCCCTAGTACGGCTCCTCGCTCTACCTTAAAACCTCGCGGTTTTTGACAATGGGGATCATGCATCTAGTTCGCACACAGGCGGCATGTATATATTTATTTCATTTCCACAAACTAATCCTATGTGGTTTCAACCAAATATTTTTCAACCACAAACGGGTATTTTTCAACCACAATCAATCAATATCCACCACAAACAATCCCAAACAACCAATCGCTATCAATCAATTTTCACAACAATCACAACCAATAAATATCGTCCATGGTTTGTGGACGAGGGGCGTATATATATATATATATATATATATATATATATATATATATATATATATGTATATATAGCAATTCACTTTTATTTCAACACATATATAATTTTTACAACGCATATATAACTTATACATCGAACATACAACTTATACAACGCTTATACATGAGGTGTACAACGCTTATATAACTCATACATCGACTATATAATTTATACATCGTCATTTTCCATATTGTTTTTAAATTAGAAATCTCACATTGGGTTCCACTCCACCAAAAATAGTAGAAGGCTCAGAAAAATATGCGGTCTCTTCTAAAATGTAGAAGGCGTCCACACGAGTCCACTGTTTCCTGTTGCATCGAATTTCGTTAAGAAACGAGCAAGATATGATTTTTCAAAGTTTGCAACACTTTAAAGGTGTCGAAATCAATTTAGATATTCAAAGCCGTAAACGTGTTTGAAATCTTTGAAACTAGGTTTCGATTTTTAGCTCCACCCGTTGCACTTCGTCCCGATCAGGTTATACCACACTGTCGAGCTTGGAATGGGCTTCAAACGCCAGGAGCGGCGCTCCGTTCGATCGCCAGAATCAGTGGCGGCGGCGAGATGAAGTCGCCGCCTTTGAGGTGCTCGATCTCGCTCTATAGGGCATGGTGGAGGCCAAACCAGGTATGGATGGGAAGAGGGAGGAGAGTACTCTAAAAAGTTCAACTGGAGGGAGGTCTATCGAGGCGTGGTTTCGCCGGAAAATGGACGAGAAGTTTCGAACGTTGGCCGCCGTTCGTCGCGAGGGTTACGGGTTTTTTTTTGTTTTTTTTTTTATATTTTTAAATTAATGAAATAAAAAATCCTATTGGCCGATGCTATATTAAATTCAAAAATTGGGGTTTTCTTGGACGAACTCGAAATCAAACCCAATGACTGTCGTCCTTAGCGTTTTACCCCCATTCCGAGCACAATGGGATATGTGTCGTAGGCCCATTCGACTATTTCAGTCAGTTTCCATTCAAATCAAAATATAAAACATTCAATATTTAATTTGAACGTACATTTCAATTTGCCAGGGCCACAAACTGATTCGAAAAAAATCCAGAAAAATAAATCTGGTAATGTTCTGACGATACGGTCCCAACAAAACTAGTTTCGTCGAATTCTGAGACCGTTTGCAAAAAGGCCCACTTTTGGTCGATCCAATTTAACTATAATTGACCAAAACACATTTTCCTTTGCCACGCTCACATACTAGCTTCAAAAATTATGAAATTTGAAACCTAGCAATAACTTCACATCCCGGATCCAACAAAAGTGGTAACTGAAACTGAATTGAAATAGAAATATCGAATGAATTGGATTGCGATATAGAAATCTGAAATGGTTTTGGATTGGTAAGTTAGAGTTTGAAATCGAGAACGGAACCTTGGTTTGAAATGAAATTTGTCTTAGGTATAAAGTGAATGGTTGGATTTATGGATAAAAACAGAATGGAGTTTGATTGGGATGACATTGGTTTATGCTGAATTGATAGCAGATGTGAAGGATATAATGGTATGCCCGACAAAAAGGTACAAGTTTATATTTGGTATAAGCATGAGATTTATAAGACGATTTGGCAAGCCGCTTGGCTATTTGATTTTCTTTTGGGTTGGAGATGGCCCAGAGAGGCGAGTTGTGGTCATACCGATTGAGCCATACAAAGGAGGTGCTGGCGAATTTTTTTGAAAAGTTAAGGCGTTAGAAAATTTTCAGGATTTTTGAAAATTTTCGTTGATAAGGATTAATTAATATTTTAATTGAAATTAAATTGGTTCAGTTGAAACTGAAGTTAAGAAGTGAACAAATAGGTTCTAACCAATCAATAGGGTTTGTTTTCTACATTAGCAATTTCGAGGACGAAATTATTTTAAGGGGGGAAGAATGTAATGACCCAGATTTTTTTAAGTCATAATATTTAATTTATTTAAATATAAATGCGATTAAATTAGAAGTGAATAACTTGAATTCAGAATAAACGAGTTGCTTAGTGTAATTGAATTGAATCTGAGATTTAATTTGAAATTAAATTGAATTAGAAGCTTATGAAAATTCTAATTAAATATGAACGGTAATATAAATTTATTTTCGAAGTTTGGAGTGTTTTGAAATCGGTTAAATATTAATTCAATTTTTAATTACACTTAAAAATATTGACTTCGTAAACAGTCTCGGAATTGAACGAAACCGGTTCTATTGAATCCGGGATATTATAACATAGCAGATGGTCAAGTTTCATGGAAAACGGATTTAATATGAAGCTGTACGGGTTTAAAAGGCGAACATGATTATAATGGGTTATAATAATGAAAATATCTTCAAAATATCCTAGCAAATGGTCAAGTTTCATGGAAAACGGATTTAATATGAAGCTGTACGGGTTTAAAAGGCGAACATGATTATAATGGGTTATAATAATGAAAATATCTTCAAAATATCCTAGCAAATATCTCCACCCTTTTTACTATAAATACCCCCCTTAAGACCTAGTTTTCTTCGGAATTACGAATGTGATAAATCTATCAAATATATATCACATTAAATTTAAGGCAGCAAATATATATTATGTTTCATTCGTTGATAAACAATATTCTACTTTTTACTAAACAATGAAACTAGGAAATGTCCCAAAAAGTGACAAGTTCCACTTGTACTTTTTTGGTCTGTTTTACAATCGGCATAGTCAGTATCGCAATATGAAATTAAATCGAATGAATTTCCCTTAGGATAAAATAAACAAAAATCTAATGTGTGTTTGACGTATCGTAGAATCCGTTTTATGACTCCTTAGGTTGATACTAATATCTTGCGCAAAGGCAAACACTATGCATAGTATTTGGTTTACTTGCGGTTATATATAATAAAGAACCTATCATTCCCCTATATAATTTTTGATCTACGTCTTTTGATGAGTCATCTTTTCTTAAAGCTTCATTGGTTATAATAGGTGTGGGTTTTTCTTTGGTATTAGCCACATTAAATTTATTAATTATGTCTCTAGCATATTTTTCTTGAGTAATAAATATATCATTATCAAATTGTTTTATTTGTAATCTAAAAAGAAGGTTAGTTCTCCCATATGACCCATTTCAAATTCTTTTGTCATAATTACAGAAAATTTTAGTTTATTTTAGTATTTGTTAATCCAAAAGTAATGTCATCAACATAAATTTGTACTAATTGAATAACATTCTTATTTGTTTTAATAAAAAGAGTGTTTTCAACTTTATTAATTTCAAAGTTAGATTGTCATAAATAAGATCTTAGTCTATCATACCAGGCTCTAGAAGCTTGTTTTAAGCCATATAGTGCTTTTTTATTTTATAAACATGATTTACAAAGTTTTCATCTTCGAATAACAAGGGTTGTTCAATGTAAACATCTTCTTTAATGAATCCATTTAAAAATGCACATTTTACATCCACTTGAAATAATTTGAAATTATTATAATTAGCGAAAGCAAGTAAAATTCTAATAGTTTCTAACCTTGCTATGGGGGAAAAGGTTTCATCGTAATTTATCCCTTCATCATGACAATATCCCTGTATGAATAATTGAGATTAATTACTAACAATCTCACCAAGTTCATTCATTTTATTTGTATAAACCCATTTAGTAAGAATTATCTTTAGGTCTAGTAACAAGTTCTCAAACATCATTTCTGGTAAACTGATTTAGTTCTTCTTGCATATTAAGTATCAATGAATCATTGGTTGATACTTCCTACATATTTTTAGGTTCGATAGTTGAAATAAAAGCTACATCACTCAAATTATTTAATTTGTTTCAAGTTCTAACTACATACTCCATATCTCCAAGAAATATTTTCTATAGGATGATCTCTTAAAAGTCTAATTCTTTTATTAGATTGATTGATTTCATTTGATTCATTATTTTTATTATCAAATTCATCTTCATCATGTTTTTGACTTACTTCTTTAAAATATTAATTTAAAGATACATTCATAGTTTCTTTAATAGTATTACTTTTAAATTAAAAACTCTATAAGCTTTACTTATATTTTAGTATCCAATAAAAATTCCTTTATTTAATTTGGAGTCAAACTTATCTAAATTTTCTTTAGCATTTAAAATAAAAAAATTACTTCCAATAACTCTAAAATAAGATACTTTTGGTTTCTTATTATGAAGAATTTCATACGGTGTTTTATTAGTTAATGGTCTAATTAAAATTCTATTCAAGATATAACAAGCTGCAGCAACCGCTTCAGGCCGAAGTTTTTTGGCAAATTACTGTTAGAAAGCCTAGGTCTTGCACACTCTTGAATCATTCTATTCTTAAGCTCAACTACTCAGCTGTGTTATGGAGTTCTTGGAAAGGAGAAATTATGAGTAATTCCCTTTTTGTTATAGAATTTCTCAAAATTTTCGTTTTCAAATTCTCACCGTGACCACTATTTATAGTTTTGATTTTTGAAGAAAATAAATTTTGAATTCTTTTTGAAAATGTTTCAAATAATTCAAAAGCGTTACTTTTATGTTTAAGAAATGAAGTCCAAGTATATTTAGAGTAATCATCGATGAAAACAAATATGTATTTACTATGATTTATTGACTGAAATTGAGATGAACCAATTAAATCCATATAGAGTAATTCTAAAGGTTTTGTCGTAGAAATTTCATCCTTTGGTTTAAACGAACTTTTCTTTAATTTACCTAGTTGACAAGCATAACATATACTATTTAAATAAAATTCCTTTTTAGGAGACCACATATTAAATCTAGTTTGAAAATCTTAGAAAGGAGTTTAAAATTTAGAATCCTAAATCTTTTATGCCAAATCTAAGAATCCTTTGTATTAGCCAACATACATAAGTTATCATCTGAAGTTTTCATACTTAAAATGTAAATATTTTTCATTCTAATTCCTTCAAAGATTATATTTGAATTTTTATCTTTGATGTAACATTTTTCTTTTTCAAATTTAGTTTTATAACCTTTATCGCATAATTGGAAGTAAGTTGTGTTTCAATTTTCTAACTAATTAAACATTAGAAATAATAGGACTTTGAGAATTACAGACATTGTTTATTCCAATGAAATATCCTTTTGAATTATCTCCAAAATTAACCATTCCTCTATCTTCATAAAATATACTATTTAGTATCTCTAGATTTCCAGTCATATGCCTTGAACCACCACTATCAAGTATCTGTTTATCTTTTTTGATTTGCACCATCTGTCCATGGAGTGTTGAATCATCAACCGTCTAGCATACCAATTGAGTAGATAACTTGATTTTTCAGAAAAATTAAATGCAGACTCATGGAACAATGATGAACTGAATATTTTTGAACTAGTGTTAAAATAATTTCGGAAAATTTCCATTAAAAATTTTCAAAATAAAATTATGAAAACTTTGAATACCAATGCTTTGATACTAATTGTTGGGAAATGCAGATTAAGAACTTTAAGGCCAACTTAACACTGGATGTAATCTTATAGTTTTTATGAAATCTTTTAGAATTAATCAGAAATAGATGCAAACCACAAATATAAAACAATCACATAATCAAACATAGATGCCAAATAAAAGGTAAAAGCAGTAAAAGGGAAGAACATACTAGGATTTTAATACTGGTTCAGAGTTATCCTACATCCAGTCCTACACAACTCCGGGTTAATGCAGATATCTTTTCAATAATAATCTTCAAATACAATCCTTATTTTCATAAGCCACATGGTAAAACCCACTTGTTTTTCGAAGTATAGTGAGACTCTGTTGATTTCTGTAATACCTCGTAATTTTAAACGACACTAAAGATGATAAATTAAAGAATAATTAATTTGAAATACACTGTTAACAATGAATTAAGGAAAACTTAATTAAATACTCATAATTGATTAAAATGGACAACACCATTGCGTCCGTCTCGGAATTCTGGTCAAGATAGACACCAAGTTTGTGTAAAATGGACTTCGTATGAAGAAGATATTAAGGTTTGAAGTTTATATGCATATAAGGAGAATATATATATATATATATATATATATTTTAAATCAGAATTCAAAAATTTGAAACCAGAAAATACAGCGTGCAAAACAGTGAAGGGCCGACCGTTTGGAGTCGACCCGGGACCCTGCTGGGTAGACCCCGGGGTCGACACCATAAAGGGGGGATCGACCCCTCTATGTAGATCTGGGCAGATAATTGTTTCTGAACATGGACCGATTTTGGAGCTAAATTCGTGGACCTTAGGCTATATAAAGGACCCTTGTAACAACCCGTGTTTTTATAACATGTAATAACCATAAATCAAGGCAGAATTAATTTTTAAAATAAGAATCGAGGGAAACGGGTTGCGCCATTACGTTCGTCTCGAAATTCTGCTTGGAAACGAGTCCAAGTTTCCGAAAATCGGAGTCCGTATGACCAAGTTATGACCATTCGAAATTTTCAGAAATTTTCAAGATCAAAACAGACTCAATTCGAAATCAAAATTCGAATTTCAAACATCCAAATGGACTGGGCGGGAAATTTCCCGCCCAGGACCAGTTCGACCTGGGGGTCGACTATGTAGTCGACCTACCCAGGACCAGGTCGACCATAGTGTCGACCTAGGGATCGACCTGGTGCCCGAACCCATTTCTGAAGCTGGGTTCACTCTGATGTATTTGGCCTCATTTCTGTCCACATTCGTTGAACTGACCCTATAAATACAGCCCCTAACACCAGTCTCTCTACACCAAATTTCTTTCTGACCTTATGCTGCTCTGATTCTGGTTGAAAAGTTTGAGAGAGGGACTGCTTCTACTACGTTGAGACTACGTTAAGGGAATTGCTGATTTGGGGACTTCTATTAGGACTTGACTAAGCATATTCAACATCGACTCTCTTTTTCTAATTCTCGAACCACGATCTGTAAGCCCCAGTTATTTTTAGATTTAAACTGTAAATGTATTATGAATATGACGTAAATTGAAATTGGACCTATGTATGATGACTGTTTACATTCATTCTCGTTCATCTTGGATCTTGACTCTTGAATATTACTATGACATTGATTTGGGGCCTATTCATGTTGTAAACCAAAAAGAGAAATCCCTCTTAATATCATGTTGAATCTGTTACTAGTCACATGTTTATGACTATCAACTTATGACAGTCGTTACCATGACTATACTATCACCTTATGACAGTCGTTACCATGACTATACTATCACCTTATGACAGTCGTTACCATGACTATACTATCACCTTATGACAATTGTTATCTCGACTAGTACCTTATTTTGCTAGAATTGGAATCCTTATGTTTGAGGCCAATATTCCATATGCCAGTAATGTTTAAATCTTTTATTTCAAGTCATATCATGCTATGCTAGTAATCACTTTTGCCACATTATACCCGTTCCTTTTTATGTTATTCCCTATTAGATTTATTTGTATCGATTCGAACTTACGTGCGATGGGAATACGATTTGGGTAGAATAGGTAAAACATAAATTAGCTTTAACCTTGAACATGAACGTTACTATGACTTGAACCTGAATATGGACATGAACTTGACACGATTTGACATGAAACATGACCTGAAAAACTTGACATGAATCTAGACATGAAAACTTGAACGTGGGCATGACAGTTAGATAAACTTGAAAATGGCCAACTCGAGGTTGGGTTGAGTTTGCAGTGTAAATCTGCCCGGAACCGCCCGGCAAATCCAGTGGCTGCAAACAATAGGATCCAATATGGGTAGTTGGTCATATTGCACGTAAAAACCCGAGGTTATACTATGTTGTGGTGTAAATCTGCCCGGAACCGCCCGGCAAATACAGTAACCACAACAGTTAGTCTAATGTGAGAGGTTGGCGTGCACTAATGAATTAATGCCACATGATAGGGTTAAGTCATGAACCACTTGAATATACTTAACCAACTTGACACGATGACTTGATAGGGTTAAGTCATGAACTGCTTGAACACACTTAACCAACTTGATACACGATCTAGATAGGGTTAATCACGAATTTGAATGACAACACTTAACCCATTAGAAACCCTAGTTACGCGGTCCTTTTCAGCAGTAACCCACTTAGATGTATCACGATACCCTGGGACTAGGCAGGGTGGGGCACGATTACTGGGCTGATTATAAGCGACCAGAACGACGGCTGAGTAGGTGCACCATTGTAGGTTCAGGCGAGCTATGGTCATGCACGTAGTCCGGAGTTGAAAAAGCAGGCATTGGGCACCTGTAGTTTACACTGTGCGTGCTTGATTTGTGTCGGTGGTTGGCACCATAGGACTTGATACACCCTATGGTGGACCTAGCACAGGTAACTACATTTTTGGATGGGGCCGTATGACACAGACACATGACGAGCTAGGACTTGTTGGGAGCCAATCGATTAATAGATCGTACCGTAGGACCCTATAATGGGTCACTTCATGACACTGGGCTAAGGGATCATTTCATGATTAATACTTGACATGGGTTAGAACACTAGTACAGATGGTGCAGCGAACCTTGAACATGCGATGCTAGACTTGACTTATCTTGTTATCTTGATTACCCTACCAGTTCTGTTATCACCCTTATGTTTAATTACAGTTTTCACATATCATGTTACCTTTACTAGTTTTCATACTGAAAGTCACTAGGGCTTACCAGTCTTTATGAATGACCCTTTTTCTTTCACCTCTTTTTCTTTCGTTTCTTCCCCTCAGGTTCTCAGGGAGGAAACACTTGCTCTTAGCTTGGATTCAACTTGCTTTCTGACAGCTCATGTACGGTTTGGTCTTGGGCTATGCTATGGCTGCTTCTGCTATTTATGGGGAATAGTTTACTTTTGTTTTAAGTTTATGCTCATATATTATGAACTGCATGTAATGGAATAATTTGTATTTTGGATATATGAGCTTATGACTCTTTTCTGGAAAATAATAAAAAGTTGGTTTTTATTTCTACTGCTGCTTTATTTATGTTCTGCCTCGTGATATCTCTGTGCATGTTTACCTAGATAATACTCCACCAAAACTAGTGCATTCCCTTTGTGAGTGACCCTAGCGGAGGTGGGGTGTTACATTTGGTATCAGGGCAGAAGGTTACCAGGCTGGGCAAAAGTTTTAAAAACCTTCCGAAACTATTTTCAAAACCATTTATAAAGAAGCATTTTTCAAGAAAAGTTTTATGTTTAAAAAGGCTATTCCCCAAAAGCCATTAGCACTTTCCTTTGTTTCCTCGCTTGAATCCTTTTCTTTTCGTTTTTCAGCATGGCCGATCTTAACCTTCCTGAGGGAATACCCGTGCCTGGATGGTTCCGAAGGTACTTAGAAGCCAGGGCCAACGACGCGGGCACGACAGACATCCCTCCTCCTCCCCCAGTGGCTGCGGTTCCTCCTCCTGGTACCGCCTTTGCCAAAATATGCAAAGACTTTAAAGCAATGGGCGGCAAGAACTTTGTTGGAACTGAAACCTTCGTTGAGGCACGAAACTGGCTAAAGGAGACAGAAGACTTGTTCATTATCTTTGATATGGAGGACCATAGGAAAGTTCAGTTGGCAGCATGGTTGCTGAAAGAGGAAGCTGCATTTTGGTGGGAAGTCACCAACGCTACCAGGCCAATTGAGACTTGGGCAGAAATTAGAGAGAGGTTTGGGCTTAAATTCCTATCGTCAGCAGAGGAGAACCTTCAGATGGAGAGGTTCCTAGCACTCAAGCAAGGGGATATGTCTGTGAGGGAGTACGTGAATAAGTTTAATCAGCTTGCTCGGTTCGGTTTGGATTTGGTCAACACAGCCCAAAAAAAGGCTGTACGCTTTGCTCGAGGATTGAACAAGCCACTACACAGCTTGGCCCTAACTCACATACCCTTGGGGGTGACCTTTGAAAGCTTGGTGGATATGGCTCTACTTCATGAGGAAGACAAGAATAGCAAGAAGGAGGTTAAGCCTACTGAAACTCAGAATAAGAAAGCTGACTTCAAGAAGGGGAACAACAAGAATAATAAGAATAACAAGAGCAACAACTAATCACGTGAGACGAGGAAGTGCAACTTCTGTGGTATTACTGGACATCTAGCTAAAGACTGTAGAAGGAAGAAGAGGAAGTTGGGTGAATGCTTTCATTGTGGAGATACTGGACACATCAGCAAGGATTGCCCTAAGAAGCAAGGACAGGGGCAACGGCAGACCCAGCGAGCAGGACCTTCTGGAGGGCAGTTGCATGCTCTCAACACCACTCCATCTCTTGACCGAGGTAGTAATATTTCCGTAGAAATCCTTGTTTACATTTCTGACTTTCCTGTTCGAACCTTATTTGACTCTGGCGCATCGCATACTTTTATTTCTTCTGATATTGTTGAAAATCTGCACCTAAGTACTAGTCTGGTTGAGGATCCCGTTATAGTTTCAAATCCAATTGGGGGCTCCGCCCATTTATCTATGATGTGTGTGGATTTGAGGATCTCTATCTTAAGCGTAGAATTCACGTGTAAAGCTTATGTTCTCGGGTTCATGGGATACGGTTTGATCCTAGGTATGGATTGGCTGTCTGATTATGGAGCCATTCTTGATTGTGAACGAAGGGTAGTGAGGTTCATGACTCGCCTTGGTAATACCCTTGAAATTTCTTGTAACCCGAAGGGTCCGGTCATGTTATGTTATCTTGAATCCCTTGACTCGTCCGACGATAATTTGCAATCTGTAAGAGTGGTCCGAGAATATCCAGATGTCTTTGATGAAGTGAGGGGATTACCTCCTAAACGCGAGATAGAGTTCCGAATTTATCTTGTTGATAATGCCAAGCCAGTTTCATTGCCCGTTAGGCACATGGCCCCGCGAGAAAGAAGATAACTCAGTAAACAAATTAACGAGTTGCTTGAGAAAAATTTCATAAGACGAAGCATTTCTAAATGGGGTGCTCCGGTGGTATTCGCTACTAAGGCGGATGGATCGCTTCGTCTGTGCGTAGATTATCGTGAGTTAAACAAGCTGACAAAGAAGAATAGGCACCCGCTACCAAGAATCGACGATTTGTTTGACCAGCTTGTGGGAGCATCTGTTTTCTCTCAACTCGATCTAGACACAGGATTCCATCAGCTCATAGTGGCTGAGGATAGCATTGAAAAAACTGCATTTAGGACTCTAGATGGGTTCTTCGAATGGCTTGTCATGCCATTTGGGCTAACAAATGCACCTGCATGCTTTGTAGATTTGATGAGCAGGGTGTTTCAGGAGTTCCTTAACAAGTTTGTGGTAGTTTTCGTGGATGATATTTTGATCTTCTCAAAAGATGAAGAAGAGCATGCTAGACATCTCAAGGAAGTCATGGAAACGCTTAGAGCACACCAGTTAAAGGCTAAGTTCTCCAAATGCCATTTTTAGAGGAAGGAAGTTCGGTTCCTTGGACATGTAGTTTCTAAGCAAGGCATAGCCGTGGACCCCGCAAAGGTAGTTGCGGTACAGGACTGGAAAATTCCTAAGAATGCAACGGAGGTGAGGAGCTTTCTCGGTTTGGCGGGCTACTACAGGAAGTTCATTAAGGACTTCGCTAAGATTTCAGCCCCTCTTACTAAATTAACAAAGAAGAACCTACCTTTTGCATGGGACATAGAATGTGACGCTGCTTTTCAGAGACTTAAGAGAGCCCTCACCACAGCTCCAGTTTTAGCATTACCCGATGGAGGTAAGATGTTTACCGTGTACACAGATGCGTGTGGCACGGGATTAGGCGCTGTCCTAATGCAGGAAGGAAGAGTAATATGCTACGGGGGCAGACAACTTAAAGTTCATGAGAAAAACTATCCCACGCATGACTTGGAATTGGTCGCGATTGTTTTTGCACTTAAAGCTTGGCGCCATTATCTTCTAGGGGAGAGGTTCGAGCTGTATACCGACCACAAATCGCTTAAGTACCTCTTCTCACAGAAAGACTTGAATCTGAGACAACAGCGGTGGATGGAGTTCTTGGCATCATATGACTTCGATATAGCTTATACCCCTGGCAAGGGTAATGTGGTGGCGGATGCGCTAAGTAGAAAAAGGTTGACTTCGAGCCCCTTGTTTGTTGAAATGAAAAGCCTTGAGCTTATAGCAACCTTTGATTTTACACCTGCTGTTGAGTCATTGACTGCTACGTTTGCATCTCTTGAGCTAAGACCTATACTTCTAGATCAAGTTGGGACTTCACAGAAGGAAGACCCACAGATAGTTGAAATCATGGACAAGCTGATTAGGGGTGAGACGTCGAGTCACCTCAGTAGGTATTTCATAGATGACAAGGGATGGCTAAGGCGCGATGGAAGACTATGTGTCCCACAAGTGGGAGACTTAGTAAGGAAAGTTCTCAAAGAAGCGCACCACTCGAAGATGACTATACATCCCGGAGGGGATAAGATGTACAGGGATATGAAACGCATTTTGTTTTGGGCTGGAATGAAAAAGGACGTGGCAGATTTCCTCTCGAGGTGCATGGTGTGCCAACAAGTAAAGGCCGAGTCGAAGAAGCCCGGTGGACTTTACACCCTTTGGAAGTTATGCAATCGAAACGGGAGAGTATCTCGATGGATTTCGTGGATGGATTGCCTAGGTCTAGGAATGGAAATACTAGCATATGGGTCATAGTCGATAGACTCACGAAAAGTGCTCACTTCATTCCGGTGAAGAGAAAGAGGACCGCATCAGGGCTAGCATCTATTTACCTTCGAGAGATAGTACAGTTGCATGGAGTTCCTTCTAGTATAGTTAGTGATCGTGACCCGATTTTCACTAGCCAGTTTTGGAATAGTCTGCAAGAAGCAATGGGAACACGACTGAACTTAAGCACGGCCTATCACCCACAGACGGATGGACAAACCGAAAGGGTAAATAGGGTACTAGAAGATCTCCTGAGGCTATGCATTCCTGACTTTGGTGGTATTTGGGAAGACCATCTTCCTCTCGTGGAGTTTGCATATAATAACAGTTACCAAGCTAGCATCGGAATGGCACCATTCGAAGCCCTGTATGGAAGACTGTGCAAGTCGCCAACTTGTTGGTGGGAGACGATATACAGGCTTATACTTGGCCCTGATATGATAAGGGACACTTCTGAGAAGATTGAGTTGATACGAAGACAGATGAAAATGGCCCAGGATAGACAGAAATCTTATGCGGACCAGAGAAGGACAGACCTAGAGTTCGAAGTCGGAGATATGGTATTTATAAAAGTTTCTCCGTTACGCAATATAGTTCATTTTGTAGCAGTTGGAAAGCTAGCACCAAGGTTCGTAGGACCGTTCCGTATCGTTGAGAGGATTGGACGGATGGCCTATAAGGTAGACTTACCCGAGAAGCTGGTTGGGGTGCACAATGTCTTTCACGTCTCGCATCTTCGGAAGTGTTTGCATGAGTCAGCCGAAGTAGTTGAGCCAAGCATCCTTGAAGACGTAGAAGTGGAAAAAGAAGCGACATTGAGGCGAATTCCGATTCGTATCTTAGGAACGGAGATTAAGAAGCTAAGGAATCGAGAAGTCAAGCTAGTTAAAGTGCAGTGGAGTGAAACCCAAGAAGACGCAACTTGGGAAACCAAAGAGAAGATACGCGCGCTTTACCCATTTCTTTTTGAGGGTACATTCTCGATCTCTTTTTCCCTGAAAACCTTTTCGTATCATGCTTCTACTATCTATGTTTGTCTTATTATCTTCTCGATCTTATCTTGAGAACCTTAGGTAGAACCATATGGATGTAAACATGTGAATGAAACATGTTATGGTTGATGTTTGCAGATGGTTGCAAGTGGTTGCAAGTGGATGCATGACACACATTAGGCACTAGATCGGCTCAATCACATTTTCATGTTACATATGCATGAGTGCTAATACTTGTACATGGATGGAACTTGTTATGCTATCACTTGGATGATGCATATGGATGAATGTCTGTGCACTCATGTAGAGATTATAAACTATGTTAGGAATTTTCATACATGTTGGATTCATGACACTAACATATTTTGCATTAAGGAGGTTTACTGAATCAGTAACCGCCTGATCTCTTGCATTAGATAAGTACATGTACACACACTT
Source organism: Allium sativum (assembly GCA_030737875.1). Taxonomy (NCBI): domain Eukaryota; kingdom Viridiplantae; phylum Streptophyta; class Magnoliopsida; order Asparagales; family Amaryllidaceae; genus Allium; species Allium sativum. The sequence goes on along the minus strand of CM060924.1, from coordinate 977,031,547 downwards.
TCTACATATGTTCATACAACACTAGAAATCTTTTAAGGACAATGGTTGCCCGTGGATGATGCTTTGAGTAGATGGATGATGGATGGTAGGACACATCCACCCTAACTTAAAGATTTCGGGGACGAAATCCTTTAAGGAGGGGAGAATGTAACAACCCGTGTTTTTATAACGTGTAATAACCATAAATCAAGGCAGAATTAATTTTGAAATAAGAATCGAGGGAAACGGGTTGCGCCATTGCGTTCACCTCGAAATTTTGCTTGGAAACGAGTCCAAGTTTTCAAAAATCAGAGTCCGTATGACCAAGTTATGACCATTCGAAGTTTTCAGAAATTTTCAAGATCAAAACAGACTCAATTCGAATTCAAAATTCGAATTTCAAACCTCCAAATGGACTGGGCGGGAAATTTCCCGCCCAGTACCAGGTTGACCTGGGGGTCGACTATGTAGTCGACCTACCCAGGACCAGGTCGACCATAGTGTCGACCTGGGGGTCGACCTGGTGCCCGAACCCATCTCTGAAGCTGGGTTCACTCTGATGTATTTGGCCTCATTTCTGTCCACATTCATTGACCTGACCCTATAAATACAGCCCCTAACACCAGTCTCTCTACACCAAATTTCTTTCTGACCTTATGCTGCTCTGATTCTGGTTGAAAAATTTGAGAGAGGGACTGCTTCTACTACGTTGAGACTACGTTAAGGGAATTGCTGATTTGGGGACTTCTATTAGTACTTGACTAAGCATATTCAACATCGACTCTCTTTTTCTAATTCTCGAACCACTATCTGTAAGCCCCAGTTATTTTCAGATTTAAACTGTAAATGTATTATGAATATGATGTAAATTGAAATTGGGCCTCTGTATGATGACTGTTTACATTCATTCTCGTTCATCTTGGATCTTGACTCTTGAATATTACTATGACATTGATTTGGGGCCTATTCATGTTGTAAACCAAAAAGAGAAATCCCTCTTATTATCCTGTTGAATCTGTTATTAGTCACATGTTTATGACTATCACCTTATGACAGTCGTTACCACGGCTATACTATCACCTTATGACAGTCGTTACCATGACTATACTATCACCTTATGACAGTCGTTACCATGACTATACTATCACCTTATGACAACTGTTATCTCGACTAGTACCTTATTTTGCTAGAATTGGAATCCTTATGTTTGAGGCCAATATTCCATATGCCAGTAATGTTTTAATCTTTTATTTCAAGTCGTATCATGCTATGCTAGTAATCACTTTTGCCACATTACACCCGTTCCTTTTTATGTTATTCCCTATTAGATTTATTTGTATCGATTCAAACTTACGTGCGATAGGAATATGATTTGGGTAGAATAGGTAAAACATAAATTAGCTTTAAACTTGAACATGAACGTTACTATGACTTGAACCTGAATATGGACATGAACTTGACACGATTTGACATGAAACATGACCTGAAAAACTTGACATGAATCTAGACATGAAAACTTGAACGTGGGCATGATAGTTAGATAAACTTGAAAATGGCCAACTCGAGGTTGGGTTGAGTTTGCAGTGTAAATCTTCCCGGAACCGCCCGGCAAATCCAGTGGCTGCAAACAATAGGATCCAATGTGGGTAGTTGGTCATATAGCACGTAAAAACCCGAGGTTAGACTATGTTGTGGTGTAAATCTGCCCGGAACCGCCCGGCAAATCTAGTAACCACAACAGTTAGTCGAATGTGAGAGGTTGGCGTGCACTAATGAATTAATGCCACATGATAGGGTTAAGTCATGAACCACTTGAATATACTTAACCAACTTGACAGGATGACTTGACAGGGTTAAGTCATGAACTGCTTGAACACACTTAACCAACTTGATACACGATCTGGATAGGGTTAAGTCATGAATTTGAATGACAACACTTAACCCATTAGAAACCCTAGTTACGCGGTCCTTTTCAGCAGTAACCCACTTAGATGTATCATGATACACTCGGACTAGGCAGGGTGGGGCACGATTACTGGGTGATTGTAAGCGACCAGAACGACGGCTGAGTAGCTGGGCCATTGTAGGTTCAGGCGAGCTATGGTCGTGCACGTAGTCCGGAGTTGAAAAAGCAGGCATTGGGCACCCGTAGATTTACACTATGCGTGCTTGATTCGTGTCGGTGGTTGGCACCATAGGACTTGATACACCCTATGGTGGACCTAGCCCAGGTAACTACATTTCTGGATAGGGCCGTATGACACAGACACTTGAAGAGCTAAGACTTGTTGGGAGCTGATCGATTAATAGATCGTACCGTAGGACCTTGTAATGGGTCACTTCATGACACTGGGATAAGGGATCATTTCATGATTAATACTTGACATGGGTTAGAACACTAGTACAGATGGTGCAGCGAACCTTGAACATGCGATGCTAGACTTGACTTATCTTGTTATCTTGATTACCCTACCAGTTCTGTTATCACCCTTATGTTTAATTCCAGTTTTCACATATCATGTTACCTTTACTAGTTTTCATACTGAAAGTCACTAGGGCTTACCGGTCTTTATGACTGACCCTTTTTCTTTCGCCTCTTTTTCTTTCGTCCCCCCCTAGGTTCTCTGGGAGGAAACACTAGCTCTTAGCTTGGATTTGGCTTGCTTTCTGACATCTCATGTACGGTTTGGTCTTGAGCTATGCTATGGCTGCTTCTGCTATTTATGGGGAATAATTTACTTTTGTTTTAAGTTTATGCTCCTTTATTATGAACTGGATGTAATGGAATAATTTGTATTTTGGATATATGAGCTTATGACTCTTTTCTGGAAAATAATAAAAAGTTGGTTTTTATTTCTACCGCTGCTTTATTTATGTTCTGCCTCGTGATATCTCTGTGCATGTTTACCTAGATAATACTCCACCAAAACTAGTGCATTCCCTTTGTGAGTGACCCTAGCGGAGGTGGGGTGTTACAACCCTAAACCTAGTTTTTATTCATCTAAAAAGATGGTGGCGATGGCGAAGCTCTGCTGCAACTTAAATTGAATTGTTGCAACTTAAATTGAATAGCGATGGTGAAGCTATATGAATTTCATGTTAATTTTAGATCTAAATATTTAGTTTGTAATCATAAAATGTATATAAAAATTGGATATTGGATATATGCCTAAACAAGTTCTATTATGACATAATTATCAGATCTGCCTTTATATGTTCATACCGCCACCATGTTAAATCTTGTCATAATATATCTATTCAGTTTTATGCCTGTTTCTGACAGTTTATTATTGATTCGTCATTATGCCAGTTTTGATTCTCTTCTTTCCCTCTTTTTCTTTTTTTATTTTTACAGCCAGGCTACCTTCGAGCCTAGACCTAACGTTGAAATATGCGAACGCGCGAAATTGGGAATTGTTTGGATAAAATATGATTTAGCATAAATTGGAATATATATAAAATATGATTTGGCCTAAATTGGAACATATGTAAAATATGATTTGGCATAAATTGGAACATATGTAAAATATGATTTTGGCATAGATTGGAACATATGTAAAATATGATTTGGGCATAAACTGGAATATATGTGAATATGAATTTAGGCATAACTTGTACTAAAATATATGAATATGAACTAGGGATATAAATTAGCATATATGTGAATACAAATTTGGGCATAATATTATATATATATATATGTGGCAGGTTCAATGGCACCCCAAATAGTGAGCAGCCCTTAAGCCTACCACTTTTCCACCACACATTTCCTCCCTCTCTCCTTCCACTCATTCTCTCACCTCGCACTCACTTTCCATTCACTTTTTTAATATAAATGAGTGGCTGAAATTGGGGTGCAAATGGGGGCCCGCAATTCAGGGGGACTCCCTGATCCTATCCATATATATATATATATATATATATATATATATATATATATATATATATATATATATATATAATGACTTGGGGAAAAGGGATGTTATGTATAATGAAATATGAATTAAAAAGGGGCATGAAAATCTATATTTGGAATAGGGAAATTTATTAATATGAATATGCCTAAAATAATGGAACCGTAGTAACGCTTAGACAAGAGGTTAAATTGCACTTGTGGTAAGTCTGCCCGGAGCCGCCCGACATATCCAGCGACCGCAAGTGGTTAATCTAATGTGAGGGGTCTAATGCATAACAACACCATGACACGAGGTTAAGTCTAAACTTGTGGTTTAAGTTTGCCCGGAGCCGCCCGGCATATCCAGCATCCACAAGTGGTTGACTTAATTTGAGAGGTTTGAGGCATTAACATGTATGAACAGAAAATATATGATTATTAGGCTTGTCCTAGGGACAAGTGGAAATTATAATTTAGGTTATAATAAATGAAAAAGGGAATAGAATGACTTATGTAAGGGGATAAAATGTACTTTATTGTAAATTAAGTTATTTACAAGAACAAGAATCTGAAATCTATGGATGAGGACCACATAAGTTATATTTATGGAAAGGAAACTTATTAGTAAACCTTAGTTAAGAGAAATAAGTTATTAGGTAAACAATGATAAGATGGAATTATGATTAAATGAGAAAGAATGAGGAAAACTTGTAAAATGAAATAAGTTATATTTAATCATAAATGGTAAGTGACATGTTAATTAGGAAACATGTGAATTGAGATATACTTAATAACATATTAAGTAGAAATGTTAGTGTGATGATGTAAGCAAGTAAGAATACTAAAGAGGTTGTGGATTACAGACTTTGGGCCACAATCTAGAGAATGACGTGTTGTGGTCTTATTAATGAATTAAATGAGTTAAGTTATATAACCAAAATTAATAAGTAAGAGGAACTTGGTAACTTGATTAAGAATTCAATATGAATGAGAATAACCAAGTTAAATGAAAACCTGATGAGTTAAGGCAAGTGTGTAAAAGAATGTTTAGACATATGGTCTAACAACATATTAAAGTGAGGCGCTTGGTCCAGTCCGCACGTTTGAGGGTGAATAACCCAACGAGGTATATCATCGTGGTGTTATAAGGCATGAGCGGAGCGCACTTTTATCTAATTATTATGTCGGCTCTGAAGGACTGGAAGGGGAAGCACGCAACTTCTTGAGATACGTAAGGTGCTCCTGGTAGTCCTCTGTGTGATGGCAGATGTTTAGACTGTGCTCGCAGAGTTTGGGTCTGCGCATAACTACTAGGTGGGTAGGCCTTGACTGCAAATGTAGCTTTGCAGTCAGAATGTTGTGACGCGGTGACATTAGGATGATTCGGCGGTTGCCTCAATGGGGAGGCGAAGGGTCACGACCAACAAGGATAGTAGATCGTCGGATACCCGTCATCGGCAGCCAGTGGGATGCGAAAAGACTAGAGCTAAAACCAATAGACCATTCACCTTTCACTATTGGGGTACGGTGGTTGAGGGAAGATGCCAAATGGATGTTTAGATTGTTTGGTATTAGGGGCAGTCGCTTAGCTCTTGTAGTCTTTACTAGTTGAGGGAGGGGCCGAGGTGGGGTCATAGCCACCATGAAAAACATACCCTAGGAATATCTGTGTTTTGAGGCTCTTAAAGGCGGGCCTGTAAAGGTATGGAAAATCTCCGACCGAGTTTCGTGTTTCTTGTATCGCCCTGCCATGGAACTCAGTGCATATTAGAGGACATGCGATTGAGGCATCACTCCGGAATGAAATTTGATTTGATCGATGGTGGCAGTCTGTACACTTATGTAGCATAGTATTGACATATATATGTAGAACGTAACATTGTTATATAGAGATTCGTACGTCACTCCAGCGTAGGATGAGGGACTGCCTACTTTTCCATGGTATTACAAGGGAGATCGTGCGAGTGGGGTATCATGGGGTGTACCTCACTATTGAGGGGTAGCTACATATATACCATATTAAGTTAATCCACTGGGAAGTAAATGGGTACGATGTGTGTATAAGCGTTGAGTGTCGTTAACCCAAGCAACCTAACAATAAAAAAAATGTAATGGAACGGTATTTGTAGGGATCATTCTGTTTCTGAGATACTAGTATTGGTGCAGTGCAGAGAAACGTATTTAAGAAGCACAATATATTTTGTTCAAACTTATCTTGCTCGGTTCACACTTGTTATTGTTATTGATATCTTGTTCTTCCAGTTTTTATATACCTACCATGATGCTTTTATTTATTTATATTTAAAAGTAACTAGACTCTCTCTCTTCCATCCCCCCCCCCCAGGTTCTCAGGGTGGGAGTGCTTAGAGTTGATTTGGATTCTTTCAGCTTAGCTTGGATTTTGGATATTGATGTACCACTTTGACTTCTTGTCAACTCTCTTATGGCTTCGCATGGGAAATATGGTTTTGTACTCTGATATTATTGGCAAGAAGGATTATTAATGTAATTGGTTATTTCAACTTATGTTGTAAACTTCGTATTTGGGACCATGATGTTTTGATTTAAATAAAGTTTTTAATTCCGCTGCTATTTTACATCTATGTCTTGTGATATTATGTTCTTATATACCTATAACGCTTCACGAAACTTAATGCATTCTATATAGAGTGACATTAACGGATGTGGGGTGTCACAATTTCAGGGCTACAATCACACCCAACTGATATATACAAGGCTACAACCATACCTTTTCCATACCGGTTTTTGGAAGGAAGACTCGATAGAACTTGATCTTACGATCTTTGATTATAGAAACCCTTGTAACTCTGAATAACACTTGAAATCTTGAGAGAGTTTAATGGAGAATTAATGTAGAATAGAATTAACGTGATTCTCTTTGAAACTTGGTAGAGGTTGATTATAGAATTTAAGAAATTTAGAGCAGAAATGGAGAGGAGAAAGGAAAAGAAGAAAATAATGAAAGTTGTCATGAAAATTCAAATTTAGAAGCCTATTTATAGTTGTCCAACAGTCATAGCCCGTCAGGAAAAGTTTCAACCAAATAGCACAACATTTGAAATTAAAATTTTAAAAATAACAGTAACCATCTTGACATGCCTCCATGTCTTAGAGAAAATATGAAATCTTTTGAAAAAAATGCAAATGATGTTGAAATAAATTTAGGTAATTATGGAGTTTAAACATACTGTTGTTCTATATAATAAAATAAAATAATATAGTAAAAATATAATTAAAAAAGGTTTAATTATAATTTACAAAAATGATATAAAAGTTAATTTAAAATTACAAGTATAAATATAAATGAAACACCCCACCTCCGTTAGGGTCACTCTCAAAGGGAATGCCCTAATTTTGGTGGAGGTTTATAAGTACAAGTCACAGATATACAAGACAAATATAAGAACACATATTTGTAAACAGCGGAAGAACAACAAACTTTTATTTCATAAAGTCAAATACGTGTTACAACAACATCCTTTCCAAAAACATAGCATAACACTTTCATAATCTGTCTTGAGTACATGATTTAAAGAAACATAAATAAAACATAGATAAACTGCAAAAGCCCCATAGTGGATTGTCCAAAGCCATAGTTCAAAACAGGAAAGTCCAAGCAATACATTTCTCTTCTTCTTCAAGCTGGATGGTAAGGCTGGTCAAGCTGTTGTGTTCCCTCCCTGAGGACCTGGGGGGGAAACGGAAGAAAGAAGACGAAAGAAAAGTAGAGTCAGACATAAAGCCTGAGTAAGTCTAGTACTATTTTGTCTATGAATAAAGAACTGGGTATGATAAGTATAAACAAGAAGTGGGCATGCACTATAAACTTGGTTGAGTTGTCTAGGGTCGAATATACTATCGTACCCCATGTTAATCTCTGAACCCATATAAACTAGTTTCCAATTTGCACCCCATAATCAGGGTGATGTGATCCATTCTATGATGATCGGCTCCTACTCGCATAGTTACATGTGTCTTACGGCCCCCGATGTTGTAGTTACCTATGCTGGTCCCACCATGGGGTGTATCAAGTCCCATAGTGGCAACCCGACACAACCTTAGAGTGCACAGGTATGCTACTGGTGTCCAGTGCCTTATTTTTCTGCGCCGAAGTGTGTGCACGCCCGCACTCCGTTAGAACCTACACTGCTACACCACCGCCGTCGCTTTGACCTCTTACAATCAGCCCAGTAATCGTGCCCCACCCTGCCTAGTTTCAGGGTATCATGATACACCTTTTAGGGTTACTGCTGAAAAGGGTCCCCCGTTACTAGGTTTTCTATCTCTAGCCAACATGCTAAGTTGGTTAAGTGTTTCCTAACCTAACCCCACCAGACCGTTTAGTTTAGCATGTTCCATTTTGATTAAGTCTTTAGTCCACTTAATCCTAACAATCCTGACTCAGCCTTAATTGTCTTATTAAGGCCCTGACCTCTCACATTAGACAGGTATTGTTGTGGCTGCCTGTTGCCGGTTGGTTCCGGGCAGTCTTACGCCACAACTCAGTCTAACCTCGGGTCCTTGCTGGGCTCCATGTTTAACCTCCCACATTGGATAGGTATTGTTGTGACTACTGGACAGCCGGGCGGTTCCGGGCAGGTTTACATCACAACTCAATCCAACCTCGGGTTAAACACATCGTATGTTCTACATTTACATATTTTGTCATTCTTCTTTATTTATATGTAAATATTTGCGGCCCATTATTAAGTTAATGGTGTAAAGGTTACACCAATCACGGGCCCAACCCATACTTGAATTTGGGCCCTTCTATTTTATATTTTCATTCATTAATTAATTTTAACCCAACGTTATTTTCCCCCGTTTTACACGTCCGTTTATATGCATTGGGCTTAGCCTTTTTAAAGCCCAATTTAGCCATGCGAAAAGGGGAGGCTTATGGCGTATACACAAAGAGGGGAATGTGAGCGCATGAACTTGCAATACGACGTTGGAAATGCAAAATAGAAACTGGTGTACTTGCATAGTGGTAACATAGGTGACATGAATCAAAGCATGTGAACTTGCATAGGTTTAACTACAACATGAACCTATGTTCTTATTTAGGCATAATGTCAAACATAAGCATGTCATAAATATTCCTAGCATAAGCATAGCATAATGTCAAACATAAGCATGGCATAAATACTTTTAGCATAAACATAAACAAGTCATGTTCATAAGGTTTCTACATGTTTACAAAGGGGATACTTTGTTACTAACACAAAAGCATAGTTCAACTTAATCATGGTTTAAGTCTAATTACATAACGATGGTATAAACATACTTATGCATAAATATTCCTAAACATGGTGTTGCTTTAAAACTTGCAAAAAGGGATTTTTGAGTCTAACCTAGCCATGTCTCACATATGTCATCATATAATTCTTTTAAACAAGATAGACTTAATCATAGATTTCAATTATGCCAAATATCATTCATAGCCTAGCCATATTCATAAGTTTTGCAAAAGCATGACTTAATACATGGATTATGGTGTCAAAATTCCAACATAGTTTCATATGAACTATAACAACCAAACTTGTTTCAATTACTTGCAAAATGATTTATGCACAAAAATATACATCATGATGGCATAATAACAAAGCCCCAAACTCGCATGAATTTCAATCAACTACATACATGTAGCTTCAACATAGATTACATAATTTGCGCAATATTCCAAACGTATACTTGCATAGAACTACCGTATGTAGTTCTTTATAATGAATAACATAATTCAAGAATATCCAAACGTATATAAATTGATAAGAACGCACAAATATGAATTACTTCCATTGCCACAATTCAAGCATACACATCAACACAGTTGTTTATTTATACCAAAGTAATACTCTACTTACAATGGTTGCGGCGAATTCTCTAATTAAGAGATATGATTCCTTTGTTGAATTGATTGGCTTTAGGTTGCTTGAATTGCTTTAGGCTTTAGAACTTTCTTCCTAATTCTCTCTCTAGTCGGCGGCTACTCTTAGTCGTTCCTCAGCAACATGGCGGCTATGTTCTTAATTTGAATGAATAGATTAGGGTTTAGTCTAGGGTTGTTTATATAGAGGTTAGGAATTGATTAGGACCATTGATGTTGCTTGGATTGATCATAGCCATTCACTAGGAAGAGAGACCAATCAAAACTTGCCACCTAGCCCTAGTGACAAAGCAGACCACAGAAATTCGACCAAACACAGACCTGGCCAGCCAGGTTGACTGGGCTCGACCAGGTCGACACCCCTGTCGACAGGGCTGTCGACAGCCCTGTCGACATGGGTAGCCCAGGTCGACGGCCCAGTCGACCTGGGTGGCCTAGGCGGGTGTTTATCCGCCCTGGCCCATTGGGCCCCATTTTATTCTGTTTGAATTTTAAATTTAATTCAAAACTTCCGAAGGCCATATCTTCTTCATACGGACTCCGTTTTTCGAAAACTCGGACTCTATTTCGCGTATTTTTCCGAGACGAACGCAATGGCGTATCCCGTTTCCCTTAGTTCTTTGATTTGAATTTGATTATACTTTAATTCATGAATTTCACAGTTATAGAATTTTCGGGGTGTTACATTCTCCCCCACTTAAAAGGATTTCGTCCCCGAAATCTTCAAGTTAGGAGGAATGTAAATCCTAACATCCAATCATCCATCTACTCATCCATCAAACACGAGCATCCATTGTCCTTAAAAGACTTCTAATGCTTCATGATCATATGCAAAGTGTGTGTGTACATGTACTTATCTAATGCAAAATCAGGCGGTCTACTGATTCAGTTGACCTCCTTAATGCGGATTATGTAAGTGCCATGAATCCATTATGTATGCAAATTTTCCTATTCATGATTCTACATGAGTGCACAACCATTCAATACAAATGCAGCATCCACATGACAACACATTAAAGTTCAATCACATACGAATGCAAACATATATGCATATGCAATATGAAGTGACTGAGCCGATCTAAACCCTAGATTGTGTGTGTATATGCAACCACGAGCAACCACTAGCAATCACTTGCAACCATCATACATAACATGTTTCAACTACATGTTTCCATCCAAAAAAAAAGATTCTATCTAAAAGATACGGTCGAGGAAATATACCTAAAAAGATAGATAAAAGCGCAACTTAAGGAAAATGAAAGATCAAGGATGTACCCTCGAACAGAAAAGGGTAGGCTGTACGGATTTTAGCTTCAGTTTCCCAAGTCGCATCTCCCTCGGCGTCGCTCCACTGAACTTTGACGAGCTTGACTTCACGGTTGCGTAGCTTCTTCACTTCCGTTCCTAAGATGCGGGTTGGAACTTTTCTTATGGTTGCTTCGCGTTCCACTTTGGCCTCTTCGAGGATATTTGGCTCTACCACTTCAGCTGACTCATGCAGACATTTTCGGAGATGTGAAACGTGAAAGACGTTGTGGACTCCAGCCAACTTCTCGGGTAGCTCTAATCTATAGGCCATTTTCCCAATTTTCTCGATGATAGGGAATGGCCCTACGAACCTTGGCGCTAGCTTTCCTGTGGTTCCAAAACGAACAACGTTTCTTAGCGGTGATACCTTGAGAAAAACTCTGTCTCCAACTTTGAATTCAAGGTCGGTCCTCCTCTTGTCGGCATAGGACTTTTGTCTGTCTTGGGCCGTCTTCATCCTTCTTCGTATTAAGTCTACTTTCTCTGAAGTCTCTCGGATCATATCTGGTCCAAGTATAAGCTTATCAGTAGACTCCCACCAACAAGTAGGCGATCGGCACGGTCTTCCATATAAAGCTTCGAAGGGCGCCATTCCGATGGTTGCTTGATAGCTGTTGTTGTAGGCAAATTCCACCAAAGGGAGGTGGTCTTCCCATGTCCCTCCGAAGTCAAGGACGCATAGTCTTAAGAGGTCTTCCAAAACTCTATTCACTCTCTCTGTTTGGCCGTCGGTTTGGGGATGATAGGCTGTGCTCAAGCATAACTGCGTTCCTACTGCTTCTTGCAGACTCCGCCAAAATTCACTGGTGAAGATGGGGTCTCGGTCACTAACAATGCTAGATGGTATTCCATGGAGTCGAACGATTTCCTTAAGGTAAAGTGATGCTAGGGATGAGGCAGTTCTTTTACTTTTGACAGGTAAAAAGTGGGCGCTTTTAGTAAGCCTATCCACTATTACCCAAATGCTAGTGTTGCCTCTCCTAGACCTAGGCAGCCCATCGATGAAGTCCATTGAGATGCTATCCCACTTCCACTGTGGGACCTCCAAAGGATGTAGTAGTCCGCCAGGCTTTTTCTGTTCCGCCTTAACCTGTTGGCACACCATACATTTAGAAACGAATTCTGCCACGTCCTTTTTCATGCCATTCCAAAAGAAAGTCCTTTTTATGTCTTTGTACATTTTATCCCCGCCTGGGTGTATCGTCATCTTGGAGTGATGTGCTTCCTCGAGAACCTTCTTTATTAAATCGTTTGTCTGTGGGACGCATAGTCTTCCGTCTCGCCTTAGCAAACCCCTATCGTCGATGGAGTATCTGTTGAGGTGACTTGAAGTCTCACCCCTAATTAGCCTATCAATTGTTTCCACAAGTTGAGGGTCTTCGCGTTGTGCTGTCCCTACGGAATCCACTAAAGTTGGGCGCACTTCGAGAGATGCTAGCAAGCCTGGTATGAAATCGGAGGAAGGCCTAAAGTCGAAGCTGGCTATAAACTCTATGCTTTGTCTTTCAACAAACAATGGGCTTAGGGTCAATTTCTTTCGGCTCAACGCGTCTGCCACTACGTTGCCTTTGCCCGGAGTGTAGGAGATTTCGAAATCGTACGAGGCAAGAAACTCCATCCATCTTTGTTGCCTCAAGTTAAGATCCTTCTGCGAGAAAAGATATTTCAACGATTTATGGTCAGTGTAAAGTTCGAACTTCTCACCTAGGAGATAGTGTCGCCAAGACTTGAGTGCAAAGACGATGGCGGCTAACTCAAGATCGTGGGTTGGGTAGTTCTTTTCGTGCACCTTCAACTGCCTCCCGCCATAAGCTACTACCCTTCCTTCTTGCATTAAGACGGCGCCTAGCCCTGTCCCACATGCATCCGTATAAACAGTGAACATCTTGCTCCCATCTGGCAGCGTCAAAACTGGGGCTGTTGTGAGAGCCCTTTTCAATCGTTGGAAAGCAAATTCGCAATCCAAATCCCAATTGAACACTAGATTCTTCTTAGTCAATTTCGTTAGCGGAGCTGAGATTTTCGCAAAATCCCTTATAAATTTTCGATAGAAACCTGCTAGTCCTAGAAAGCTACGGACCTCAGTTGCATTCCTTGGTGTCTTCCAATCATGTACCGCCACTACCTTAGCAGGGTCCACCGCTAACCCTTGTTTGGATACTATGTGCCCAAGGAACCTCACCTCTTCTCTCCAAAAGTGGCATTTGGAGAATTTGGCTTTTAGTTGATGGACTCGCAAAGTTTCCATGATTGCCCTTAAGTGTTGAGCATGTTCCTCTTCACTCTTTGAGAAGATAAGGATATCATCTACGAAGACCACTACGAATTTGTTGAGGAAATCTCTAAATACCCTACTCATTAGGTCCACGAAGTAAGCAGGTGCATTTGTCAAGCCGAAAGGCATGACAAGCCATTCAAAGAATCCTTCTGGGGTTCTGAATGTCGTTTTATCGATGCTATCTTCAGTCACCCTTAGCTGATGAAAACCGGTTGCTAAATCGAGTTGGGAGAAAACAGACGCTCCTACAAGCTGGTCAAATAAATCGTCAATTCTAGGGAGAGGGTGCCTATTCTTTTTCGTTAGCTTGTTGAGCTCCCTATAGTCAACACATAGACGGAGTGAACCATCCGCCTTTGTAGCGAACACCACTGGAGCGCCCCATTCCGAAATGCTCCTCCTAATGAACCCCTTTTCTAGAAGCTCTTTAATCTGTTTACTGAGCTCTTTCCTTTCTCGTGGAGCCATATGTCTAACGGGCAACGCAACGGGCTTTGCATTATCTACAAGATATATGCGGAAGTCTATTTCCCGCTTCGGAGGCAAGCCCTTCACCTCTTCGAAGACATCCGGATATTCCCGTACCACTCTAACTGATTGCAAGTTTTCAACAGAGGCATCTAGCGATTCAAGATAACTAAGCATAACCGCATATGAGGGATTACAAGAAATTTCCAAAGTATTACCGAGCTGGGTTAGGAGCCTAACAACCCTTTTCTCACAATCAAGGATGGCCCCATTACGGGATAGCCAATCCATACGCAAAATCAAACCATACCCCGAAAAGCCCAAAACAAAGGCACTACATTGAAATTCAACACTTAGAATAGAAATTTTCAAATCCAAACAGATCATAGACAAATGAGCTGGACCCACAATTGGGTTTGAAACAATTAAGGGGTCCTCTACCATACTAGTTTTTAGGTGCAGAGATTCTACTAGAGCAGATGTGATAAAGGAGTGTGATGCGCCAGAATCAAATAAAGTGCGAACGGGGTGATCATAAAGATAAATTACGCTTTCTACAGAAGTACTTATACCTCGCTGTTGCAATGGTGGCGCTTCTAGCACATGAACCTGTGCCCCTGGGGTGGATCCAGTGCCCTGCCCCTGTCCTCGTTTCTTTGGGCAGTCCTTAGCCCTGTGGCCTGTCTGACCGCATGAAAAGCACCCACCATTTTCCTTGGCCTTCTTTTTCCGGCAGTCCTTTACTAAGTGCCCCACTTTGCCACAGAAATTGCACTTCCTCTTCTCTTTGTTGCCTTTTCCGCCTTTCTTAAAGTCCGCCTTCTTAGGCTGCAAACCCTCTTTCTTCCCTTGAGAGCTTTCTGCCTTTGTCTCCTTCTTGCCCTTATCCTCCTCATTCAGCAATGCCATTTGCACCAATCTTTCATACGTGGCCCCCATGGGTATATGGGTCATGGCCAAACTGTGTAATGGCTCATTTAACCCTTTGACGAAACGGAGAGCCTTCTTGTGCGGGGTGTTGACTAGGTCAAGCCCAAACCTAGCCAGCTCATCGAACTGATTCACATACTCTCTGACAGTCTTGTCTCCTTGCTTAAGAAATAAGAATTTTTCCAACTGCAAACTTCTTTCCGCATCTGAGAGAAATTTGGTCTCAAACCTTGCCCTAAAGTCCTCCCATGTCTCCACTGGTCTTTCAGCATTAGTGACTTCCCACCAGTAGGAAGCCTCACCCTTCAATAGCCACACTTCCAACTGTACTTTTTGTCTATCTTCTACCTCAAAGATGATGAATAGGTCTTCAGTTTCTTTCAGCCAATTCCTAGCTGCTACGAAGGACTCAGTTCCATGGAAATCCCTTCCTCCCATGGCTTTAAAATCTTTACATATCTTAGCAAAATTGTTTCCCCGAGGAGGAGGTGGAGGAAAAGGTGCTGCTGCAGCTGGATGGTTTCCTTCCGCTGGGGGAGGAGGAATGGTAGGACCTGGCTGAGTGGCCCTTGCTTCTAAGAACCGTCTAAACCAACCAGGTATTGGCACCCCTTCCGGTAAGTTAAGTTCTTGGGACATGCTGAAACAAAAAGGATAGATTCAAAACGAAGGATAAGAGATAGTACCTATGGCTTTGGGGAGTGGACTTTGCCTTTTAAAAATAAAATAATATTTTTCTTTTAAAAATGCTTCTTTAAATTTCCTTTTTTGAAAATAATTTTTTTTTTCCAAAACTTTTTATCTTATCTGGTAAACCTATGCTCTGATACCAAGTGAAACACCCCACCTCCGTTAGGGTCACTCTCAAAGGGAATGCCCTAATTTTGGTGGAGGTTTATAAGTACAAGTCACAGATATACAAGACAAATATAAGAACACATATTTGTAAACAGCGGAAGAACAACAAACTTTTATTTCATAAAGTCAAATACGTGTTACAACAACATCCTTTCCAAAAACATAGCATAACACTTTCATAATCTGTCTTGAGTACATGATTTAAAGAAACATAAATAAAACATAGATAAACTGCAAAAGCCCCATAGTGGATTGTCCAAAGCCATAGTTCAAAACAGGAAAGTCCAAGCAATACATTTCTCTTCTTCTTCAAGCTGGATGGTAAGGCTGGTCAAGCTGCTGTGTTCCCTCCCTGAGGACCTGGGGGGAAACGGAAGAAAGAAGACGAAAGAAAAGTAGAGTCAGACATAAAGCCTGAGTAAGTCTAGTACTATTTTGTCTATGAATAAAGAACTGGGTATGATAAGTATAAACAAGAAGTGGGCATGCACTATAAACTTGGTTGAGTTGTCTAGGGTCGAATATACTATCGTACCCCATGTTAATCTCTGAACCCATATAAACTAGTTTCCAATTTGCACCCCATAATCAGGGTGATGTGATCCATTCTATGATGATCGGCTCCTACTCGCATAGTTACATGTGTCTTACGGCCCCCGATGTTGTAGTTACCTATGCTGGTCCCACCATGGGGTGTATCAAGTCCCATAGTGGCAACCCGACACAACCTTAGAGTGCACAGGTATGCTACTGGTGTCCAGTGCCTTATTTTTCTGCGCCGAAGTGTGTGCACGCCCGCACTCCGTTAGAACCTACACTGCTACACCACCGCCGTCGCTTTGACCTCTTACAATCAGCCCAGTAATCGTGCCCCACCCTGCCTAGTTTCAGGGTATCATGATACACCTTTTAGGGTTACTGCTGAAAAGGGTCCCCCGTTACTAGGTTTTCTATCTCTAGCCAACATGCTAAGTTGGTTAAGTGTTTCCTAACCTAACCCCACCAGACCGTTTAGTTTAGCATGTTCCATTTTGATTAAGTCTTTAGTCCACTTAATCCTAACAATCCTGACTCAGCCTTAATTGTCTTATTAAGGCCCTGACCTCTCACATTAGACAGGTATTGTTGTGGCTGCCTGTTGCCGGTTGGTTCCGGGCAGTCTTACGCCACAACTCAGTCTAACCTCGGGTCCTTGCTGGGCTCCATGTTTAACCTCCCACATTGGATAGGTATTGTTGTGACTACTGGACAGCCGGGCGGTTCCGGGCAGGTTTACATCACAACTCAATCCAACCTCGGGTTAAACACATCGTATGTTCTACATTTACATATTTTGTCATTCTTCTTTATTTATATGTAAATATTTGCGGCCCATTATTAAGTTAATGGTGTAAAGGTTACACCAATCACGGGCCCAACCCATACTTGAATTTGGGCCCTTCTATTTTATATTTTCATTCATTAATTAATTTTAACCCAACGTTATTTTCCCCCGTTTTACACGTCCGTTTATATGCATTGGGCTTAGCCTTTTTAAAGCCCAATTTAGCCATGCGAAAAGGGGAGGCTTATGGCGTATACACAAAGAGGGGAATGTGAGCGCATGAACTTGCAATACGACGTTGGAAATGCAAAATAGAAACTGGTGTACTTGCATAGTGGTAACATAGGTGACATGAATCAAAGCATGTGAACTTGCATAGGTTTAACTACAACATGAACCTATGTTCTTATTTAGGCATAATGTCAAACATAAGCATGTCATAAATATTCCTAGCATAAGCATAGCATAATGTCAAACATAAGCATGGCATAAATACTTTTAGCATAAACATAAACAAGTCATGTTCATAAGGTTTCTACATGTTTACAAAGGGGATACTTTGTTACTAACACAAAAGCATAGTTCAACTTAATCATGGTTTAAGTCTAATTACATAACGATGGTATAAACATACTTATGCATAAATATTCCTAAACATGGTGTTGCTTTAAAACTTGCAAAAAGGGATTTTTGAGTCTAACCTAGCCATGTCTCACATATGTCATCATATAATTCTTTTAAACAAGATAGACTTAATCATAGATTTCAATTATGCCAAATATCATTCATAGCCTAGCCATATTCATAAGTTTTGCAAAAGCATGACTTAATACATGGATTATGGTGTAAAAATTCCAACATAGTTTCATATGAACTATAACAACCAAACTTGTTTCAATTACTTGCAAAATGATTTATGCACAAAAATATACATCATGATGGCATAATAACAAAGCCCCAAACTCGCATGAATTTCAATCAACTACATACATGTAGCTTCAACATAGATTACATAATTTGCGCAATATTCCAAACGTATACTTGCATAGAACTACCGTATGTAGTTCTTTATAATGAATAACATAATTCAAGAATATCCAAACGTATATAAATTGATAAGAACGCACAAATATGAATTACTTCCATTGCCACAATTCAAGCATACACATCAACACAGTTGTTTATTTATACCAAAGTAATACTCTACTTACAATGGTTGCGGCGAATTCTCTAATTAAGAGATATGATTCCTTTGTTGAATTGATTGGCTTTAGGTTGCTTGAATTGCTTTAGGCTTTAGAACTTTCTTCCTTATTCTCTCTCTAGTCGGCGGCTACTCTTAGTCGTTCCTCAGCAACATGGCGGCTATGTTCTTAATTTGAATGAATAGATTAGGGTTTAGTCTAGGGTTGTTTATATAGAGGTTAGGAATTGATTAGGACCATTGATGTTGCTTGGATTGATCATAGCCATTCACTAGGAAGAGAGACCAATCAAAACTTGCCACCTAGCCCTAGTGACAAAGCAGACCACAGAAATTCGACCAAACACAGACCTGGCCAGCCAGGTTGACTGGGCTCGACCAGGTCGACACCCCTGTCGACAGGGCTGTCGACAGCCCTGTCGACATGGGTAGCCCAGGTCGACAGCCCAGTCGACCTGGGTGGCCTAGGCGGGTGTTTATCCGCCCTGGCCCATTGGGCCCCATTTTATTCTGTTTGAATTTTAAATTTAATTCAAAACTTCCGAAGGCCATATCTTCTTCATACGGACTCCGTTTTTCGAAAACTCGGACTCTATTTCGCGTATTTTTCCGAGACGAACGCAATGGCGTATCCCGTTTCCCTTAGTTCTTTGATTTGAATTTGATTATACTTTAATTCATGAATTTCACAGTTATAGAATTTTCGGGGTGTTACAATAAAACTTTAAAATTTAATATTCAAAGCTATAAATAAATAAGAAACTTTAAAACTTACCTATAAATATAAGAAAATAATAGTATTAAAACTTAAGTACTCATATATAAATAAAACTTAATATAAGTAAGAAAATCTAAATATTTAGGAGTTAAGTTTAAACTCCAAGAAATATTAAAAGATGTATATTTATTTTAAATAGGAAGTAATTTTGAAATCAAATTTGAAAATAGGAAGATATAAAATAATTTAAAAATGATGAGAGAGTTGAAAAAGAGATTCAATGTTATTACAAAGTTTTAACAATAAAATCTGGAATCTATAACTTATCATGTTTTCTTGAACTCTTGTTACTCATGAATCTTCAATCTTGAAATCTTCTTCTTTGAAATCTTTTTCTTGAATCTCTAAAACTGTATAGTCTTCAAATCAATATCTGCATATAATTCCTGCATATATACTTATATATATTTCTAGATAAAAGTATCAGTATATATTTTATACAACAATAGTTAAAACAAGGTTGTTGTCATCAAAACCATCATCACCAACATCTCAGTCCCTAACGATACATAGATACATCCTCACAAAGGATATATGCAACAAAAAGTGTTCAACACGAATATAAAGTATATAATATATTTGAGTAAAGCGAACAAAAGTGAAGGAGTGCATTTATAAGTCAAGCTAAGAAGCAAAGAGAAAGCTTCCATAACTACATGCATAATCACGGTCCGACGCGAGCATTAACACACATGGGTTAGTCTAGTTAACAGTGAGTATAGATACATAATTATATCATTGGACAATGAGAAGTAACTCTCCATCTAGAAGAGTTAATAAGGTAACTCTAAGGGGTGAAGTAAAGCCATAAGTTCAATGTGACATCAATAAAGAGCTTCTATCTAGATTATGTACTAAGCTTTAAGCCGAGTACAAGCATCATCAAATAACAACAAAGTTTAATACACGAAATTCATCAAGGTCAACATATGTAAACTCAAGAGAGTTTAAATGACTCCAATGTGATCATCAACAAAAAATTCCAAAATCATCATAATATATGGATATAAATCTGGTATTAACAAAATCATCAACGTCTAACCCTAAGGTAAAAATCTTCAAAGCGTCGATATATGGGTCCAAAGCAACAAAGTTAAATGTGATTATAGGATCTAAGTTACCAAAGCGCCAGTAGTGGACCCAAATAACAAAGTCCAACAAAACAAAAAATTAAGATCCGAAACAACATAATATGTACGTGCAAATAAGCTCCTCCTGAGTTTAACCAAGTACTATATACGTATTTAATGTGATCCCCATAGCATGTAATTTTAACACTATGACCACCAGCCATGTGTAACTTGACCACTTCCCTCAGTAAAAACGTATATGAGACTCCCCTCAAGTCTAATTTCTCCTCGAAGAGAGTACATGCATAACAACAAACAACAATATGTGTTATAGCTCACAGCTAGTATCCCAAGTAGTGGTAACTGTGTATCCCACACTACACGTTCTCACTATCGGTTTACTATGAGCCGTTAGCTCCACAATGTAAATCATCATAAACATCAAATCAATAGAACATTAAATCATCAGCATCAATTAGATGAGTTTGGGATTAACTTGTTTTGTATACTGGCATGTCGCAACCACGGGGTTTACGATTCCACTTAATCTCCATTACACCCCTCTCGAAAGGTGCAAAATCGTGTGAGTGTATATATTAAAAATATATTTGATTTCTTAAACGATTTTCTAAAACGACTTCAAAAACTTTTTGATTTTATTCTTTGAAAACTCTTATAAATTCAAAATATAGTTATACTAATGCTTTGAGACAATTTGTATTAAAAACCAAAACAAGGAAATCGTTTCATCTCAAACCTATAGAGAAAATGATATTTATATGTATATAGAAAAGCTAGTTTAAAGATGTGCATGTGTATGAAACATCATCACAAAACACTGCATACAAGCCATCAAAAACTATATAAAATGGGATATGGATTAACCATGACATAATTTTGGCTTGCCAAGATATAGTTGGTAGTAAACATAGTGGGATTGGAATTAGTAAATTCAACAGGCAGGAGCAAATAGTGTAGGTATAAGCTCCAGGATTACGCACAACAAGTAGGTGAAACACCCTGTGAGAATACGTTAGGTAGGTCAACCCCTATGTTGACCCATACTTATAGTAGGGTCAACATATCAAAGGCATAGGTTGACCCATCCGCAAATTTTCTAGGTTGAAAACCGTATTCGTTTTGAACTTTAACAATCATTTTGACACAGTTATACCAATCGGAATAGCCTGAAAATTTGCAGGAACAAAGACAACAAACTCAAGATTGAATAGTAATTAAACTGGTCCAATTTGATTATGCATGATAAAATTACAATAGCGCAAAGTGGCACTTTGGCTATGTTGACACAATAGAGAAATTATATGAACAAAGTTATAGGATTTAAACAAAACTTCGTACAGTTTCACCAAAGATAACAAAACAGCACTGTAGCTAGAAGGTGTGAGTAAACAATCACCTTAGATGTAAACAATAGCAAGAATAGAATTGAAGCAATTTGGAGCTCAAAGCTAGGAAGATGCAGGTCTTATTCCCTGTATAAAACAATACAATAACATGCAGATAACAAAACTTCAAAAAACAAAACTATTTCTACTAATCAAAGAAAGGAGACAAAATAAATTCATGTTTTAGGAAGATTACATGTTGTAATCATTAGCTAGCAACAGAAATCAATAAATTAGAAGTATTTTATAGGCTTGGAATTGAATTTCCATTGGTTTCTCTCTTTTGTTTTACTGAGTATTGTAAAAAAAATGAAGGAGAAGACTCCTGAGAGAAACATACGTACCGATAGCGTTTCTCTGGATATTTCTTCCGTAAACATCACTAGTGGACCAAAGCAACAAGATTAAGCCTAAAAATCAACTTATTAGGGTAATTAATGTATTCTTATGCTAATTAACACATGGTATAGCCTATTTAACACTTCTTTACACCATTACTTCACGCAATTAACTTATTTTTACATGAGGCAACATAATTAAAATTGTAAGTAACATTCTTAAACATTTTAAAGCTTTTTAACACTAATATTTACTATTTACAACTAATTCTATCTTTCTCAAAATATGAACATTTTTATTTTAAACTTGTGTAAATTTACATAACTCATGGATTAAATATTTCAAATGTTCCTATTTAATACATAAATCACCCCATGCACATAAAATTCATACTTTTAATTACCTATTAAGATTTTACGTCTAGATTTGCATTTTTATATTTTTATCCTTATGCACTTTTCTCAAAAATCCCTTTTATGTTAGCAATTTACAATATTTATTCTTAAAACACCACAAACCATATTTGTTTGAAGAAAACCACAAGTACATATATTCTTTGATAAAATCTTACATAATATTGTACTTCTAAACCTTTATTTTCTATTTACAAAGCTATTATCATTATTCATTATATATGTCAATATGTGAAGTTAAAAATTTATTTCTAACACATAATATTATAAACAAACTTTGGCTTCAATCAAACTAATTCACTACCAACCCAAACATTAAAATTTCCCAATTATCATCATTTAACACCAAAATTAACCACATTTTTTTACCATAGTTCCCATTTAATTATCTTCAAGCCTCATACTTAATCATTAAAAATGATTAAATACCCCATTTTCACCAAATAATCATGAAAATCAAACTTAAAATACCAACCCTATCATTTAGGTCAAATTACCAACTTAAATGATATATTAATTTTAATTATCAATTTAATATTCATTTTATAAGGTATATTATTATTATTTCAGGTAATCCTTAGAAATTTGGGTTGTTACCTATATTTTTTGAATTTCTTCTTTTACCGCCATTAACTGACATTTCAACTAAGCATATTTCAATCAAAATTAGAAAGTGAAAACAAGGACAAAACAATTCAAGAACTTGAAAACATGCTTAAAAGGAAAAAAATAGCTTTAATAAATTATTTGAAGAATTGAGCAAGCTAGGCCTCTTGGTACCAAGAGATTTTTTTTGCTTTCTAGCTTGAACTTTCTGAAGCTCCTATACTCAAGTACTACTTCAATCAATCATGGTAATTCTCCGAGAACAGATGAACAAATCTATGAATTTCCAAGTATAAAACAGAAAAAAAAACGATATCAAGTGAATCGCCAGTTTGAATTTGGTATTCAAGAAAAAAGAGTTTAGAAACTCATTGATACGAACATAAAAAGATAAAAACAAATAAGGTAAAAAAAACCACCTATAAAAACATCCCTATAAGAAGAACAACCTCTCAGCATAGACAGATCTATTTTGGATATTAAGCTGACGTGCTCCCTCTTGTATATTAGAAATTGCATCTGGACTTTGTTCTATATATGTTTTTGGATATGGGGAGCAGTTTCCTTATAAACAGTATCCATATAGCAACTGCAGGTAAGGGTTGGTTGATCTTGGACCTTGTATCTTTCTTTATCTACTATCTTCTTCTCTAAACACTCTAAAAACTCCATTATAAATCTAAACTCCATTAGAATGTACTCAATCTGGTGTTATTCATTATTCATTGGAGAAGAAACAAACATAACAAGATTAAAGTGGACGTAAGTTAGGGAATTCATCAAACCACTAAAAAATGATTGTTTGATCTCATTTTCTTCATGTTTCTTGTTAACTGATTTATATTACTATTCCTGGTGCTTTCAATTGATATTATGGCATTTGTGTCATTTTTAGTGAAAATATTTTTGGATCTTTTGTTGAGAAAGAGGTAAGTTTCACAATAAAAAAGGTTGGATATGGAGTTTGGAGAAGATGAAGAGGACCTAACACTAGATCTAAGATTGAAGGAAGTCCAATAAAGCTTGGGACAACCAGTAGGTGTCCTTAAATTCCAATCAATATATCCAGTTGAACATACAAAAGATGGAGAAATTGATAAAGGAAGTGCAAAATGGATTAATGGCTTGGCAATATGGAATGCTAGAGGAATTTATCTAAATGATGGAACAACAAAGAATAACTAGAGTAGTTAGAATTTAGAACTAAAGACTAGGAACAAACGTAGGACAACTAAAATTGAAGCGGAGCAAACTAAACCACTAAGTACTTATCTCAATCCTCCTAGTAGCGACTACCGAGAGGAATTTTCTTGGGTGCAATGGTAGTATGGGCCTAAGGCTAGCCGGGATACCAAGAACGGATAATTTAGAGTCAAAAATGCAAGGCAGGACACAAAAGATCATCAATCGGAGGACTATGTACTAGGATATCCCTAGAGGAATAAGATTGAATAAGCTAGAGGTGCAAAATAGAATGTAAGCGTGTAACCAAAGGAGTATGTGCTAAAGTTCCTTATAGGACCTAGACCAGGATGCAACTATTGATCAAAATTGTCACTGGATGACAATCATCAAATGGACAAAATGGTCAACCGAATAATGAGAGGTGGACCTCAGACCATAATGTGAATGATGTAAACATGAATCCATTTATGCTTAACATCTGGTATGCAAGAATTCGTTCCAATTTCAAGGTTTCGATGCTAAAAATGTACGATGGAAAGATATATCTGACTATTCATTTGATGAAATAATCTGATGTATGAGATGTTGGGTGCTTCTAAAGAAGTTATGGGGCATCGCTTCTCATTAAATCTGACATATTTAGCGCCGATGTACTTCAAACAACCAAAGAATTAAGCACATGGGCAGACTTAGTGAATAAGTTCATAAGGCATTTGAGAGTTCACATTTCTTAACCAAAAGATGCGATGATGCTATCAAGTATAGATTAAAGGGCCAAAGTAACATTGAGACGTTATTAACTAGGTTTAATGTGGCAATAGTCACAGTTCACAAGTCAGATTTATCAATGATTTTGATGGTGGTAATTTTAGGAGTTGCAAGTAAGATTGATTCTAAAATTACTTTAGAACGGAATTCAAAAATAGAGCTACATAATTGTAGAACAAAGCCGAGAGATATTTGCATAATGAAGACGCCGAAGTTGATGATGCTTCGATTGATGTTGTGAATAACAGAGGGTAATTTGGAGAAAGGTATGGTATAAATAAATTAAAATAAAAGGTTAGTGACAACTTTGGAGTACCCAAGTGACATAGGAGAGAATTGAAGTTCTTACCTCTACACAGATCTATGCAAGACCCTAATGAGGATATAACTAGATATTATGGTTTAATCTCCTATCTAAAGTCAACTAAGAGAGAACCCACAGATCGGGAGAGAAGGTCTAAAAAATTGTGCATGCTCCATGAGTTAGTTGGGCATGAAATGAACGAATGTTGGTACCTTTGTAATCACCAGAAAGAATTGATTCAAAATAACTAATTATAATAGTACCTAAGGAATCAAACTACAATAACCTATTTTACCTTTTGTTTTGAATAATTAACGGAAAAAAAATTAGACCACTTACATGCGTAAGGTGCCCTATTTGATATCTAGGCACGCTTTGAGTTAGATGTCTAAGATGAATAATTATGACAGTAATAATTATAGATCGCTTAAATATGTATGTGAGACCTTAATTGGTTAACAGCATACCTTGATTCAAATGTCTAAGAAGAATAATTAGGTTTTTTCCTCTATTGCTTTGATTTGAATATTTAATTTTTAAATAATCTACTTGAACATGATGATTGGCATTGATTGTGAAGTCTCGTCTATGGAGATGGGACAGTGGTTGCAAAGTGCAAGTTTCATTACTACAGAGAGAATGGATGGAATTTTACTATAAATAAGCCTTTATGCTAAAGACTTAGTGGACGAACTTGCTTGAACGATGCTTTTTCCCCTTTTCCCCGGTTAAAAGTGAACAGATTAGGTGCACCAATGATCCAGAGAGATCACAAGTTATTCCCTTCAACAGAGTATCAGCCAATGGACTTGCTTGGACGTCGAGTCCATTTTATAAAGAGTGAGCAGATTAGACTTAGCATGGTTCTAATGAGATCGAACCCCAGATTGGAAGATAAACAATTTAGGGACATCAAACCATAGATTAGAAGATTAAAAATCAAGTAAGATCGAAGTCCTAATTGAAAGATAAACGATATGAGGAGATCAAACCCAAAATTTTATATTAAATGACTCGTTGAAATTGAACCCTATTATAGACGTAGATTTGGTAAAAGATTTTGATTGCCTTGCAATCAGACTAAATGGATGATCCTAGGTGAATATGAGATGATTTTGATATACAATATGAAAACCCTATAAAGACATAATGATCATGATCCATGACCATTCTTAAGAAAGAGCGGGAGTGTTTAACAATAATGGGATTGGAATTATCCGTGATTTGTAGAAGAATTCAAAAGAAAAAAAATACCTTACTAAGATTGAGATCAACATATCATCGAAGAGCTCAACTATAAAACATCAACCACTACGACAACTTATTCTTGAGCAAAGCACACCTTATACATTCATAAGACATACTTGAGGGATGGTGTAACCAGCTTTTTAACCAAGTACATATCAACTAGAATTAGAAAGCAAAAATTAGGATAAAAAAAATCAATAACATGGAAACCTACTTGGAAGGGCCATAAAATTAGACTTAAATAATTTCTTAAAGAATCGAACAAGTTGGACCTCACGACAATAAAATGGTTCCTTTTAACATTGAGAGCCTTTTCCCCCTTTTTGGCCCTTCTTAAGCTTATATGCTCCAAGTACTACTTCAAGAAGTCACGGTGAGGTGGTTTTTTTAGAATAGACAATGAAATCTAATGATATCTGAAGAAAGCAAATAAAGCCGGAAAAGACAAGTGATATTAAGAAAAGCATAAAAAAGATATTGATCTTTAAGTAAAAGAGTTTGAAACACATCAATTCGAAGATAGAATGATAAAACAAATAATATAGAAAAATTCACACCATAGAAACCTCTTTATAGTGAGAGGAACCTCTCCGTACAGAGAGGTCTATTTTATTGTTATAGATTAACATGCTCCCACTTATACAACTAGACTTGCACTTGAACTTTACTCTATGTGGGCACTTGGATTTACAGACCAATTTCCCATGCACACACTCATATATATGCGTGTGTGTGTGAGTGAGTTTTTGTGCGTGTGTGTGTGTCCATTCCCAATAGCAATTATAGAAGGGGATTGGCTAATCTTGAACCCTAGATCTTTCTTTATCTCCTACCTTTTTCATTAAACACTCTTAAAGCTTCATTGCAATTCCAAGATCAACGAGATTATGACCGGATGTGATCCTATTCATCATAATATAGAGAGTAAACAACTAATAATAAGATTAAACTGGATGTATGTCAGAGAACTTGTCGAAGTGCTATAAAATGTGTTTGTATGATCTTATTTTCTCCATGCTTCTGTCTGCTTGATTTAGATTTCTACACTCCTGATGCTTTCAATTGATATTGGAGTATTCATTTCATTTTTGGAGCAAACAACCTCACAACATAAGCATCAGATCTAATATATACCGTCCTAGGAACTGAATATGTTTGAAGTTGACCAACATTGTGTAAACATATTCACCTTTGCGGTGGCTGACATAATATATGCTAAAAAGTAAGAAGCATAAAGAAAATACAATAAAATAGCGGTCAAAGTGCATTAACTAGGTTTGTCATAATTACATGTAAAGCAAATAATGACAGTTACCCAAACAAGCTCATAAGATCAATTCTTCACAGCTTAACCATTAATGATAAAAGAGATCTAAAAGGATTTCGTATTGATTACAACAATGCTCAATAAATGGCAAAAGTATTATGTGAAAATAGATTACTAACTAATGAAGGTAAAATGACACACTTGAAATGAAGCAGTGCATAGTAGGCTATAAAGAGACCTTGTTGACATGTTTTTTGGTAAAGTTGTCACACGTCAAGATTTAGGTTAGCGACGCGCTTAGACGTCGAGAACGTCGTCAGAAAACACAAAGCGATTTGGTTGAAGTCCCGGCATGTTCGGAAAAGGATAGAAATGGCGTCGATTCGTAAAATCGTCATCGATGGACTTAGAAAAACTGGTGCGGCAAAAACAGCTTGATCGACATAGGATTTTGGCTCCGATCCGCATGATTTTCTCTTATCTCGGCAAGCATCGAAACATGGCTTGGAAAAATTGGTAGATCGCATCCCCATAATTTCGCATCCCAACTAGGATGTAAAATTTATGTATTCGCATCACCCTGGGCCAGAATCCGCATCCCTCCCTTTGTCTCCCTCACTTTGCATCACATCAGTTCGCATCCCCCAGAGATCGCCTTCCTCCTATAGTTCACATCCCCAAAATCACTCCATTTCAGCTTCATATCCCTTAGGATACGAAATTTCATATCCCAGAGGCATGTAATTTGTATCCCTCGGGATATGAAATTTTGTATCCTAGGGGCATGTACTTCGTATCCTGTCGGGGATATGAGATTTCATATCCCCAAGGGATACAAAGCCATCGTATCCCTATGGGATACAGATTTCACATTCCTTGGGATGCGAAATTCATATCCTCTAGGTGGGATATGAAATCAGGTGGCACATGAAGGAGGGATGTGAATTTCTGGAGGAGTCGGTTCTAGCATGTGAAATTTCCTGTTGTGGTCCCCAAATCCCACCTACTCTCACCTAATCCACTTCCTATATGTACCTCCTTCCTCATTCTTCAAAAGATAGATTTTTTTTACACTTTGGAAGCTCTCAAGCACGATTAATGGCTGCCATCTTCTTCTTTATGACTATGGGACTTAGCTTGGACCCCTAAACATTGCATAAACGTTCCTCTGCAACATTTTAAGATTTCCTTGGATACTTACACTGCTCTTGGACTGCTTTGAATATCTTTGGATTTCTTGGACATTGGATCTATATTTTGGACGTTGTTGACCAACTCAACACTTTTTCCACTCAATGAAGAAAACAAAGGGTGTTTTGGTCAAAGGTTAAAATAAACAAGTATTTTGTTGTTCTATCGTAAACTTTGCACACAAATATTGTCCCAACTTGTACAACTTTTGTAATCAACTACTATATAATGAATGATTATTATAAAGTGGATGTAGGCGCTAGTGTCGAACCACAATAAAAAGTTGTGTTCTCTCTGCATTTCATTATTTTGAATTCAAATTATTGTTTTTCTACAAAACATACACTTGAGCATTGGCGTATGCGAATAGCGATAGTTCCCCATGTCAACACTTTGGCGCACCAGGAAGAGGGGCGCACAGCTTTGACCTGTGCTTTGAATTGGATTCTTGGATTTGTATTTGGGTTTTGTCTCCAATTTGGTATTAGTTTTCGACTTTGGTTTCAGTTCTCGAATTCGACTTTGTTACTTGCTTTTCATCATGGTTAAGCGCAAGAAGCTCGTATTACTGAGGCACAAGGTGCAGGAGATGAAGGAAGTCAAGAACTTTCTTCGATTGGAGTTTCATTGAACTACGTCACTCGTGTGGATGTCGATGAGGTAATTAAGAATTCGGCTACGGGTTTGAACGCTCGACTCGAGCGATAGGTAGAAGCTTTTACTACCTTTCTTTCTTGGATTGGAAACTATGGAAGGCTGAATGGACAAGCAGATATTATTGGGACTAGTATCAGTGTTCCTCAAGTTGTGACTTGGGACTTGGGGCAACCCCACAGACTAATCAACAGGTCGACGCCGATCCTCAGACCGGTGACGGTCCCGCTACACACGAGGGCACCCCTACTTCCGACATCGCTCCAGCCCATGACACTTTGGTTGGTTAAGTTGCGGGATCCGCTATTGGTAATGTCATTCTAGTGCCAGTGCGCGTGACTTTAGATGGTAGTGCTCCCACGGTTCCAGGAGTTAAGATTATGCCCAATGTGGCTCCTCGGATCGTAATTCAACCGTATATTCGTCTCGCTAATAAATCAATTCCAAATTTGGACTTAAATATTAGGAGCACCAGTGTCACTTTTGATAATCTGAATCAGTTGCTAACTTTTGTTAATGGTTCTCAATTCGCAGATGTTATTCATCGATTCACTCAAGGCAGTGCCTCTTCTTCAAACTTGGCTTGTGTTACTCGCAGTATGTTCTTTTTGGATATCAGGAATTCTCATAATCCCCCGGATTTCAAACTACTAGTATTGGAAGCTTATGATGGTCGGAAGGATCTGATCGCTCACTTAATGCGATATATTCAGCATATAGTAGTTCTCTTCACTTCAGAAAGTGTCATGGCGAAGTGTTTTCCGCTTTAATTGACATA
The DNA here is from genome assembly GCA_030737875.1 of Allium sativum. Classification (NCBI taxonomy): domain Eukaryota; kingdom Viridiplantae; phylum Streptophyta; class Magnoliopsida; order Asparagales; family Amaryllidaceae; genus Allium; species Allium sativum. The sequence goes on along the minus strand of CM060924.1, from coordinate 977,001,388 downwards.
TATTGTTGCTATGTGGTTCAAGCAGCTGGAAACAGACTTTATCACTTCTTGGAATGCTTTGGTTAGAAGGTTTTTCGAATAGTTCAGAGTTCACATTGCTCGTCCGAAAAGCGTTTTGACTCTAACTGGCATTAAGAAGAAGTACGGCGAGACTTTGCACAAATTCTTGAAACAATTTAATGTTGTAGTGGATTTGGTTGATAAACCCAACCCATCTGTGGTTTTGATGGCTGCAGTATCTGGATTTTTGGATAGATCTGAATTTAAGACTTCATTGCATCGGAACGTACCGATGGATCTCGGTGAGTTCTATTTTGAAGCTGCAAGATTCCTTCGGGAAGAGGATGCGAGAACTGATAAAAAGTTTCTCGAGGCTAATGTGGTTAAGATAGGGAAACTGTCTGATTCTGGTAGAGTGAAGGATTTTGTTGCTAGTATACCTTCTTTGGGGAATAACTGTAATATGGCTTGGAGATAACCTAAGCTCTCGACTTATTTGGAACCGACTCACGCCTCCGAGGAAAATTATTTGTAAGTTCATCCCACTGCTCCTTTAAAAAGCCTAGTAAGAAGTCAACTCAAAGAGGAAAGGATATTGGTCGACATTGCTTGTTTCATGATCTCGATGGTCATAATACAAACGAGTGTCGACATCTTAAGGATATGATTGAAGAGCGTGTCAGACATGGAGAGATGGAACGGTTCGTTTAGAATTAGGTTGTGGTGCTAGGACAGGCACAACCCCGCATGGAAATCAGATAGGTCCAAGACTAGCACACATCTCGATGGCATTGTTGTCAATTAAACCCCTTACTAGCTCTTATGTCTCGAATGCAGTCTCCCGGGCATAAGTATCTTGTGATTTGTCGATTCTAGTCTCATGGCTTTGTGGATATTTTGGTGTTATTTGGTCTTCTTTGGATTCTCATATTTTGGATTTCTAGCCTTCGGCGCCTAGGCTTTGGATTCAGCTCTCTTCAGTTTCTTGGCATCTAGATTTTATAGCTCTCAAAAAATGCCCCCCCCCTCCCCCCCACTCATGGTCTACTCACTCAGGTTCTTCCTCTTATGGATTTCTTGAGCCTATGGTATCTACTCTCTTGTCTTTCTCTGATTATTGATGCTCGAGCTCCGGCCCATGGATTTGGCTTTGTAGGTTCCGGCCCTCTAGATTTATCTCTTTTGGCTTTATGGATGATAGATGGTTGAGTCGACCTACCCATGCCCGGGAGCTGTTATAATCCCTAGGCATGTCCTTTCATCGACAACAAAGCATCACCTCATGGTTATTAATAAAATGGAATTTCTAGCTTTCCCTGGTCGCCTTACTCCGGTAAGACCGTCTTGGACACTTTGGCTTATCCTTGGTCGTCTTACTCCGGTAAGGCCACCTTGAAATTTTCTGATTTCTCCTGGTCGTCTTGCTTCGGCAGGGCCGTTTTGAGATAACTCTGGTTTTGGAGGTCGAATGGCTAAGTCTGCTTACCCATGAACGGAAATCGGTGAGATCCTAGGCATGCTCTTGGCAGGCGATAAACCATTTAGTCTCCTTCACAAATGAATTTGAAATCAAAGATGGCTAAGTTCGCATACCCATGTACGGGGACAGGCGATCCCCTAGTCATGCTCTTTACGGATGACGAACCGTCTTGGAACTTTCTGCCTCATTCTTGATTGTCTTGCCTCATCAAAGCCACCTTGAACTCATATGGATATCTGGTTATATGGTTATTGGCTAGTCTAAATTTATGAATTCCAGGTTTCCTCAGTTTCCTAACTATGGATTCTCTGGTTTTATAGATTGTAGGACTCCGACAGTCCTCCGGTTATTCCATTTATTCTGGTTATCTTTAAAACGATCTGGAGCGATCATTGACTTTCATTGGATTTTGGGATTCCTGGTTTTCTTGTTAATCGATAATATGATCCAGAGCGATCATGGATTTTTGATTTACCGGCTTCGGATTTCTGTTTAATGCGATCCGGTGCAAACATGGTTCTTCGTTTTTCTGGTCACAGAAGTTCATTTCGGACTTCTCTAGGTTTTGGTTTCTGGATTTCAAGTTTTATCTCAAAACGCATCTTCCTTTGACCAAGAAAGACATGTTTTGGGGGGCAAAATGTTGAAATGAAGCTGTCACATGTCGAAAACGTCCTCAGAAAACACAAAATGATTTGGTCGAAGTCGCGATGTGTTCGGAAAAGGATGGAAATGGCATCGATTCGTAAAACCATCGTCGATGAACTTAGAAAAACTGGTGTAATGAAGACAACTTGATCAACAATGGATTCTGCCTTCAATCCGCATGATTTACTCTTGCCTTGGCAACCATCGAAACTTGGCTTGGAAAAATTGGTAGATCGCATCCGCACTATTTCACATCCCAACTGGGATGCGAAATTCATGTATTCGCATTGCCTCGGGCCAGAATCTGCATCCATCCACTTCGCCCTTCCTCGTTTCGCATCACATCAGCTCGCATACCCCATAGATCACCTTCTTCCTACAGTTCGCATCCCTAGAATCACTCCATTTCGACTTCGTATCCCCTAAACTACGAAATTCGTATCCCTTAGGATACCAAATTTCGTTTCCCAAGGGTACGTAATTTGTATCCCTCGATATACGAAATTTCGTATCCTAGGGATACATACTTCGTATCCCCATGGGATACGGAGCCATCGTACTCCCATGAGATATGGATTTAGCATCCTTAGGATGTGAAATTCGCATCCCCCAGGTGAAATACAAATTTAGGTGGCACACGAAGGAGGGATGCAAATTTCTGGAGGATCTGGTTCTGGGATGCGAAATTTCCTGCCATGGTCCGCAAGTCTCACATACTCCCACCTAATTCACTTCCTATAAATACCCCTACCTCATTCTTCAAAGGGGGATTTTTGACACTTTGGAAGCTCTAAAGCACCATTAATGACTACTATCTTCTTTTCCATGACTATTGGACATAGTATGGACCTTTAAGCATTGCATTGGATATTTCATTTGGACATTTCATTGGATATTTACACCGCTCTTGGACTATTCTGGATTTCTTGAACATTGGAGCTATATTTTAGACATCATTGACCAAATCAACACTTTTTCCACTCAGCGAAGAAGACAAATGACATTTTGGTCAAATTTTAAATTAACAAGCATTTTGTTGTTCTATTATAACACTTTATACATAAATATTGTCAGAACTTGTACAACTTCTGTAATTAGCTATTATAGTGTGAATGATTACTATAAAATGGGCGTAGGTGTTAGTGTCGAACCATTATAAAAAGATGTGTTCTCTATGCATTTCATTATTTTGAATCTACATTATTGTGTTTCTATAAAATATACACTCGTGCGTTGGTGTGGGTGAATAGCGACAATTCCCTACGTCAACTGACCTCGTCATTCATACACATGGTTTTTTGGTGATCTCCAACATTTCTCTATGTCTATGCACACTTCTTCCATATATGATTCGTAAAATTACATTTAATGTACTATGTTTCATAATCATCACCTTATTATTGAAATCTAACGCTTCATATTTGGACATGCTGTACTATAAAATTTGCAGTTTTAAGAAATTTTAGGCACTTTTGATAATTTTCACAAATAAAAAAATTAGAATAAGGAGCTCAAAAATGTGGAACGTCAAAGTCTATAGGCATTTTCTACATTGCGGATGAACGCAACCTTCGTGGAATTCACCTTTGCATTCTCGTCGAAATCGATATCATTAAAATTTAATATTCGCCATTATATTTCAAGCAATGAAAATATACTCGTATTGTGAGAATAAATACCAAATTATGGTTTATTTATTAAAAATAAAAGAAATATGGAAGGAGTGGAACGAAGTATATAAAAAACAATTTGAAACTTATATTTGTGTAACAACCCGGAAATTCAGAACCAATTTAAAAATTTATTTTAAGAAATTTTAAATAAAAAATGCATCAGAATTTAAAAAAAAAGATCACATTTTTAATGTAATAAAAAAAAGATTAAAAAGATTACATTTTTCATGTAAGATAGAATGATTAAAAAGGTTCATAGTTTAACAGAAATGTGTTTAGATGAAAAGTACATTTTCTTTCGAAATATGATTCATTAAAAAGATTCTTGTTGTGATAAAAATGTAGTAACATAAGAAATCACACTTTTGATGAAATATGATATTTAATTATGTGTTTTGAAATATAATAAGTTGCATAATGTAACAATCAAAGGAAATGAATCAAACATTCATTTTTCCTTTTATTCCCTTTCTCTTAACTTTTGAAATTTGAATGAATAATAAATGTGTAGAAATGTTTTTGAATGATAAGTGTGTCATTTTCTTCTTGAATAAAAAGAATAGATTCAAAAGAAATGTTTTTATTGTCATATTAATTACAATAAAAAGAATAGATTCAAAAGAAATGTTTTTATTGTCATATTGATTACAATAAAAAAGAATAGATTCAAAAGAAATGTTTTTATTGTCATTTTATTTTCAATAAAAAAAGAATAGATTGGAAAGATTACATTTTAATGTAGTTTTGTTTTCATTAAAAAGATTAGACAGTGAAAGTTATAATTTTCATTGTATTTTTTTATGTCAATTTTGTTAGGAAATATACATTAGAATAAAAAGAACATTTTGTTATAAAATGTACATTAGATTAAAAAGAACATTTTGTTAGAAAATGTTGTATTAGAATAAAATTGTCACTTTCGTTGAAATATGAATTAACAAATAAAATTATCACTTTCGTTGAAATATGAATTGACAAATAAATTTTTTAATGTTAGTATAAAATGTCATGTTAGTATAAATTATCATTTTAGTGATAAAATATCATTTTTAGAAGCATGTTATGTTAGAATTAAAAATATCATTTTAGAATCATTTATGTTAGAAATTAAATTTGTCGTTTATGTTAGAAATTAAATTTGTCATATATGTTAAATTAAATGTGTCATTTAATTAGTATGAATGTTATGTTAAATTAGATGTGTCATTTAATTAGTATGAATGTTATGCTAAATTAGATGTGTCATTTAATTAGTATGAATGTTATGTTAAAACAAAACATGTCATTTTGTTAGTATTTGTTGTGTTAAATAAACATGTCATTTTATTAGTATATGTTATGTTGAAATAAACATGTCATTGTAATAACCCGGAAATCTGGGCCAGTTTAAAATTTTTATTTTGGCAATTTTAGCGAATTTTGATTATTTAAAATGAATTATTTTAAATAATAACGACGAGAAATTTATTTTGAATATAATTCGAACATATATATTTGTTTGAATCGACGATAGAATATAAATATTTATTTTAAATTATAAAAGGAATTGAAAATGGCGCGGTAGTTCGATAATTCGATTTCAAACTTCAATTGAACGTACTAGATGCAAAATAAACCGGATTTTAGTGAAACCAAAAATATTTGAATCTATTGGTGAATATCTTTCCAACGAATCTGTAAAATTGAAATTTCATAGCGGGAATCAAAAGATATGTCCAGTTGAAAATTCTTAATAGTCGCTATGGAATTCAGGCCCTTAAAAATGGAAATTTTGCAAACGACCTCGGATTTCGACGAAACCACTTTTGTTGGATCCATGATGTCAAATTATTGCTAGATTCCAAATTTCATAATTTTTCGAATCAATATGTGAGCGTGGCAAAGGAAAATGTGTTTTGACCATTTCAGTTGAATTTAATCGACTGGAAAATGGCCATTTTTCAAACGGCCTCAGAATTTGACGAAACTAGTTTTGTTAGGACCGTATCGTTAATACGAAGCTAGAAAATATTTTTCTGGAATTTTTCGAGTTAGTATGTGGGCCCAGAAAATTGAGATGTACGTTTAAAATTCAAAATAATGATTTAAATGTAAATTTGACGAAAACTGATCGAAGCAGTCGAATTAGCCTATGGTACATATCCCATTGTGTTCGGAATGAGGGTAATTAGCTATGGACGACAGACGGTGGGTCTCGTTTAGAGGTCAAATGAAAAAGTTGCTTCTTAGAAAATTTAATAATAAAATATTGTATAACAATAAGGCCCCTCCCTTATACTCTCTCCTCCCCCTTCCCTTTTGAATTAGTCAACGAGACAAAAAAGGAAAAAAAACCTACAGCTAGAATCGCGACCCCCCCCCCTTCGACCAGTTCGCCGCGCCGCCTCCAGGCGGATCCGCCACCCATCGCTGACCTCCCCCGCCACCGACGCCCTCACCTACCCCGCCTCCTCCTTCTATTCTCTCTCCTCGTCTAGAACCGCACCCCCCTAAACCCGATGACCCGCTGCCCCCCTGGCCCACCTCCGACTGGCCACACCGCCCCAGCCCTCCTCCTCTGATTCTCCGGCGATAAAACCCTAAAAGCTGTAAGTTTCTTAATTCATTTTCATTTTGTTTTTATTTTAGTTAATTGTAATTAGAAATAGGATTTTTAATTTGAAAAGATTATAATGTTTATGATGACAAAGTTATGAGATATTCTATAAGTAAAAAGGCGATTTTTAACCATATGAAAGCGAAGATATAGGAAGGTTAAAAATATAATTTTTATATATTAGAAATATTAAAGATGTTATTTTTATAGAATAGAGATAATAAAAATATGATTTTTATATTATAGAAGGAATAAAAATATGATTTTTATAATAATAGCAAAGTAAAAATTCGATTTTTCTATAATAATAGCAAAGTAAAAATTCGATTTTTCTATATTGAATAGCAAAGTAAAAATTCGATTTTTCTATATTGAATAGCAAAGTAAAAATTCGATTTTTGTATATTGAATAACAAAGTAAAAATGTGATTTTTATATATGTAGTGAAAGCGGACAACGAAAGTGACAAAAGGCGAAAACGGCGAAGACTTCTACATTTGAAGTGTCGTGGAGTTGGGATAACTTTGGTGAGAACTTCTCACCGTTAATTTTATTTTTCTAGTTATAAAAATATACTAGGATGCAGATGGTGTTTAGTAGCACCCGACACCCGTCGTCCACAGACCATGGACGACTTGTATGCTTGTTTGTTTGATTTTGATGTGTAGTTGATTGTGTGATGTGATGTGAAATGAAATAAAATATCTATATAGTTAAAAATATTTTATAGTTAAAAATAGAATTTTTAACGTGTATATGAAAGGAAATAAAAATAAACAAATCGGACGATTTGTTTATATACACACATTTGACTGATATTGATTGGGACGGTAAATTTTACACATCGCCCAACTGCACAAATAAAATCTGTGTTTGATTGTTTGAAACCCCACACGGGTATTGGGATGATATTTGACATACACTAATCCCGATTGTTTAGTTGTATGTCGATCGATTGATTGACAGACTGCTATAAGCGTTGAATATTTATATTTGATGCTTATACAGTGTAGAATGTTCTTCCGCCTGCGTTCTGATTTGTCTTGTCCTCACAGTAATTCGTTCTTTCTCTTCTCTTCAGAGACCGGGGAAGTTCGGGTCGCTTCATTTGGTATCAGAGCTTTCGTTTACAAAGCTCAGAGAACATGACACATTAGAACCATACGAAAGAATTCATCAGATATTGGATTAGTAATATCCAATTAGAATGACTCGTTAGAGATGGGATCAGTAGTATACTAGAACGAGTGTGAAGAGTATATTTTTGAAAGTGAAAACAAATTTTGTTTTGCAAGTTAAATCAATTATTCGTATTTGATTATTTATATTGATTTGGACAATCCAGTATATAAAGATTTTGCGTATACGTCTGATCCACGTGTATTTGAAATTTTAATATACTGGATAGATATAGAATTACACTCTAATCGCCCGGAGATGATTTTGATGATGGAGCTCCATCGTTAGAATTTATGTTCGAGTGACGAAAGTGGGCTTTCTATATATTTCCTATTGACTGGTGTGAGAACCAAAATTAGATAGGGCCTATTGTTGTGATTTGGCATCAAAAAGGTGATTTTTAACTTTATAGCAAAATTATGTGTTTGAAATGCTAATCAACTAATTGATTGATGGTTGTGTTGTTTGATTATTGTTTGAATAATTAAATGTTGAACCTTTAACAAAATTGGTCAAATATCGAATTGTATTGAAAATTTATCGCATTTGCTTGCATATACATGTACTTACATTGAACAGGTCATAGCAAGGAGGCTAGAGCAGAGAAATAAAATTGTTTGCCCGACAAATAGGTACATGTTTACCATAATTTACTGTTTTGTTTGGGTGATGATGATTTTATGAGCCGATTGGCTAGCCGCTTGGCTTTTTCTTTTTCTTTTTGAGATCAGAAGGCATGTATGGAAATTTCGGGATTTTCCCGTGCTCCCGGTGCAGGGGAGGTTATGGCGAAATTTTTCGAAAATTTAGGGTGTTAGCCAAATTTTTGAAAAATTTGAAAAGTTGAAGAATTAAGCCGTAGTGAAAATACTGGAAGTTGAGTTGATTTGTGAAACAACTTTCGGCTTCGTTCCTTTTCGGGGACGAAAAGTTTTAAGTAGGGGAGATTGTAATAACCCGGAAATCTGGGCCAGTTTAAAAATTTTATTTTGGCAATTTTAGCGAATTTTGACTATTTAAAATGAATTATTTTAAATAATAACGACGAGAAATTTATTTTGAATATAATTCGAACGTATGTATTCGTTTGAATCGACGATAGAATATAAATGTTTATTTTAAATTATAAAAGGAATTGAAAATGGCGCGGTAGTTCGATAATTCGATTTCAAACTTCAATTGAACGTACTGGATGCAAAATAAACCGGATTTTAGTGAAACCAAAAATATTTGAATCTATTGGTGAATATCTTTCCAACGAATCTGAAAAATTGAAATTTCATAGCGGGAATCAAAAGATATATCCAGTTGAAAATTCTGAATAGTCGCTATGGAATTCAGGCCCTTAAAAATGGAAATTTTGCAAACGACCTCGGATTTCGACGAAACCACTTTTGTTGGATCCATGATGTCAAATTATTGCTAGATTCCAAATTTCATAATTTTTCGAATCAATATGTGAGCGTGGCAAAGGAAAACGTGTTTTGACCATTTCAGTTGAATTTAATCGACTGGAAAATGGCCATTTTTCAAACGGCCTCAGAATTTGACGAAACTAGTTTTGTTAGGACCGTATCGTCAATACGAAGCTAGAAAATATTTTTCTCGAATTTTTCGAGTTAGTATGTGGGCCCAGTAAATTGAGATGTACGTTTAAAATTCAAAATAATGATTTAAATGTAAATTTGACGAAAACTGATCGAAGCAGTCGAATCATCCTACGGTACATATCCCATTGTGTTCGGAATGGGGGTAATTAGCTATGGACGACAGGCGGTGGGTCTCGTTTAGAGGTCAAATGAAAAAGTTGCTTCTTAGAAAATTTAATAATAAAATATTGTATAATAATAAGGCCCCTCCCTTATACTCTCTCCTCCCCCTTCCCTTTTGAATCAGTCAACGAGAAAAAAAAAAGGAAAAAAAAAACCTACAGCTAGAATCGCGACCCCCCCTTCGACCAGTTCGCCGCGCCGCCTCCAGGCGGATCCGCCACCCATCGCCGACCTCCCCCTGCCACCGACGCCCTCACCTGCCCCGCCTCCTCCTTCTATTCTCTCTCCTCGTCTGGAACCGCACCCCCCCTAAACCCGATGACCCGCTACCCCCCTGGCCCACCTCCGACTGGCCGCACCGCCCCAGCCCTCCTCTGTTTCTCCGGCGATAAAACCCTAAAAGTTGTAAGTTTCTTAGTTTATTTTCATTTTTATTTTCTTTTTATTTTAGTTAATTGTAATTAGAAATAGGATTTTTAATTTGAAAAGATTATAATGTTTATGATGACAAAGTTATGAGATATTCTATAAGTAAAAAGGCGATTTTTAACCATATGAAAGCGAAGATATAGGAAGGTTAAAAATATAATTTTTATATATTAGAAATATTAAAGATGTTATTTTTATAGAATAGAGATAATAAAAATATGATTTTTATATTATAGAAGGAATAAAAATATGATTTTTATATTATAGAAGGGATAAAAATATGATTTTTATAATAATAGCAAAGTAAAAATTCGATTTTTCTATAATAATAGCAAAGTAAAAATTCGATTTTTCTATATTGAATAGCAAAGTAAAAATTCGATTTTTCTATATTGAATAGCAAAGTAAAAATTCGATTTTTGTATATTGAATAACAAAGTAAAAATGTGATTTTTATATATGTAGTGAAAGCGGACAACGAAAGTGACAAAAGGCGAGAACGGCGAAGACTTCTACATTTGAAGTGTCGTGGAGTTGGGATAGCTTTGGTGAGAACTTCTCACCGTTAATTTTATTTTTCTAGTTATAAAAATATACTAGGATGCAGACGGTGTTTAGTAGCACCCGACACCCGTCGTCCACAGACCATGGACGGCTTGTATGCTTGTTTGTTTGATTTTGATGTGTAGTTGATTGTGTGATGTGATGTGAAATGAAATAAAATATCTATATAGTTAAAAATATTTTATAGTTAAAAATAGAATTTTTAACGTGTATATGAAAGGAAATAAAAATAAACAAATCGGACGATTTGTTTATATACACACATTTGACTGATATTGATTGGGACGATAAATTTTACACATCGCCCAACTGCACAAATAAATCTGTGTTTGATTGTTTGAAACCCCACACGGGTATTGGGATGATATTTGACGTACACTAATCCCGATTGTTTAGTTGTATGTCGATCGATTGATTGACAGACTGTTATAAGCGTTGAATATTTATATTTGATGCTTATACAGTGTAGAATGTTCTTCCGCCTGCGTTCTGATTTGTCTTGTCCTCACAGTAATTCGTTCTTTCTCTTCTCTTCGGAGACCGGGGAAGTTCGGGTCGCTTCAGTCATTTATTTAGGATCATGTTTTATAAAATAAAAATGTCATTTTTATTGTATTAAATTTGTCAAAAATATAAGTATCATTTACGTCCATTTCGAATTGTTAGAAATGAAGTATCATTTATGTTCATTTAAAAGTATTATTTATGTTCATTTTGGAAATGTCATTTATGATCATTTGGAATTGTCAGAAAATGAAGTTCAATTATGTTCATTTAGAAATATCATTTATGATTGTCAAAGATAAAATTTACATTTTTATATGTCATGTATACATTAGTTTTGTATACATATTAAAATTTACATCTTTATATGTCATGTAGATTAGAACATATATTTGTCAAATAAATATGTCATGTAGATTAGAACATATATTTGTCAAATAAATATGTTATTTAGATTAGAACATATTTGTCAAATAAATTTGTCATTTAGATTAAAACATATTTTGTAAATATATAGGTCATTTAATTAGAAATGTCATTTTATTAGGAAATTTATCATAAGTTAAAATATGATTTGTGCTAGATTAATACATTATCTTTATAATGTTATTATGATAGTGAAATTAAATTATAAATATTTATTTATAATTTAAACAAATGAAAATTCGTTAAAGAGAAAATAATTCAAACTGAGTTGTAATCGGTTAAATTCATTATCCAATGATTTATTTATATGAATTGATGTTGGTTGAAAACCCCACATGGGTATTGGGATGATATTTGTCATACACTAGTCCCAATTGTTTAGTTATTTGTCAATCGATAGATTGACAATCTGTGATAAGCATTATTTATTTATTATTTTAATGCTCACACAATTATTAATTCCACTCTGGATGTGAATGGATGGTTTATTGATTATTTATCTTTACTGTTACGTACATATGCAATGTACGAAATCCATATGACCGAATTTATAAGGTAATTGATGGAATCACATTCCGATTCAGAATACTTTTAATAGAATAATATTTGAAAATAAAGAACATTTTTATATAAAGAATAGTTTAAAAATAATGAATATTTTTTAGTGAAATAATTACAATTAAAAATTATAATTGCACTTTTGACACGAGGTTAGGTTGCATTTGTGGTGGAAGTCTGCCCGGACCCGACCGGCATATCCAACAGCCACTAATGTTGAACCTAATGTGAGAGGTCTAAGTGTGCAAATACGAAGGGGGCTATGACACGAGGTTAAGCCCAACTTGTGGGACAAATCTGCCCGGACCCGACCGGCATGTCCAGCATTCGCAAGTTGTAGGCCTAATGTGGGAGGTCTAGCCCATTATAAACCATAAATAGACATGGTAATGAATTGGACTATTTAGCCCATTATAAGTTGAAATGCCATTTTGACCCGAACGGGTTTATCGATCGTTTTTATTCAATCTATAATGAATAGAATAAAAAGTAGTAATTTCCCAAATCTAATATTTTGAAAACATTATTTTAATAAAGAAATAGAATTAATCTCTAATCAAGATTTAGTGGAGTTTTCCAATTAATTAATATTAATTTGGAATTAAATAAATTGGATTTTGGGGTTTGTCATGAATGGTATCTTCAATAACACCGTTCTTAAACCCAGTTGAGAAAAGAATAAATCTTTTAATTAAGATTATTAGAGTTTTCCAAATTATATTTAGAAACTAGAATAAAATAAAAATGTGAATCGGGTTTATTGTGAATTGTGTTTTAAACGACACTTGTTCTTTAACCCAATTAACAGTGTAAATATAATTTGAAATTTATAAATCTTTTATTAAGATTTAAAAGGGGATTTTCCAAAGTAGAGTTTTCCAATTTAATATGTTAAACTGGAATTGAACAGAGTTCGATATAATAATAATCGAGATGAGCTTCTATAAAAGAAGACTGTTACTATATATGGAATTTAAAAGGCTTGGTCGTTATTCCATTTATATTATCAGTCTGATACGGGAATTTATATCGATTATATATTGATTTGATTTCTGTGAAAATTCCATATTTTATGGAAGATGATTTTGAGTTTATCGTGAACTGTGTTTTAAATGGCATTGGTTCTTTAACCCAGTTAAAGACAAGATTAATTTCTTAAAGTTGAATAATCATTAAATAATGATTTTTGATATTAAAACTGAATTGGTGTTTTAATGAATCTTTAAAAAGATGATTTAGGGATAAATTTAAAGAATTTATCTTTGGTAAAATTAATGGGAACCTCTCCCTAATAATGTGAATATTTTATTAAAAGAATATTCTGAATTGGAATGAGGCTTTGATGTGTTTTTATAGCACTTTATCATTGATTATAAAATACGCGAATCATTCAGAAAGACCAGGTTTAACCCATTCTGAATAATTACTACGACGGTTCAGAGTTGAAAATGAAGACGGTGATTGAAGACCTGAGATCTTCACATCGTTTGGACGATTACTGATGTCTAGATTGGGAGACATCCTGTAACAACCCGCAATTTCAGAACCAATTTAAAAAAAATTAGAAAATTTAATCGAATTTGAATATTTAAAATAATTTATTTTAAATAATAACGAATAAAAATTTATTTAATCGAAGTTAGAACGAAGAATTTTAATTTGACTATAAAAGGAGTTAGAAATGGCACGGCAGTTCGAAAATTCGATTTTAAATTTCAAATGAATATACAGAATGCAAAATAAATCAGAATTGAACGAAATAAGAAATATTTAAATTTGTTTAACCATATCTTTCTAACGAATGTAAGAAATTGAAATATCATATTAAAAATCAAAAGTTATGTCCAGTTTAAAATTTAGAAAAGTCGCTGTAGAATTTATATATTTTTTAATTAAATATATTGGCCTTGAAAATAGTCATTTTGCAAACGACCTCCGTTTTCGACGAAACCACTTTTGTTGGAACTGGAATGTCAAATTATTGCTATGTTTCAATTTTCATAATTTTTCGAAATAATAGGTGAGCGTGGCAAAAGAAAACGTATTTTAACATTTTCAATCAAATTCTAAGACCGTTTGAAAAATGGCCATTTTCTGGTCGATCCAAATTGACTAAAACAGTTAAAACACGTTTTCTTTTGCCACGCTCACCTATTAATTCGAAAAATTACGAGAATTGAAACATAGCAATAATTTGACATTCCAGTTCCAAGAAAAGTGGTTTCGTCGAAAACGGAGGTCGTTTGCAAAATGACTATTTTTAAGGCTAATATATTTAATTAAAATATATATAAATTCTACAACGACTTTTCTAAATTTTAAACTAGACATAACTTTTGATTTTTAATATGATATTTCAATTTCTTACATTCGTTAGAAAGATATGGTTAAACAGATTTAAATATTTCTTATTTCGTTCAATTCTGATTTATTTTGCATTTTGTATATTCATTTGAAATTTAAAATCGAATTTTCGAACTGCCACGCCATTTTTAACTCCTTTTATAATCAAATTAAAATTCCTCGTTCTAACTTCGATTTAAATAAATTTTTAGTCATTATTATTTAAAATAAATTATTTTAAATATTCAAATTCCATTAAATTTTCTAAAATATTTTTTTTTTTAAATTAGTTCTGAAATTGCGAGTTGTTACACATCCCAAGACAAGGTAATAAGTGGTGATCGTCCAGACGTACTTGGAGATCGATGGATATGCAAGCACCTCTCTCCTGTATTGTACATATGGGACGAGGAACAAGGTGTCTCCGGTTTCGTTCAGACCTAGAACAGACTTGTAAATGGATATGTATCTGACATTGGATTACATTCCATGTAAATTGATTTCTATTCAATATATAACCGTTGGTGGCGGAGAATTTATTCTCTTGCTTAACACCAATAGAGGTTATGTATTGATAGTTATTGAAAGCATGGCGTGGATTGTCAATGTGGCACGCCAAGATGCAAATGATCAAGGCTTTTGTTGAAACGCAGAGTCTTGTGGTTAATGATCAAAGCATAGCTTATTTTCGGCATAGCATTGTGTAGCGTTACTTCGCGAGCCTCACACCTCGGTATGAACCAGAAACGGGAGTAAGGACTACAGGGAGAACATACGTTTCTTTCTAGCTAGAAGTGGTTCTAGGGTTTTACACTCCCGGGCATTTTTACTTATGTGGATGGAATGAGGCGCCTCAGTTTTGAGTCCCCAGTGGCTCTATTTTTATGCCCCATAGGGTAGGGAAACGTATTGTTCAAGCATAACTAATCCACTAAAATATTTGTGGACCGGCCCTGAAGATCCAAGGGTCACTCGAGCTTTGGTCCTGAGACATGGTAGGCTAAATGGTCTTGAATTCGGTAAGGACTATCTCTTGCCTTGGTTCGTGATGGAAATCCAACTTCCAATATGACCTCATGCGGTTTTGATTGTATAACTAGTATGACGACATAGCATATGGTAGCTATGCTGTCGATGATTGATACATTATGATTGAAATTGTTTTTGAAAACATATATACACCAATACTAATAATATCAAATCCGTTTTATCATATCAAGCATTTTTGACCATTATAAGGTAAAACTCTATCCTCCGGTTTGCCTTGCATTGTGTGATGGGACTTGAGTCTTATAATGGTTTCATTTTTCTAAAAAGCATTGGATTGTTTAATGATTTACTTTATTTATGCACTGGCAATCCAATGGAGTAAACCCGTTCCGTGTTAGCGTCGTGGTCCTATGATTAGCCATATTGTTAGATAAGTTAGGAAAGATTTTTCATACCAGTCCCATGACTGACTCGTAGTTTGTTTCACTTTGCAAACTCAGGTGCCCTCTTTCCACACGGGTAGTCGAGTGGCTTGTTTTGCAGATATGTCTCGTTTGAGCAGGACTCTGGATCGAAGCTTAAAGCTGTGTCAAGAGCAATGATAGTCTTCCGCTGCATTGTGTTAAGTTTATTGTAAATTAATCTTTCTCTGTATTATTATATTCGATGTACTCTGATATATTATGTACTCTGATGTAACATTATTATGATGTTAATAAAAGTCTTCTGTTATTTGTTCTGATGTGTTGTATGCCCAAAGTTAGCGTATTCGGAATTCGAACGGTCTTAGTCGATTTTGCGATCGATTAGGTCGGGCAAAATCCGAATCGTTACAGTTGGTATCAGAGCTCTGGTTAGCTCAAATCTTTGGGGTACAACTCGTTAGAACTGAACTAAAGACTCATCAGAGATTACATTAGTAATATCCAATAAGAACACTCATTAGAGATAGGATCAGTAGCATCCTAGAATGAGAAAACTCATTAGAGATGGGGTTAGTAATGCCCTAGAATGAGTTGAGAGTGACAAGTTTATAATTAACATATTTGTGATTATATATATAATCCGACCTTAGAAAATATGATTTTTGAATATATAAAAGTTATATATATTTTTAAAGTTAATCAACAAATTGATTGATGATTGTGTTGTGTGATTATTTGTTCAACTAATAAAATTATTGAAACCAATAAAATAATGAAATTTGAGATGGTTAGTTAAACAACTTTTAGCTTCGTTCCTTTTCGAGGACGAAAAGATTTTAAGTGGGGAGATTGTTACAACCCGGAAATTCAGAACCAATTTAAAATTTTATTTTAAGAAATTTTAAATAGAAAATGCGTCAGAATTCAAAATAAAAATTAAAAGATCACATTTTTAATGTAATAAAAGAAAGATTAAAAAGATTACATTTTTCATGTAAGATAGAATGATTAAAAAGGTTCATAGTTTAACAAAAATGTGTTTACATGAAAAGTACATTTTTTTGAAATATGATTCATTAAAAAGATTCTTGTTATGATAAAAATGTAGTAACATAAGAGATCACACTTTTGATGAAATATGATATTTAATTATGTGTTTTGAAATATAAAATGTTGCATAACGTAACAATCAAAGAAAATGAATCAAACATTCATTTTTCCTTTTATTCCCTTTCTCTTTACTTTTGAAATTTGAATGAATAATAAGTGTGGTCCCATCATGCCTAGTCAGCTGATTAAATTACTTTGTAAACTACTATATGTGAAAAGACACATTAATGGGTTTATTTGCAAAATTAGAAATTAAATATTGTTTTATTATAAATACACAAACAAACTCTAAATCTAAACCCTATTTGAATAGCCGCCGTCCTCTTTTTTTAATGGCCTGAAAGCTTTGAAATGAATCCCTAAATTCTCCCTTTATGCTTTGAATTAAAACAAATCTCCAACACCAAATTCAAGAGCTCTTCAAGATCCTTAATTCTATACGGTTAAGATCATATTTACTTTCATGGATTAGTGGATTTTTAACCACAAAGGGGCTGCGTTTGGGTTCATTTCTCGGGAGAAAGGGAACGGCGAGTGGCGAGAGGATGCGGGCGGTGGTGGAACAGATTCTGAGCCCTTGTGAATTATAGATCTGATAGAGAACAAGGTGAGAATTCTGATTTAATAATTAAATTAAATTTTAATTATTTTTCTCGCTTTTAAAATCATTGTATGTATGTTGATAATTCAGATCTGTGATGTTTGTGATTTAGAATTTACTTATTGTTGTTTGCGGTGTATTCTGATGTTCATAATTTTCTAGGTCTACGATGAAATTTCATTTTTGGTTAAATCTCTAGTTGCAGTTAAAATCATATTTTATTTTAGATCTATGGATACAGTTATAGTTTACAGTAAAATCATTCTTCTATTTTCTAGATTTACTTTCTGCTGTTCATATCTATATCATTCATTTTAGATCCATGCATACAGATTTGATTGAAACAAAAATTTCAACTTTTATGTTTAAATTCATAAATATTGATGTGATTTATTCATAAAAATATAGTTTTTATTGAATACATAAACTTAGGATTTAGAGTTAGAATAAAGATTCCATCTTTATTTTAATTCATGAAACATGTAATTGTTGTAGATTAAAGATTTCACCTTTGTTTTGATTTATGAACATGAAATTTGATCAACGATAAAAAATTTACAATTTTTATTGTTTTCATGGACATGAATTTTATCAGAATTGGGATTCGTAATAAAAATCATATTTTCATGATTCACATGAAACTTGGATTTTTATCAAATCTAGATTTGGAATAAAAATCTCATTTTCTTGAATTACATGAAAATGGATTTATATCAAGTTTAGATTTCCAATAAAATATCATTTTATTGATTACATAAAATATGGGTTTTGCATATTTTTATGTCATTTTCTTTTTGAATAAAAAGAACATATTTTGGTGTCATTTTCTTTTTGAATAAAAAGAATAGATTCAAAAGAAATGTTTTTATTGTCATATTGATTACAATAAAAAGAATAGATTCAAAAGAAATGTTTTTATTGTCATATTGATTACAATAAAAAAATAGATTCAAAAGAAATGTTTTTATTGTCATTTTAGTTACAATAAAAAAAGAATAGATTGGAAAGATTACATTTTAATGTAGTTTTGTTTTCATTAAAAAGATTAGGCAATGAAAATTATAATTTTCATTGTATTTTTTTCTTTATGTCAATTTTGTTAGGAAATATACATTAGAATAAAAAGAACATTTTGTTATAAAATGTACTTAGAATAAAAAGAACATTTTGTTAGAAAATGTTGCAATAGAATAAAATTGTCACTTTCGTTGAAATATGAATTAACAAATAAAATTGTCACTTTCGTTGAAATATGAATTGACAAATAAAATTGTCATGCTAGTATAAAATGTCATGTTAGTATAAATTATCATTTCAGTGATAAAATATCATTTTTAGAAGCATGTTATGTTAGAATTAAAAATATCATTTTTAGAATCATTTATGTTAGAAATTAAATTTGTCATTTATGTTAGAAATTAAATTTGTCCTATATGTTAAATTAGATGTGTCATTTAATTAGTATGAATGTTATGTTAAATTAGATGTGTCATTCAATTAGTATGAATGTTAGGTTAAATTAGATGTGTCATTTAATTAGTATGAATGTTATGTTAAATTAGATGTGTCATTTAATTAGTATGAATGTTATGTTAAATTAGATGTGTCATTTAATTAGTATGAATGTTATGTTAAATTAGATGTGTCATTTAATTAGTATGAATGATATTAAAACAAAACATGTCATTTTGTTAGTATTTGTTGTGTTAAATAAAACATGTCATTTTATTAGTATATGTTATGTTGAAATAAACATGTCATTTATTTAGGATCATGTTTTGTAAAATAAAATTGTCATTTTTATTGTATTAAAATTGTCAAAAATATAAGTATCATTTACATTCATTTCAAATTGTCAGAAATGAAGTATCAATTATGTTCATTTTGAAGTATCATTTATGTTCATTTTGGAAATGTCATTTATGATCATTTGGAATTGTCAGAAAATGAAGTTTAATTATGTTCATTTAGAAATGTCATTTATGATTGTCAAAGATAAAATTTACATTTTTATATGTCATGTATACAATAGTTTTGTATACATATTAAAATTTACATCTTTATATGTCATATAGATTAGAACATATATTTGTCAAATAAATATGTCATGTAGATTAGAACATATATTTGTCAAATAAATTTGTCATTTAGATTAGAACATATTTGTCAAATAAAATTTTCATTTAGATTAAAACATATTCCGTAAATAAACAGGTCATTTAATTAGAAAAGTCATTTTATTAGAAAAATTATCATAAGTTAAAATATGATTTGTGCTAGATTAAAACATTATCATTATAATGTTATTATTGTAGTAAAATAAAATTATAAATATTTATTTATAATTTAAACAAATGAAAATTTGTTAAATAGAAAATAATTCAAACTGAATTGTAATCGGTTAAATTCATTATCCAATGATTTATTTATATGAATTGTTGTTGGCTGAAAACCCCACACGGGTATTGGGATGATATTTGTCATACACTAGTCCCAATTGTTTAGTTATATGTCAATCGATAGATTGACAATCTATGATGAGCATTATTTATTTATTATTTTAATGCTCACACAATTATTAATTCCACTCTGGATGTGAATGGATGGTTTATTGATTATTTATCATTACCGTTATGTATATATGCAATGTATGAAATCCATATGACCGAATTTATATGGTAATTTATGGAGTCACATTCCGATTCAGAATACTTTTAATAGAATAATATTTGAAAATAAAGAACATTTTATATAAAGAATAGTTTAAAAATAATGAATATTTTTCAGTGAAATAATCACAATTAAAAATTATAATTGCACTTTTGACACGAGGTTAGGTTGCATTTGTGGTGGAAGTCTGCCCGGACCCAACCGGCATATCCAGCAACCACTAATGTTGAACCTAATGTGAGAGGTCTAAGTGCGCAAATACGAAGCGGGCTATGACACGAGGTTAAGCCCAACTTGTGGGATAAGTCTGCCCGGACCCGATCGGCATACCCAGCATCCGCAAGTTGTAGGCCTAATGTGGGAGGTCTAGCCCATTATAAACCATAAATGGATATGGTAATGAATTGGACTATTTAGCCCATTATAAGTTGAAATGCCATTTTAATCCAAACGGATTTATCGATCGTTTTTATTCATTCTATAATGAATAGAATAAAAAGTAGTAATTTCCAAAATCTAATATTTTGAAAACATTATTTTAATAAAGAAATAGAATAAATCTCTAATCAAGATTTAGTGGAATTTTCCAATTAATTCATATTTATTTGGAATTAAATAAATTGGATTTTTGGGTTTGTCGTGAACGGTATCTTCAATAACACCGTTCTTAAACCCAGTTGAGAAAAGAATAAATCTTTTAATTAAGATTATTAGAGTTTTCCAATAATATTTAGAAATTAGAATAAAATAAAAATGTGAATCGGGTTTATTGTGAATTGTGTTTTAAAAGACACTTGTTCTTTAACCCAATTAACAGTGAAAATATAATTTGAAATTTATAAATCTTTTAATTAGATTTAAATGGGGATTTCCAAAGTACAGTTTTCTAATTCAATATGTTAAACTGGAATTGAATAGAGTTTGATGTAATAATAATCGAGATGAGCTTCTGTAACAGAAGACTGTTGCTATATATGGAATTTAAAAGGCTTGGCCGTTATTCCATTTATATTATCAGTCTGACACGGGAATTTATATCGATTATATATTGATTTGATTTCTGTGAAAATTCCATATTTAATGGAAGATGATTTTGAGTTTATGGTGAACTATGTTTTAAATGACATTGGTTCTTTAACCCAGTTAAAGACAAAATTAATTTCTTAAAGTTGAATAATTATTAAATAATGATTTTTGATATTAAAACCAAATTGGTGTTTTAATGAATCTTTAAAAAGAAGATTTGGGAATAAATTTAAAGAATTTATCTTCGATAAAATTAATGGGAACCTTTCCCTAATAATGCGAATATTTTACTAAAAGAATATTCTGAATTGGAATGGGGCATTTGATGTGTTTTTATAGCACTTCATCATTGATTATAAAATACGCGAGTCATTCAGAAAGACCTGGTTTAACCCATTCCGAATAATTACTAGGACGGTTAAGAGTCGAAGATGAAGACGGTGAATGAAGACCGGAGATCTTCACATTGTTTGGACGATTACTGATGCCTTGATTGGGAGGCATCCCAGGACATGGTAATAAGTGGTGATCGTCCAGACGTATTTGGAGATCGATGGATATGCGAGCACCTCTCTCCTGTATTGTACATATAGGACGAGGAACAAGGTGTCTCCGGTTTCGTTCAGACCTAGAACGGACTTGTAAACGGATGTGTGTCTGACATTGGATTTCATTCTATGTAAATTGATTTCTATTTAATATATAACCGTTGGTGGCGGAGAATTTATTCTCTTCCTTAACACCCATAGAGGTTATGTATTGATAGTTATTGATAGCATGGCGTGGATTGTCAATGTGGCACACCAAGATGCAAATGATCAAGGCTTTTGTTGAAAAGCAGAGTCTTGTGGTTAATGATCAAAGCATAGCTTATTTTCAGCATAGCTTTGTGTAGCGTTACTTCGCGAGCCTCACACCCCGGTATGAACCAGAAACGGGAGTAAGGACTACAGGGAGGACATACGTTTCTTTCTAGCTAGAAGTGGTTCCAGGGTTTTACACTCCCGGGCATTTTTACTTATGTGGATGATGAAATGAGGCGCCTCAGTTTTGAGTCCCTAGTGGCTCTATTTTTATTCCCCATGGGGCGGGGAAAAGTATAGTTCAGGCATAACTAATCCACTAACATATTTGTGGACCGGTTGTGAAGATCCAAGGGTCACTCGAGCTCTGATCCTAAGACATGGTAGGCTAGATTGTCTCGAATTCGGTAAGGACTATCTCTTGCCTTGGTTCGTGATGGAAATCTAACTTCCAATATGACCTCATGCGGTTTTGATTGTATAAATAGTATGGCGACATAGTATATGGCAGTTATGCCATCTATGATTGATACATTATGATTGAAATTGTTTTTGAAAACATATATACACCAATACTAATAATATCAAATCCGTTTTATCATATCAAGCATTTTTGAGTATTATAAGGTAAAACTCTATCCTCCGGTTTGCGTTGCATTGTGTGATGGGACTTGAGTCTTATAATGGTTTCATTTTTCTAAAAAGCATTGCATTGTTTAACGATTTACTTTATTTATGCACTGGTAATCCAATGGAGTAAACCTGTTTCGCGTTAGCGGCGTGGTCCTGTGATTAGCCATATTGTTAGATAAGTTAGAAAGATTTCTCATACCAGTCCCATGACTGACTCATAGTTTGGTTCACTTTGCAAACTCGGGTGCCCTCTTTCCACATGGGAAGTCGAGTTCTCATTCGAGCATGATTCTGGATCGAAGCTTAAAGCTGTGTCTAGAGCAATGATAGTCTTCCGCTGCATTGTGTTAAGTTTATTGTAAATTAATCTTCCGCTGTATTATTATATTCGATGTACTTTGATATATTCTGTAAACATTATTATGATGTTAATAAAAGTCTTCTGTTATTTGTTCTGATGTGTTGTATGCCCAAAGTTAGCGTATTCAGGATTCGAACGGTCTTAGTCGATTTTGCGATCGATTAGGTCCGGGCGAAATCCGAATCGTTACAATTTGGACATGACCATCATCAATATATATGCACTGCATGATTGTCCGACAATAAACATTCATTTGATGAATGCAGGAGACCAAATGTTATTGAACAAATATTCATTGGAATGAATGCATGATGCTAAATGTCATCTAAAATATATTTTGATGAGGAATAAAACGAAAAGCAAAATATATGACCATATTTATCAAAACCAAACTTCATATAAAAACGAACGCTATGGCATGCGCTTCACGAATGATGCACATGCTTTGCACGTGAATCATGGTTTGAGAAATTGCATATGTTTAATACATTCAAAAGAAAACGACTGCACAAATATTTAGTTAATATTTTTACATTAAATCTATATGCAGTTAGCATAATTTTTTTTAAGTTGCAATATCCAAAAAAATATTGGTTTCAATTTTTATTTGTTATTAAATAATAAAGAATGATGTTGTGAAAAAGTTTTCTTTTCTATATCATGTTTTTAAACCGATATTAAGATTCATAGCATTGCAATTTGAAATTGCAAAAGAGTTCTAATCTATAGATCCTAATTTCATTTAACATAAAATGTTAAAGATATGTAAGGATATTTTAGAAGTTCGCAATCAGATCAAAAATTTACACTTTTAATACAACTATTAATAAAGATTTCACACATTAAAAGTATACACAGTCCCAAATAAAACAAATTACACCACAATTCTTAATTATTAGATCATCATATGATTATTATGTCTTATTAAACCAAATTCCATTTCAAATGACATGGACAGAGGTTAGTGAAAAATTAACCATGCAATGTTGTTATCATCAATCATTTTAATACTACCATTACATTCATATTTTGCGGGCATGTAACACCATTGAAATGAAAATGTAGGTCAGTTCTTTTTGAGATAAGAAACAATAAAGGTGTGTTTGCGGCATTCGAAAGCAGGGTATTTTAGCAGAGAATTTTAGCGGACCATTTAGTAAAGCGGAGAATGCGTTTGCGGGTATAAGCAGACCATTTTATTTTTGTTTTTTAATTTAATTAATTTATGTTTAAAACAGAACAATATCGCTAAAGCAGAATAACACAACAAACCAAACAGAATAGTCCACTACATAATAATAATGCAGAAAACTAATAATGTAACGAACTGAAATTTCGGTTGATGTAGAATATTATATTGCATGGAAATTTGAATAAAATAGTTTGAGATTTAAATTTTTATAATTTTCCAAATGAAAATAAGCTTTTATTATTAATAAAAATTAGATTATTGTAACGTCCTAGATTTTTAGTGACTGAATAATTTATTTATTTATAAAGTTAATTTGGAGATTTAAATGATTATATTTAATAATTTTGAATATTAATTAATATAAATAGTGGGGTAGTAAATTTAATTCTGAAATATTCGAAATGGGTTGAATTTGCAATATTACGCGAATATGGTAAATTTAAGTAATTTAATTAAGTTATTACAGGATTTCAAATTTCATCTCGATTGGGCATTGCATATGCTCGTATGAGCTGTGTAAACGTCGAACTTTAGCTACACATTAAATAATAAAATTAGCATCGCTTTTAGAATGACGGTATCAATATTTTCTAACATCCTTACTAATACTAGATAAAGGCTCATGCTTAGCACACGGTAAAATGATGTAACAAATCCTTGTATTAAAATTTATATATTGACAGAATAGTATGTTAGATGGAAGTAACCAACATTAATAGAGAGATCAAGTGACCAAGATGTGCTTAAGGAATTCCTAATTTGATTTTATGTTATCGCACAGTTTATATTTCAACCGATTAGCACGACATGTGCTTTACATTGTAAATATTAAGTTAATTGTGTTCATAGTTAATATCAACGACACAATGATGCATGCACGACTGTAATTTTTGATTTAAAATATTTACAAATCGATAGTACATCATGGCGCAGAGATATATTTTTGTATGTACGAAGTTAAACATTTTTCGTGATAGCATGACGAGGTTAGTTTGACTGATTTCTGTTTCACCTAATATGAACTATAGCTAAGTATGACAATTGTTCAAAATAACAAATAAAAAGTGGAACCAATTATAGTTAGACAGCAGCAACCGCATGTCTACCTTAAAATAACCCTATCATTTTCATTCAAATCAACAAGCATTAGACTGACCCAAGTAGAGGAAAAATTAATAACGCACATGCAGTTTGAAACCTTCACCACATAAGCCTCTGGAAAATTAAATAGCTCACATTCGTTACTGGCCTAAGCAGCAGATATATATAAAGCCTAAAATCAAATCACTGCAAATATCTTTAGTTGCTCAGCCCACGCAGACAACATGTGGAAATCTGCAAGATTTAAAAATCTCAGCGTGTTCCATCTTTTCCTAAAGCTCAGAAACCATGTGAAATGTTTTCAAATAAAGGAAAATTTCCGCACATGGTTTTTTTGTCCTTCGTTCAACAGTGTGACAAGGACGCCGGACTTAAAAATAATAAATAAAGCTTTTCTTCGGTAAATCTTATGCAGCAGCAATTTTTGACTTGTAACTTTGCCTTGAACCGAAACTAAATGACAAAATATGAAGCAACCCTTATTTAAAACCCTGACATGCGTACATTCCTCATATAAATATATCCATATGCGAGCACATGTTGTGTTTTACTCGGGCATGTGTTTCTGCAGGTTATCAGAACAGATTTTATTACACACACACACACACATATATATATATATAAGATAACATCCTCATTTTATTTATTTCATTTGAACCAAACCGTGCTCTCTTTTCCATTACTGCTTCTTTCAGCAAACGAAAGCATGGCCTCCATCTGATCTTGCGAAAATAAATAAAAAATCTGTCTTCCACGTTTATCAATCCCCAACGTCAGTTCCTCCTTACCCACTAGAAACTTAGAGAACCGAAATGGAAGCTATAAATTCAAATCTAAAAAAAAGGTTAAGTATACAAAATCGAAAATTGTATGTTCATCGATCTCCATGCCTCCAATATAGCACTTGTATTTGCACCATATTATGTGCGACTTTATTTCCTGAGATCATTTTCATTATGGACATGAACTGGGTCATCAACGTTGGAGGCAGGAGAGGCCGAGGCAAACAGCTGAGGATAGTTTGATGAAAACCTAGGTGGAAAAACCTGTTGCTACTTCCACTGTGCAAAGTTGGATTGAGCTCAACGTGAGAAAATGGAAGGCGTGTGAGTTAAACGGTGGAGTAATCGATTAATACACTGCCCAGTTGCATTCCACGTTGGTGACTCGGTTTAGAGATGGAGTTGGTGGAAGTGTAGTTACTTTTGAAGAGATGGGCTTACATTTATGTTGTATGCATGGGGAAAGGCAGTTCGGTACATTCAGAGGATCTCATGAAGAAACGAGAGGGCATAGAGGGAGAATTTAACGGTGGCGAAGTTCTGATTGCCTTGTTGATGGCAAAAAATGTCGTAAAGACCAAAGATTCTAATTACTAGGAATAATTAATTTGGTCGCATAGACAAGAGCGAAAAGTAGTAAATAACACAAGAGATTTATAGTGGTTCGGTCTCGTGAGGGGCCTACATCCACTTTGAAGCGTTGTTGGAATATTATTTATCGCAAATGGTTACAAGGCTAAGGCCCTCTCATGACATCTCATTACATTCATTTCAAAGCCATATGATGCCATCTCTAAGATACATGATGTCATCTCTAAGGCTATATGATGTCATGCCTAAGACATGATGTCATAATTATCATATATTTAATAAATTAGGAAAAAGACACTTTTGCCCTTCTTCTTCCTCAAATGGGAGATGCCATTAAAGTAGCTCTCTAGAGGTCTTGAGCTCACAAATTCCAACCCCTTTCAAGTGTGAAGTTATGGGGTATTTATAGGAAAGGGAGTATGTAGGAGTAGGTAGAAATGGGGGATCACACCCAGAATTTCGCACCTGGACCATGCACATGACAGAATTTCGCGCCTGAGAGCCTGCGCACATTGGAAATTCGCACCAGGGCCTAGGGTGAGAAATTTCGCACCTCGTGGGTGCAAAATTCACACCCCTTGGAGTTACAAAATTCGTACCTCCTGGCGTGCGAAATTTGCACCCCAGGTTACGAATTTCACACCCCTGTTGGATGCAAATTTCGTACCCTATTGGGTCTGAATTTCGTACCCTTGGGGGGTGCGAAATTCACACCTCCTAGGGGTACGAAGTTCGCTTTATGAGGCGCTCGGAGGCTGCATGAATAGGTCTTTGGGGTGCTTGAGATCTGGGCTTATGAGTCTCAGGGATTCGAGGCCTTGGTTAGGAAATATTTTTTTGGGTGTCGCGAGGGCTCTATTGTCGCGATCCCTCTTCATCCTGTTTCCTTTGCTCCTAAGCATCCCTTTCGGCTTTAGTTCCACGCAATGCATTGAGTCGAGCGTGGCTCATGTACTTTTGGGAACTGGACCAAAAGGCTAATTAACATGCCTGTATCTTACACTGGTGGACTTTAAAGGGGTCGGAAGCTCTTTGTTAACTAAGATGGAAGAAAAAGCATACCATTTTAATGTTGCCTGGAAGAAGGATAATCATAACATGAGTTATAAGAGAGAGAGGAAAAAAGGTGTGTTGATGGTCTTGTGTGGTTGAACGGTGAAGAGGAGAAGGCTTGTATGGTGTTCGGCAGAACATAGAAACAGAGTTTTAAAAACAACCGGGGATGAAAGAAATCAGGAGCATGTTTTATGTGTATGGTCTGGGTAGTGATGAAATAAAACCACGATATTGTCATGGTGATAAATTTTTACTGGAACTTGAGTGCAGCAATAAGGAAATCATAGGGTCATAACGAAAGAGACAAGACATGAATAGAAGTAAAGGGGTATGCTCTTTGAACGTAGAAGGGACGGGTTTTTCCCCTTCTTGGAAAGCGAGAAATGATTTATTAAGAAAAGGAAGACCAGTTGAAATGGTAATTACAGATTTAATCTTCGTGATTAAAGTTAATTATACTTATTTTATATATCCAATAATTTATAACCTTGTCACTCCAATATATACATATACACATATATATATATATATATCATTCGTAAACATAATTGGATGCGACCAGATCTAATGGATCGGTAATAACGAAATCTACATCATGAAACTATTCAGGCTGAGAATAAAGAAACTGGAATTTTAGGGAAAAATCAAATGTCTGTTTGATTTTAAATGAAACCAAAGTAGTACCGTCAACTGCAAAACAAGGTGAGTAAACTCACTAACTCTGACTCATTTATATTTTTATACAAATGAGTTTTAAATTTATTTATAGAAATTTTATACTGTGTGATGGTTATGTGGTTGAATGGTTGGTAAAAATGATTGAAATGGTTGATATAGTAATATTGTTGATTGATTAAGAGTTCTGTTTACTATGATATTTCATATTGGTGTGAAATTAATATTATTGATGTTGATTAACATCTGTGGATGCAGGGAAACAGGTTGGAGGGATCCAACGGGGTTCCTCAACATTTATATTACTGTTTTTATTTGATTGTGGTATATGATGTGTTATATAATATGTGATTAGATATGTTGTGTTTGAATTACCCTGGCACTAGGAACATGACATTTTAAATACCATAAAATATGTTCAGATACAGAAAAAGGAATGTGGGATTTAAAAAGGTAATTTATTTTCAAAAATAGAAATTTAATTTTAAATAGAGTTGAAAATAGAAAACCTGTTCAAATGGATGAATCAAGAATTTTTTTCTTTTAAAAAAATGAAAAACATAAATTAATTGAATTATTTATCATTGGATACTTCGGAATATAAATTCAAATTTTAATTTATGTAGAGAAGTGGAAATCGGTTTTGAAACCAATATTTGAAATGAGATTTAAACATTGCAATTATTAAGGAAATTTTTAATGAAATTTTAAATGACTGAAATAAAAAGAAATGAGAACTGTATGAATAATTCTGAATAGAATTTATAAATAAAAATTGGGTCTAAGATATTATTTATAAGTATGAGATCAAACTGTATATAAAAGAAATATATTCACGATTGAAGGGAATAATGGTTTAAAGCAACTTTTTTGTAAATGAAATAACTATAAAAAAAATTAGATTTTGAAAATATGAATCCAAAATTGGAACTTTAATGGAAAGGGAAATGGATAACCGTTTTAAATGAAAACGATGAGTTTTACTTCAAAATTCAGAATATAAAGTAAGTGTGATAACGTTTTGTAGACTGGAATGGTTATAAAGGAATTTGGTAATGATTTGGAAAGGATAAATTCAAAAGTGAATTTGGAATTTATATCAACGTGAAATGGTAGATAAATCCCAAAGTTCGGAATATAAATCAAATATAGATTATTCGAGATAGAGAGTTATTTATGGGTATTCGATTATATCGAATTTAGTGAAGTAGTTATTTTTACTTTCCATTTTGAATCAAATTTAATTATTTATTTATTTACTTATTAATAGAAATTAATAAGCACAATTTATATTTTTAAATATCAAATATTTGGAAACAAAGATTATAACGCTACAATAAATGTTCTATAAATCTAAACAGTGATTATAACGCTATCGTTAAAATAAATGTTTTATAAATCAAATATTGGAAACAGCGATTATAAGTTATCATTATAATCAATGTTTTTCCATTAAAGAAGTGTATTCTTAGATTGAATCCGAGAGTCGCGTAAGCGATGTTTTGTTTGAAGTTGTAAGCTTTGACTATTTCAAAGTTGAAAATGTTGTTCAATTAAGGTCTGAGAGTTATTATACCCTAACTTGATTGACTTCATGATTGATGGAGGAGTGGTTAAGGTTCGATAGTGAAGGTTGGTTAGCAATATGGTTAGTTAATAAATGATTAAGGTTTGAGTTATAATAATGATGTTTTATAACATCGTATTAATTTAAATGTAAGGACCCGTAACTTCCCCGGTAAGGAAAGCGCGGATTCTTTGAGAACAACACACAAAAGAACGCAGACGGAAGAACATTTCATTGTTAATTACAACAATTCATTAGAATACAAGAATATAAAGAGTATAAACAAATAATATACATTTACCAAATATCAGAGATTACAATAAATTACATAGCAACGGAAAATAATACAATACACAACTGAAGGAGATATACGGATACAAAGCTTTTCGGATATCATTCCAGCTGTAAACCAGGATCCTGTGAATATAAATCTGCAAAACCAAAACTACTAGCTGCCCGTGCGGAAAATGAGGGCACCCAGAGTTTAGGTTAAAACAATAAACTACAGATCAGTCATGTGACTGGTGTGAGAACTAAAACAGTTATTAATCTTTATTTTTAAAGCTAGGTAAATCAAGGGACCACGCCGTATAACACGGAACGGGTTTCCTCCTAAGAACACCAGTGCATAAAACAACAACGCAATGCTAAATAAAGAAAAATGAAGCTATTATAAGACCCAGGTCCCATCACACAATGCAACACAAGCTGGAGGATAGGGTTTTTACCTTATAATAGACAAGAATGCTTGATACGTTTAAAACAAATCATTTGATACTATTATAAGTGCATAGTGTATAAAACAACTTCAAATCATAAGTATCAATCATAGACGGCATAAGCGCCCCATTCCACCATGTTGCCATACTAGGCTCTACAAATAAAACCGCAAAGTCATGTATTTGGAAATTGGATTTCCATCTGTGAACCGAGACAAAAGATAGTCCTCTACGGATTCGAGACTGTCAAGCCCGAGTCTCAGGACCCAGACACAGGTGAGCCCTTGGATCGTCAGGGCCGGTCCACCGATGTGGATCAAAATGCCTGAACACTGCGTTTCCCAACCCTTTGGGGCGTAAATAAGCCAACGAATGACTCCATCGGCCCCGGATTGACCGATATAATCGAGGCGCCTCGCAACAGCAACAACCACATAAGTCAAACTCGTCAGGGCGTGTAAAACCACTGACGCCACTTCTAGCTAGAAAGAAACGCATGTCCTCCCTGATGTCCTCTCTCGTTTCTGGTTCACAACCGGGGTGTGAGGCTCGCGAATTCACGTTACACAAAGCTATGCCACACAGGCGGTGCTTTGATCATCAACCACAAGACTTTGTTTTTCAACAAAAGCCTCGATCAATTGCCACTTAGGCATGTTACACAGGCAATTCACTCCATGCGTTTGATATCCATCAATATATAACCTCTGAGCTCGTACGTCTCAGAGAAGGGCGTTAAGCAGGAGAATAAATTCTCCGCCGCCAAACACATATATATTCAATAGAAATCAGTCTCACATAATAAAATCCAATGTCAGACACACAGTCCATTTACAAGTCCGTTCTGGGTCTGAACGAAACCGGAGGCACCTAGTACCCCACATATCCATCGATCTCCAAGTACGTCTGGACGACCACTAACTGATTCCCTCCTCTTGGGTGTACGACCCAATCAAGATCATCAGTAATTATCCAAACAGCGTGAAGACCTCCGATCTTCAACCACCGTCTTCATCTTCGACACCACGTCGAATCAGTTATTCAGAATGGGATAAACCCGGTCTTTTTGAATAACCCGCGTATATAATAAACAAGTGTTACACAACCACAACATACGCCTCATTCCAACTCATCAGTCACTAACCGTAAATTAGCGAGAGAATAATTCCCCAAACATTAACCCCGAAGGCCGAAACCAACATCAGATCAATACCCAGGAAACCATTCTTCTTAGCTAACCTACAGTTAGTTTCCAAATTTCACATTCTCAGGGAAAGGTTCCCATTAATTTTATCAAAGATAAATTCTTTAAAATTTATTCTTTAATCTTCCTTTGAATATCACTTCAAACTAGTCCAGATTAGCGAACCACACCGAAGTAATCATTTATTTTATTTCCCAATCCCAACCTATTCATCCCATGAAGTAAAACTGGTCATACTTCATATCTAACACCAGGGTGTTATCGGTAAATTCAATTACCATTTCACGTTCAAATCTAATTAAAGATTTAACTATCGCCTAGAGTAAAACTGGTGATACTCCATTCTCGATCTTTTCAATCTAATTAAATATTCATTAAAACTCCATTTAGTTTTAATCTTTAACTGGGTTAAAGAATCAGTGTCATTTAAAACACGGTTCACGATAAAACCAAAATCACATTCCATTAATTATCGGGTTAAAGAACAAGTGTTATTTAAAACACTGTTCACGATAAACCCAAAAATCAATACCAATTCAATTCCAATTAAATATTATTTAATTGGTACACTTCATTAAATCTAAATAAAAAGATTTAATCTTTTTCTCCACTGGGCTTAAGAACAGTGTTAATGAAGACACCATTCACGACAAACCCAAATCACATTTGATATTAAATACAAGGCTCTGAATAGAAAATATATCGGCTTATATTCAATATCAAATTCTACGACCAACAAATATCGTATTGGAAATAACGATATAAATATATCTTTCAAATTCCCATAACAATACCTGTATCATCATGAAATCCAACATCGAAATATTCCAAAGACAATTTCGATTCAAATCTACTCCAATTCAATTATTGGAAATTCTGGTTATATTTCAAAACCATTTCAAAATAAATAGAATTATAATTCTGGTTCAAAACTAGTTCATTAAGATAAAAATCTATTTTTATCTTTTCAAATATGGAGTTTTTCATCCCAATTCTTCCCAAATCATTTCTTATGATTTTACACAAATTATTACTATTTTTAATAATTTTATCAAGGCCCGTACAATCGATTTCCATCAACGGCCATCGAACTGCACTTACAACGACCTTTTCCAATTTTGATTTGGACATAATTCCATCCGTTAGATTTCAAATCTCTAATATTCATTAGAAATCCCTTTTCGATACGAACCCAACGGTTCCGGTTTTAGGAGAATCCGACGGTCGGATCTCCCGCAATATCCATTCGAAGTCAATGGTCGAAATTCACGAACTACCGCGGTGCGGCGCATTCTATTCAGGCCATTATATTATATATATAATATATATAATACATACTTCGTCGATTTCCTATTTTAAAACGTATTTTATAAATCGTTTTAAATTCGTTTTTGACACGATTTCAACTTCGTTTCAAATTCAAATCAAAATTGAATTTTTTCCTTATAAATTCGTTTTAAATTCATTTCAAATTGATTTCAATTCAAATCGATTTTTAATTCAATTTCAGTTCGTTTTCAATTCAATTTCAATTCGAATTCATTTCTATTCAATTTCAATTTCAATTCGAATTCAATTCTATTCAATTTCAATTGGAATTCTATTCAATTTCAATTCGAATTCAATTCTATTCAATTCGAATTCTAATTCATTTCCATTCAATTTGAATTCTAATTCGTTTCAATTCAATTTAATTCGAATTTCATTTCAAAATATTCGATTTTGAAATCACTTTTCAATATTCATTATAAAAACGAATATAATCGATATAAATATCGTTCGCGTCAAAATAGCGCGTCTCTAATCAACATGGCTTTACATATTTCTATTTCAAATATTTTATTCAAATATTTCGTTTCAAATATTCTATTTCAAAACTGGAATGAGGCCCAATCAATTACCATAGATTTTATTTCTATGGATTTCCATACAACGCATGTATATACCAACAATGACAAATAATCAACCATCATCCAAAGTGCATTCTACACGGTATAAGCATCAAATATAAATATTTAACGCTCATAACAGTCTATCAATCAATCGATCGACATACAACTAATTATTGGGATTAGTGTATGTCATATATCATCCCAATACCCGTGCGGGGTTTCAAACAGTCAAGCACAGATTTTATTTGTGCAGTTGGGCGATGTGTAAAATTTATCGTCCCAATCAATATCAATCAAATCAGTGTATATAAACAAATCTCCGATTTATTTATAAATATTTATTTCGTATACACGTTAAAAATCATATTTTTAACTATAAAATACTTTATTTCATTTCACATCACATCACACAATCAACTACACATCAAAATCAAACAAACAAGCATACAAGCCGTCCATGGTATATGGACGACGAGTGTCGGGTGCTACTAAACACCGTCTGCATCCTAGTATATAGTTTAACTGGAAATTTAAATTAAAGGTGAGGAGTTCTCACCGATAAGCTAAACCAAACGCCACGACTCTTCTTATGTAGAAATCTTCGTCGTGCTGGCCTTTTTGTCCATTCCACTGTCCGTAGCCACTACATATATAAAAATCACATTTTTATACTGCTGTCTTTAAAATAAAAATCAATTTTTTATTTGTTCACTTTCAATTTAAAAATCATATTTTTCCTTAACCATTCTAATGATCAAAATCGCATTTTTTACTTTGCTATATATATGATAAAAATTCTATTTTTAAAATGTTGTTCATATGATAAAGATTATATTTTTATCACGCTATTCTCTATAAAAAAATTATATTTTTATATATCTACCTCTAATATAAAGATCGAATTTTTATATCATCGCTATAAAAATCCCATTTTTATTTCAACATATATATAATAAAAATCAGATTTTTACTTCGCTACTTATGTAAAGATCAAATTTTTACTATCTATATAATATAAAAATCATATTTTTATTCTCTCTATACTATAAAAATCTTATTTTTATTCTTCCTATGATTTAAAATTATATTTTTAACCTTTCTATAATATAAATATTCGACCTTTGTAAGATAAAAATCGCTACTATCATATAAATGAAAGTCATATTTTTATACACGTTTATATAATAAAAGATCACATTTTTGACTATATCTACAAATTAAAATTAAAATAAAAGCCAACATTGCTTTTCGATCGAAGGAGGGGGTGCTCGCGGGTGTTGTGGGCTTCAGGGGGTTATTTGCAAATTCAGAAATTATTAAAAATTGGATTTTTATTGGTCGGAGGGCTCGGGGTCGGAGCTGGGTGGTCTGTGGGGCGGCGCTGGGGACGTGGGCGGTCGAGGTGAGGCTTTGTGGCTAGCGGCAGGTGGTGGTTGGCCGAGGAATGGAGGCTTCCTCGATTTGGGCGTGGCAGGGTTCC
Organism: Allium sativum; assembly: GCA_030737875.1. Classification (NCBI taxonomy): domain Eukaryota; kingdom Viridiplantae; phylum Streptophyta; class Magnoliopsida; order Asparagales; family Amaryllidaceae; genus Allium; species Allium sativum. The sequence continues at coordinate 976,966,338 of CM060924.1, read as the reverse complement.
TGAGCTCGAGATGGAGGAAGAAGGAGGAAGGGGCTCGCAGGTGCAAAGGGGAGGCGGTGGGTCACCTGGAGGGCGGCGCGGCGGTGGATCGCCCCCCCCCCCCTCCGTCGAGCGATTGTCTTTCTATCTTTTTTTTCGTTGACCGGTATGAGGGAAAAGGGGGAAGAGAGAATGGTTAAATAATATATTAAATTATTTAATTATTTTATTAACCAAAAAGTTACTTTTCAATTCGGACCCCAAATCGAACTCATCGACTGTTGTCCCTAGCTAATTACCCCCATTCTGAACACAATGGGATATGTATCGCAAGCTGATTCGATCGTTTCGATCAGTTTTTGTCAAAATCAAAATATTACTCTATATATTAAATTTGAACGCGCATTACATTTTATCGGGGTCACATACAGCCTCTAAAAATTCCCGAAAAATATTTTCTAGCTTCGTATTGACGATACGGCCCTAACAAAACTAATTTCGTCAAATTCTGAGACCGTTTGAAAAATAACCATTTTCTAGTCGATTAAAATCAACTGAAACTGGTCAAATGCGTTTTCCTTTGCCACGCTCACATACTGATTCGAAAAATTACGAATTTTGAAACCTAGCAATAATTTGACATCCCGGATCCAAAAAAAGTGGTTTCGTCGAATTCTGAGGTCGTTTGCAAAATTTCCATTTTTAAGGGCCGAAATTCCATAACGACTATTCTGAAATTTCAACTGGGCATAACTTTTGATTCCCGCTATGAAATTTTGATTTCTCGGGTTCGTTGGAAAGAATTCTCAATTAGATTCAAATATTTTTGGTTTCACTAAAATCCGGTTTATTTTGAATCCTGTACATCCATTTGAAATTTGAAATCGAATTATCGAACTACCGCGCCATTTTCAATTCCTTTTATAATTATAAATAAATATTTATATTCTAACAACGATCTATATAAATATATACGTTTGAATTCTATTCAAAATAAATTTCTTGTCGTTATCATTTTAAATATTCAAAATTCACGAAATTTGCCAAAATAAAAAATTTAAATTGGCTCGGATTTCCGGGTTATTACATTAAAGGATTTTGAAATGTTTCCCTAAATAAAATAAGATATATTTTCTATGCATACAAAATGAAATGAATTGGTCAACGAGGAACTAATAAATGGAATATGGAAATATTTTCTGATATTAATAAGGTATATTTTAAGAATATAGAAAATAAGGATTCGTGAATATTTAGAAATGTTTTCTAACTGAACTAAGAGATATTTTCTTGAATAAAGAAATTAGGATATTGGAAATGTTTTTCCAACAATTGAGAGAGAAAACAGAGCTTTAATAGATACAAAAGATGGGAAATAGGAATTGGAAATGATAATGTAATAAGGAATTGATTTAAAAAGGGGCCAGTGTTGTTTGATGGTTGGTCGATAAAATTTCCATTTGGAAATAGGATCGTTGGTTGTATGGATGTTTTCTTTGATAGTTAAACCACCGACTATCAAAGTCTTAATTTATTTTATATCTTCGTTGCCAATACGGAGAGACAGGGATCAGATTTGTTATCTAAAAACCATTCTGTATTCGCATAAGCGTTACGAATCAACTTGTGCTGAAGATAATTGAAGATGGAGTAAAGTGCAACGGTTCGGTAAATCCTACGTAGAAATTGCCCAAGATGGATTAATAGAATGGTGCATTCGGTTTTTCCAGTCCTAGGACAATGTATATGGATGAATGTATGACAATATGACATTCAAAGTAAATGGTGGCAAGATGTTCTAAAAGGACAATCGTGACCTCAAGCCTCATCATCCGGGAAATGACAAAAATCGGGTGGGCAACACGAGCAAGTGGGTTATTCCCATTAGGGGTATTATCACCTAATCTAGAGAAATTTCATTTGCCTCTTATTATGTTCGTTGCTGTACGCTTTCGATAATGGTTGCTGATCACAACCGTTGGTGATAATATGCTCGGTACACTCAAGTTAAATGAGTGGCCAACTATGTGTGGCCGGGTTGCAAGATGTTCTTGTTGAACCCCAGTGTATCCCCTCTAGAGTACACTGATCGGAAGGTGGATCCATACCTTGTTATAGTCGGAATCCATTCTCCAATAAGTGCCCTGCGGTTTTTGATTTAATATTATTTATGGAGCGTGAGATTCAAGCGTTCCACTAGATTGCTATTTATTTAGACACTATTATAATATCATTGAGTTTGATATCAAAAATATTTTTGGTTATCATAAGGTAAAAACCATACGTGTTTATGTGTGGATCGGTTTTACGATTATCATTTCTTTCGAAAGGTTTTTTAAAAGTTAAACCAAAGATTGGAGTTTACTCGCACCAGTCCCATGACTGATCCAGAGTTTATTTTGTTTGTTTTACCCTAAACTCTTGGGTGCCCAAATTTGTACGGGCATCCAAGTAGTCGGGATTTTACAGATTCACTTGGAGGAGCTTGAAGCAGGAGGCTTCATCAGTTAGTTATAAACTATCATATTTTCCACTGTGTACTATGCTGTATTTGGAAACAGGTGTTTATAACTGTTCCAGAAATAACTGTTATGCTCTGATAATGGTATGTATATAATATCACTGATTTTTATTTATAAAGTTATGTTATCTAATATATTTTATTCGTTCCGCTATGAGATTTGTATTCTTAATTTTCTTCTATTCTAACTTTTCTTTCTTTCTACTTCTCATCCTCTAACTTCTTTCTATTAATGATTCGTATTCCTGTGCAATTTGGGTTGGACGTGTAGTGTAAATAGTCAACTCAAAGAGTATGGAAATTTGGGCAATTACATTTGGTATTAGAGCTGAAGGCTAAGTAGTAACCTTGGCTCTGTGGCGTAACTCAATAAAAGATAGGGTTAGTATTATCCTAGATTGAGTTTGAGTGTATATATATGAGCGTGTATTTGTAGATTTGATATAAAATTGTTTTATATTGTGTTGACTGGGTTGTTGTGTGGTTTATGAATTCTGGTCAATATAGAATGTGCAACTGTATCGATAGATGTTTCTAAACTCTCGAACAAAGCAATTCAATATAATATTGTTTTAAAATGGGTAAATGGAATAGTTTTGCCCTTAAATTATTTTGATATAATAGGAATAATTTCCGAAATATTATATAGATGTGTTGATTGTTATTACAATCAAGTGGAATTATAAAATATTATAATGGTGATACATAACCAAAATATAGTTGCATATGGATAATGTGTATAAATAGGATAAACTAAAATTTAATTCAAATCAAAATTTAGAATTTAGATACCGGATGTTTTGAAATATTTTCTGGAGTATTTCCAAAAAGTAATATAACATTGCTTTGAAGAAGATTTTGAATAAGAATGGTTTTAAATGGATTTTGAAAAGTGATTAATCACTGAAATCACTTCAGTGGCGAGAAAATAGTTCTGATAATGGTTCGCGACATTATCGGTATTCATTTTCGAGTTTCTGAGTGACGGATTGCTACCATAATAATTCATTAAGGGAAAATTGGTTTGAAAAGAACAAGTTATTTCAAATTCAAATATTTTGAATTTGCATATAATTATAAATAGATATGTATAATTGTATGCTTTAAAATTGAATTTGAAATGGAAAGTCGGGAATTTGAATTCTGAATTAAAAATTAACTTGTATAAGTTGAATAAATTGAAATAGTGGAAATAAATAAAATGGATTGAAATCTAACTTAAGTTAAATGGAAATTGAAACTCAAACTGAATAAGTAGACCGATCCCTGAAATAAAGATCAAATTGAATTGGTAGAATTGAAATGAACTAATCAGGAAGTTGATTATTGAAGTAAAACTGTAAGTTGGAATTATTTGGAACCAATTTGAAATGGATATATGTAAATTTAACAGGTATAAAAATGGAAGCAGATGTGAAAGATAAGATTATGTTCATCAAAAAGGTATGTGGTTATGGTATTATTTGAGTTTGATGAAGCCTATTTGGCAAGCTACTTGGCTTTTAGATTTTCTTTTGGATTACAAAATGGCAGATAAGAAAGTTGCAGCTGTACTTATTGAGCTGGGCAAGGGAAACTCTACCGAAATTTTCGAGAATTTAAGGTGTTAGAAAATTTTCAAAATTTTTGAAAATTTTCGTTAGTAGAAAGAAATTAATATTTTAATTAAAATAAACTGGTTTAGTTAAAAATGAAATGAAAAAGTAAACAAATGATTTTTAGCTTAATTAATAGGGTTTATGGTATTTTCCTACCTTAGCAATTTCGGGGACGAAATTCTTTTAAGGGGGAAGGAATGTAACGACCCGGATTTTTAGTGACTAAATAATTTATTTATTTAATTATTTAAAAAGTTAATTTGGAGATTTAAATGATTAGTGGGGTAATAAATTTAATTCTGAAATATTCGGAATGGGTTGAATTTGCAATATTCCGCGAATAAGGTAAATTTAAGTAATTTAATTAAGTTATTATAGGATTTCAAATTTCATCTCAATCGGGCATTGCATATGCTCGTATAAGCTATGTAAACGTCAAACTTTAGCTACACACTAAATAATAAAATTAGCTTCGCTTTCAGAATGACAGTATCAATATTTTCTAACATCTTTATTAATACTAGATAAAGGCCCGTGCTTCGCATACGGTAAAATGATGTAACAAATCCTTGTATTAAAATTTGTATATTGACAGAATAATATGTTACATGACAGTAACCAATGTTAATAGAGCGACCAAATGACCAAGATGTGAGTAAGGAATTCCTAATTTGATTTTATGTTACCTCACAGTTTATATTTCAACCGATTAGCACGACATGTGCTTTCCATTGTAAATATTAAGTTAACTATGCTCATAGTTAATATCAACGGCACAATGATGCATGCACGGCTGTAATTCTTGTTTTAAAATATTTACAAATCGATAGTACATCATGGCGCAGAGATATTGATTCAAGTTAAACATTTTCGTGATAGCATGACGAGGTTAGTTTGACTGATTTCTGTTTCACCTAATATGGAATTATAGCTAAGTATGACATTTGTTCAAAATAACAAATAAAAAATGGAAGCAATTATAGTTAGACAACAGCAACCGCATGTCTACCTTAAAACAACCCTGTCATTTTCATTCAAATCAACAAGCATTAGACTGACCCAAGTAGAGGAAAAATTAATAACGCACATGCAGTTTGAAATCTTCACCACATAAGCCTCTGGAAAATTAAATAGCTCACATTTGTTACTGGCCTAAGCAGCAGATGTACATAAAGCCTAAAATCAAATCACTGCAAATATCTTCAGTTGCTCAGCCTACGCAAACACCATGTGGAAATCTTCAATATTTAAAAATCTCAGCGTGTTCCATCTTTTCCTAAAGCTCAGCAACCATGCGAAATGTTTTCAAATAAAGGAGAATTTCCACACATGGGTTGTCTGTCCTTCGTTCAACAGTGTGACAGGGACGTCGGACTTAAAAATAAATAAATAAAGCTTTTATTTGGTAAATCTTCATAAATCTTGTGCAGCAGCAATTTTTGACTTGTAACTTTGCCTTGAACCGAAACTAAATGACAAAATATGAAGCAACCCTTATTAAAAACCCTGACATGTGTACATTCCTCACATAAATATATCCCTATACGAGCACATGTTGTGTTTTACTCGGGCACGTGTTTCTGCAGGTTGTCGGAATAGATTTTATTACATAAATAAATAAATATATATATATATATATAAAGAAAGCATCCTCGTTTTATTTATTTCATTCGAACCAAACCGTGCTCTCTTTGCCACTACTGCTTCTTTCAGCAAACAAAACCATGGCCTCCATCCGATCTTGCAGAAAAAAAATCTGTCTGCCTCGTTTATCAATCCCCAACGTCAGTTCCTCCTTACCCACTAGACACTGAGAGAATCAAAATGGAAGCTGTAAATTTAAATCGAAAAAATAGGTAACTAAATGAAATCGAAAACTGTATGTTCATCGATCTCCTTGCCTCCAATACATCACCTGTATTTGCACCATATTATGTGCGACTTTATTTCTTGAGAATCATTTTCATTATGGACATGAAATGGGTCATCAACGCTGGAGGCAGGAGAGGCCGAGGCAAATAGCTGAGGATAGTTTGATGAAAACCTAGGTGGAAAAACCCGTTGCTACTTCCACTGTGCAAAGATGGGTCGAGCTCAACGTGGGGAAATGGAAGGCGTGTGAGTTAAACCGTGGAGTAAGCGACACTGCCCAGTTGCGTTCCACGTTGGTGACGGAGTTTAGAGATGGAGTTGGTGGAAGTGTAGTTACTGTTGAAGAGATGGGTTTACGTTTATGTTGTATGCATGGGAAAGGAAGTTCAGTACATTTAGAGGATCTCATGAAGAAACGAGAGGGCATATGGGGAGAATTTAACGGTGGTGAAGTTTTGATCGCCTGTATCTTGCGCTGGTGGACTTTAAAGGGGTCGGAAGCTCTTGTGTTAACTAAGATGGAAGAAAAAGCATACCATTTTAATGTTTCCTGGAAGAAGGATAATCATAACGTGAGTTATAAGAGAGAGAGAGAGAGAGAGAGAGAGAGAGAGGAAAAAAAGATGTGCTAACGGTCTTGTGTGGTTGAACGGTGAAGAGGAAAAGGCTTGTATGGTGTTCGGCAAAACATAGAAACAGAGTTTTAAAAACAGTCGGTGAAGAAAGAAATCAGGAGCATGTTTTCTGCATGTGGTATGGGTAGTTATGAAATAAAACCGTGATATTGTTATGGTGATAAATTTTTAGAGGAACTCGAATGCAGCAATAAGGAAATCATGGGCTCATAACAAAAGAGACAGGACATGAATAGAAGTAAAGGGGCATGCTCTTTAAACGTAGAAGGGAGGGGTTTTTCCCCTTCTCGGAAAGTGAGAAATGATTTATTAAGAAAAGGAAGACTTGTTGAAACGGTAATTAAAGATTTAATCTTCGTGATTAAAGTTAATTATACTTATTTTATATATCCGATAATTTATAACCTTGTCACTCCAATATATATCTCATTCGTAAACAGAATTGGACACGACCAGATCTAATGGATCCGTAATAACGAAATCTACATCATGAAACTATTCAGGTTGAGAATAGAGAAATTGGAATTTTAGGGAAAAATCAAACGTCTGTTTGATTTTATATGAAACCAAAGTAGAACCGTCAACTGCAAAATAAGGTGAGTAAACTCACTAACTATGACTCTTTTATATTTTTATATAAATGAGTTTTAAATTTATTTATAGAAATTTTATACTATGTGATGGTTGTGTGGATGAATCGTTGGTAAAAATGATTGAAATGGTTGATATAGTTATATTGTTGATTGATTAAGAGTTTTGTTTACTATGATATTTCATATTGGTGCGAAATTAATATTATTGATGTTGATTAACATCTGTGGATGCATGGAAATAGATTGGAGGGATCAAACGGATTCCTCAACATTTATATTACTGTTTTTATTTGATTGTGGTATATGATGTGTTATATAATATGTGATTAGATATTTTGTTTGAATTACCCTGGCTCTAGCAACATGACATTTTAAATACCATAAAATATGTTCAGATATAGAAAAAGGAATTTAGGATTTAAAAAGGAAATTTATTTTCAAAAATAGAAAATTGTTTTTAATAGAGTTGAAAATCGAAAACCTGTTCAAATGGATGAATCAAGAAGTTTTTTCTTTTTAAAAATAAAGAAAAATATAAATTAATTGAATTATTTATCATTGGATACTTTGGAATATAAATTCAAGTTTGAATTTATGTAGAGAAGTGGAAATCGGTTTTGAAACCAATATTTGAAATGAGATTTAAACTTAGCAATTATTAAGGAAATTTTTAACGAAATTTCAAATGATTGAAATAAAAAGAAATGAGACCTGTATGAATAATTCTGAATAGAAATTATAAATAAAAATTGGGTTTAAGATATTATTTATAAGTATGATATCAAACTGTATATAAAAGAAATAAATTCACGAGTGAAGTGAATAATGATTTAAAGCAATTTTTTTGCAAATGAAATATCTATTAAAAAAAATTAGATTTTGAAAATATGAATCCAAATTTGAACTTGAATGGAAGGGAAATGGATAATCATTTTAAATGAAGACGATGAGTTTTACTTCAAAATTCAGAATATTTTGTAGACTGGAATGGTTATAAAGGAATTTGGTAATGATTTGGAAAGGATAAATTCAAAAGTGAATTTGGAATTTGTATCAACCTTAAATGGTAGATAAATCCCAAAGTTCGGAATATAAATCAAATATAGATTATTCGAGAGAGGGTTATTTATGGGTATTCGATTATATCGAATTTAGTGAGTAGTTATTTTTACTTTCCATTTTGAATCAAATTTAATTACTTGTTTATTTACTTATTAATTGAAATTAATAAGTGCAAGTTATATTTTTAAATATCAAATATTTGGAAATAGCGATTGTAACGCTACCGTTATAATAAATGTTCTATAAATATAAACAGCGATTATAAAGCTATCGTTAAAATTAATGTTTTATAAATCAAATGTTTGGAACAACGATTATAACGCTATCATTATAATCAATGTTTTTCCGTTAAAGAAGTGTATTCTTTGATTTAATCCGAGAGTCGCGTAAGCGATATTTTGTTTGAAGTTGTGAGCTTTGACTATTTCAAACTTGAGAATGTTGTTCAATTAAGGTCTGAGAGGCAATTATACCCCAACTTGATTGACTTCATGATTGATGGAGGAATGGTTAGGGTTCGATAGTGAAGGTTGGTTAGCAATATGGTTAGTTAACAAATGATTAATGGTTTGATTTATAATAACGATGTTTTATAACATCGTGTTAAAGGATTTTGAAATGTTTCCCCAAAAAAATAAGAGATATTTTCTATGCATAGAAAATGAAATGAATTGGTCAACGAGGAATTAATAAATGGAATACGGAAACATTTTCCGATATTAATAAGGTACATTTTCTGAATATATAAAATAAGGATTCGTGAATATTTAGAAATGTTTTCTAACTGAACTAAGAGTATTTTCTCGAATAAAGAAATTCGGATATTGGAAATGTTTTCCAAGAATCGAGAGAGAAAATAGAGCTTTGAAAGGATACAAAAGATGGGAAATAGGAATTGGAAATGATAATATAATAAGGAATTGATTTAAAAAGGGGCCAGTGTTGTTTGATGGTTGATCGATAAAACTTCCATGGAAATAGGATCGTTGGTTGTATGGATGTTTTCTTTGATAGTTAAACCACCGACTATCAAAGTCTTAATTTATTTTATACCTCCCTTGTTAATACGGAGAGACCGAGATCAGATTTGTTATCTGAAAACCACTCTGTATTGGTATAAGCGTTACAAATCAACTTGTGCTGAAGATAATTTAAGATGGAGTAAATTGCAAGGGCTATTCTGTAAATCCTAGGTAGAAATTACCCAAGATAGATTAATAGAATGGTGCCTTCGGTTTGTCCAGTCTCAGGACAACGTATATGGACTTATGTCTGACGACGTGAGATTCAAAGTAAATGGTGGCAAGATGTTCTAAAAGCATAATCGTGACTTCAAGCCTCATCACCCGAGAAATGACAGAAATCGGGCAGACAACATGGCTAAGTGGTTCATTCCCATTAAGGGTATTATCACCTGATCTAGAGAAATTTCATTTACTTCTTATTCTATTCTCTGTTCTATGCTTTCTGTAACGGTTGCTGATCACAACCGTTGGTGATAATATGCTTGGTGCACTCAAGTTAAATGAGTGGCCAGCCATGTGTGGCCGGGTTGCAAGATGTTCTTGTTGAACCCCAGTGTATCCCCTCTAGAGTACACTGATCGGAAGGTGGATCCATACCTTGTCATAGTCGGAATTCATTCTCCAGTAAGTGCCCTACGGTTTTTGATTTAATATTATATATGCAACGTGAGATGCAAGCGTTCGCTAGATTGCTATTTATTTGATTTAGACACTATTATAATATCATTGGGTTTGATATCAAAAATATTTTTGGTTATCGTAAGGTAAAAACCATCCGTGTTTATGTGTGGATCGTTTTTACGATTATCATTTCTTTCGAAAGGATTTTTAAAAGTTAAACCAATGATTGAAGTTTACTCACACCAGTCCCTTAACTGACCCAGAATTTATTTTGTTTGTTTTACCTTAAACTCATGGGTGCCTTGTACGGGCAGCCAAGTTGTCGGGATTTTACAGATGCACTTGGAAGAGATTGAAGCAGGAGGCTTCGTTCGTTAGCTATAGACTATCATATTTTCCGTTGTGTACTATGTTGTATCTGGAAACAAGTGTTTATAACTGTTGCAGGAATAACTGTTGTGCTTTGATAATGGTATGTGTATACTGTCACGGATTTGTATTTCAAAAGTTATGTAATCTAATATATTTTATTCGTTCCGCTGTGGGATTTGTGTTCTTCATTTTTTCTATTCTAACTTTTCTTTCTACTTCTCATCCTCTAACTTCTTTCTATTAATGATTCGTGTTTCTGTGCAATTTCGGTTGGACGTGTGGTATAAATAGTCAACTCAAAGAGTACGGAAATTCGGGCCATTACAATTATTTTGATTATATTGTTTCGTTAAATTACTACTCACTGTATTACATTAAGTTGAAGTAGCATTTAATTGGAATTAAAATAATATTCAAAAGAAAAATATTATATGTGTTCATTTTGAATTTAATTATAATTTTATAAAAGAATTATCTCTGAATATTTAATGATATGCTACGGTCGTTGGATAGAACCACAGATGATATGGAAATGATCTAAGATGATAAACATAAATTTTATTTGCTTTCATTTAGTTTAATTTAAATAAATTAAAATGATTGTTAGACGCTTAAATTTATTCGGTTTTGATATATTGACGTAAAATCGGTTGATAACTATACGGTAAGCTATTGGTTTTTAAAAAAAGTAATTATTTTTATATGAAATGGCTCTAGAGAATTTAACAATGGAAACATCGATATACTTTTCGTCGAATTCGATCTTGCTAACTCCGTTAAATCGTTTTATATAAAGGGTTAACAGAAACAGATATAACATAAATATAAATTTTCACAAGAATGATAAAATCTAAGTTTTTAGTGAGCTAACACATTCGTATCGACAAACCGAATACAATGATATTTTATTTGTGAGTTGGATTTTCAATGTGTATGTATAACAGTTTGAATTTGATTCATGATAGTCCTGACATTCCACAGTTATAGTATGAATCGGCAAAAGTGAACGAAATATCCGATCCGAACGTTTGAACTAGTAAAAATTCAGAGTGAAATAGGGAAACACGTTCACAATCTCGTAACCACCTAACTCTAAATAAGAGGATCAAAATATGCCACTTTAGTTTTCCACTTCCATTCTCCTGCTACCTTTCTTCTTTGTTATGAAAGCTGAAGCTCCTCATCACCCTAAAATCCAAACCTACCTATGTATATATGTAAATAAATAAAAAGCTCAATAGTTTAATACATATAGATTTTGGATCCTTCCCTCCTCTCCTTTTCTTGGATTTGAAAACGCATCTAAAAAAAAGGATCTTGGAAACTGAACTACTGCACCGCCCTCTACGTCGACGCCTATCACTAGACCTTTTCCCCACCCTTTTTGTTCGCCTCCATCTCCAGCCTCTCCTCACGTCAGCTTCTTCCCTCTGGCCTTACTAACCCTCCAGCCTCCTCCACAACAGCAAAACCCCTGCCACATCCATGTTCTGCCCCTACTTCACCATCCCACCATGTCAGTTCAACTAACTCCTTCACGCTACCAGGGTCTGCACCTGACCCCACCTCATTTACCTCATTCTCCTCCCCTTCATACAGTCCGCGCCACCCGACCCAAATTATTGCTGCTGACCTACCCTCCTTGTCGATGGCCTCCATGCCATTTCCACTATTTATATCGAGTCCCTAGTTTGCAAGATTAGTGAGCCAGATGTTATTGGTTTATGACTTTTGATTATTAGAGATTTGTGTTCTTTGCATGGATCTTTCGCAGTTATGTCAGCATGATTCTGGTAGCCTCCAAGCTGTCATGCCCGTCACCTTAGGCTTTTTACTGTTCGCGCAGGCTGTTGGAATTGTGTGATATTTCTGTGTGTTGTTTTGAGCATAGCATGCACATTGTGTGGAGAGCTAGTTGATGGATCACGTCATCATCTGGAACCCAAATCAAGGTGAGTAATTTAACTCACGATTATATATATTCTCATGTTGAGTAAAATTTGAATTCATGATAAATAGGTTGTTATGCTAGTTATTTTATTAAACAATCGATGATTTAATTTAATTTGAAAATTTTAGAATATTGCTAGTTGACATACGACATTTTAATTGGATTGAATTGATTGGTTGTTATTTGATTTGTTGATGACTTATATCTGATAATTTAGTTTAAACTGGATTGTATTTGTCGTGTGGAAATTAAAATGAATTAAATGAATATTTTGGTCATTTTAATCGAATGTAGAATCTGGCTTTGAATTGAAACTATTAACATACGATATTGAATTGGATTGAATTTCATGATATTGAGATTTATTGAAGTAAATTTTAATTTAATATTAAATTTTTATAGTATCGATAATCGAACACATTGATATATTATTGTTGTGTCGTATGTTAGTTTGTATCTTGATTGTATGCTGTGATTGTTGTTGTTAGGATATATTCATGTCGTTATATCATTGATTATTGAAATGATATCGATGTTGGCTTTGAATGGTTATATACCAAACTCGGACCTGGAATCCGGGTTGAGTTGAAATAATATAGATTCATCTATTTATATTATTTTTCAAATTTTATAGATTTGAATGTGTTAACATGGATTTTGTTAATGTAATTTGTCAAAATTTAATTTGAAAGTTAATTTAGGATTTAGAATCGATTTAATGAAATTTGGTATTTAAACTTGATTTATGTTAATAGGAAATTTAATTCAGTTTAACTAATTCTTAGTAGTTTTGAATTACCTTAAATTTGTTTTGATTTACTTTGAATTATGTATTAATCATCGGTTTGCCACTTGAGAAGAAAAATATAAAATATGTTATGAAATGGATATAATTATTATTCTAAGGACGTTGGAATAGATAGGTATTTAATTTGAAAAGACTATCGTTAGAAAGACTACTAATTTGAAGAATCAAGTCATTAGATTTCACTTATGTTGAACTCGAAATTATTGCATTTTTAATTCTTGATTTTATTTGACTAACGTAAGAATATATAGTCCCGATCCGAGTTTTTGTTTGACTGTAGGTCAGACCGAGTACTTCAGTTATCGAAGACACTTGTTACTTGAAGACGGAGTTGGAGTCCAAAGCCTGTATTACTACTATTTTATTCCGCCGCATTATTGTTATGTTCTAGTAGATGTATAACTCTGATATATTGTAGAATGGGATCAAATGTATCTTGATTAATGGTTTTATTGAACTGCTTATGTAACGAACCGGGATTTTCGACTCCGAAAATCAACATCAAACTACCGTGTTGACCATTCAGATATCGAACATTCCAGATCATTAATAGAAAGAAGTTAGAGGGTGAGATAAGAAAGAAAGAAATATTAGAATAGAAGAAGAAGAAGAAACACCACACAGAGTCTCACATCGCAGCGGAACAAAATATAATACAGAAATAATCTTTATTGACAGCTTTAAAATACTTACAGTATCAGAGTACATCATACCATGGGACAGTTATAATAGCCTGTTCCCATATACAACACACAGCGGAATAGTAGTAATATCATACGTCTGGACTCTTCCAGCTCGTCTCTTCATAGCAGTCGATAACCTGAACCTGTACAACCCGGTCTAACCCGAGCATTTACAAAACACCGGGTCAGTCTGGTGAACCAGAGTGAGATAAACTCGCATAGTAATAAGGGTGAACCATCCAATCATGATTTTAAAGTTCAAAACCTTTTCAAAAGAAAAGGATAATCGTAAGACCAAATCCACACATAAACACGGACGGTTTTTACCTTACGATAACCCAAAACAGTTTTGAAACCAATATCTTGTCTGATATTATAATAATGTCTAAATACAATTAAATAACAATCTAGTGGAACGCTTGCATCTCACGCTCCACATATATAGTATACAATCAAAAACCGCGGCACTTATTGGAGATTGGATTCCAACTTGACAAGGTATGGGTCCACCTTCCGATAGTGTATCTCTAGAGACGAATACACTGGGTTCAACAAGAACTTCTTGCAACCCGGCCCTCACATGACCGTCCCCTCATTTCGCTTGAGAGTATCGAATGTATATCACCGACGGTTGGGATCAGCAACCGCCTCCCGACAAGGGACAGCATCGAAACATAGATTAAGAAACAAATAGGATTTCCTCTAGATAGGTGATCATACACCCTAATGGGAGCGACCCACATAGCCATGCTGCCTGCCCGATTTTTGTCATTTCCCGGTTGATGAGGCTTGAGGCCAGAATTAACTCTTGAACATCTGGTCGTCATTCACTTGGAATGCCACATCGTCAAATCCATCAGATATCACTAATTGATATCCACAAAAATACTCTAGCTGAAAGCTAGAGAATGGCAATTCCCTGCCAACAACTATCGTACGTTTGAAGAAATCAACGAACGTGATCCTTCGGAAATACTCTGTCAGACATTCGTCCATATACGTCATCCAGGAACAGGATGAACCGAAGGCACTCTCTTACCGCATCCAATATAGGAATCACCCCATGGATCAGTAGCGAGAAGTCCTTGCAACCCGTAGATTCCAACCACGACAGAATCACAGTTTATCTCTACTTGCCAGGCAGAGAATATTAGTGGTTCTTCCGTTTATGAAAATCAACGGTCTTCACAGCACCATCTTGATCATCTTCTGATATCTTCACGTATTTGTTGGATGGAATGGTTTTCGAATATAAGTTCGATCCCGGTCTTTCCATACCAACAATCGTATTGGACATGATTTGATAGTCGGTGTTTTAACTATCAAAATAAATAGTGTTTCAAACATGACACTCCAATGAGTTCACTGGTTCAGTATTCAGCATCACTTGGCCTTTAACAACTGGTTTACTTCTGTTAAATTAAACTTCTAACTCTTTTAATATTGAAAATACGATATTTGAATAACTCTAATTCGATTTAACTCTAATCGATTAACTCTAATATTTGACTTAACTCCATTCGCTTGACCCTAGGTCGCAGCGATCACAATGGTTACGCCTGATTCCCTCAGGAAACATCCGACCGCCGTAGGCTATCTGCAGCCCTGCGAATTACGCTAGCAGTCGTACGAAATGGCAACTTTGCCGAATAATTATGTTTGGCTAATTCTATCTCGAATAACTATATTCAATTTCCCATTTAAATCTTCCTTCCAATCATCTTTTAAATTCGGAAATCCATTAGTTTTAACAAAGAAATTTATAGCACATATGTTATAACAATAGCGTTATAATTACTATTTAGATTTACAAACAACAGCACTATAATCGCTGTTTTAGGTTTACAAAACATTTACCATAGCAACAGCGCTAAACTCGCTATTAGATTCACAAAACATTATAACAACAGCGCTAAAGTCGCTGTTTAGATTTCAAAACATATTCACTAACGTCTCTTACGATTACCAACTAATACTATCTTCAGATAATCTCGATGTTGTTCAAGTTGGGGTATTTTAATTACCTCTCAGACCTTGATCAACAACGTTCAAATCTTCAGATGAATATCGGTTGTAATCCAACACCAAAATTCCACCCCAGTCTCAAAACAAATCCCATTTATAAATTGGGTTTAGTTATACAATCTTATGACCCATTTCTTTATCCCCAAATTTCACTTTCTATCGATCCCCTTTCAATTATTTTCAACCCTTATCCACTTTGGAGGTCTTATTTCCCTTGTCCCATTTTTACTTGATTTCACTCTCACGTAACGTTAATGTAAAGTTAACGCTTTACACTTTAAATCTCACTTAAAACCTCTGGTTTATAATAAACCCTTTTTATCGTAATTTCCTTTCACTTAATTCATATAATTGAGTACGTTTATTTCCTTTCACCATTCAATTGGCTTGCATCTCACATTCGGTAACTTTTTAAATGAATTCCCATTTACAAATATATTCCTAAATTTATCATTAATTTAAAATAATAACTTATTTCAAACATTAACTACTTTAGTAGTTAATCCCTTTATTAACTAAATTAAATATTAAATCCCTTTTAAATCCTTATTTAAATTCAAACAATATTCATTTAACTATTTAGTCAAAACACATTAACTTGATAAACAATTCTAATTCCAAACGGTCGATTCAATTAACTCAAAAACTTGATTACCTCATTAACCGATTTCAACAATCCTCACTTTAAATTAATTAAAAATATAATTAATTTAAATAGATTCTAATTATTTGTTTTCTTTACCAAAACAATTTTTTTCAAGGTTTAACCATTTAATTCATTTCTTATTCTTCAACTGTTAAATCTGATTAACATCAGCATTTGCTTTGCAAAATAAATTCATAACAAATCAAAGTCTTAAACAAATAAAATATTTATTTGTTTTACTTAAATAACTTTTATTCAAAATAATATCTTTCAAAAATCTATCTCCAGTTATAAAATAAATTTTATAACCTTATCTTTATCGACTCACCTGACGGTGAATCAATATTTATAAAACGATTGATTTCATAGGCCATACACTGCCAAATACCCAATCAATATCACCCATTGGTTTAAACCAAACAGATGTTGAATATTCAGTTAATAAACAACAATCAAATCAATCAGCCAAACATATCAGTTCACATATAATAACATGAAAATAAATAATACATTTGAGGGATCCGGTTGGGTCCCTCCAATCTGTCCTTCCCTGTATTCAAATGGTTATCTCAAATCAGACGGTCCAGTTTTTGTTTAACTGATAAATTAAATAACGACCATCTAACATCAACCATAAGCAATTCAAACTATTCAACCATTTAAACACGTTTATAGATAAACGTGACCAACCAAGGTGAGTCACCTTTATTGGAACCAATCGTTAAAAATAACGGTTTGGTATTTCACTGAAATTAAACACAGTTTAATTTCATCAGTTAAATCAACAAACAAATGTATAACTAGCAAACAGGCAAACATCAGCAAGCAGAGCACACAAAATAAAAACCCAATTTATATAAAATATAAAGGGGAAAAACTGAGTGAGTTTAACTCACCTTGATTTGATTCCATTGGCAACAGCTCAATTTAATTAAATCAAACAGTCGTTTAATTTAATTAAAATTCTTGTTGATTCCAAGCCCGTCCATTTCTGTTCCAGATCGTAGTGCTCGTCAAGACAAGTCCCACGGTACTTAGGTTCTTCGATTATCATTAACTAAAGATAATCGGCCGATATTTTCCCTTCTTCCAAATCCTTGCTGCCCTTTCCATCTGCATTGAATCAACTCTAATATATTTATATAAGTTATCAATCACGGTTTAATTCAATTTAATCACTTAAATTAATATTAATATTAATTAAATTTAAATTATTCTTTAATTACTTCCCAAACAGTACTGGCCGATTTCTCCCATCCTTTATCTTCGTTCACTCCCTTCGTTACTGTGTGTTTCCAGCTCATCACCCTTTTGTCTCCACACTGTTTCAATGCGATTCCAAGAAAACGTTTTAAGATGTATAAACAGTGGCTGATTATTACATATAAAGCTTTTTAGGTTGACCCTTCTTCATCCCTTCATACGATTTTCTTCAATATAACTTGCTTTACGTTTAAACTGATCGGCCGACCTCATGCCTTGTTCGAAACCTTTCAACCACCTGCCGCGACCTTCACACACCGCCGTCCTCAGATCTAAGACCACCAGCAGGCTCGCCGTGGTCCACTCCACCCCTGTGCCCTGTGCCTCCCCGTTCGACGTACCCAGTCGCACCCAGTTCATCTCGAAACGCGTCACCAACGCCAGGAAATACCGGCCACTCCAGTACGAGATAATCCATCTCAACCGTTGACATTGAAGATCTCACGTAGCTGAGCATTAATGTGGAAGGAAGTTCAGGGATTTACTTAGTGGATTAAGAGGATTTAAAGGAGATATTTGTGAAGTATTGGTCGTTGAAATATATGGTGTGGCGGCGGAATAAATTACCAACGAACGAAATGTGGTTAGGGTATGGATGGTTTATATAGGAAGAGAAACGTGGTGCCTACGGTTACGTGGGGAGCACGGTAGAGAAGTTTGGGTGGCAAGTAAATATAAGTTTGGGACGCAAGGCAGCGTAGTCTTGGGACGCAAGGAGTCTGAGAGGCAAGAAATCAAAAGAGAAAGGGAACGCAAGCCAAGAAGAAAAGTGGTGGGATAGTTTAATATAATATCTTAATGTGTGAAACTCCGTTGTGGAGAAATCTTGTTAAAAACCACCATATGAAATTTCTGTTTACTGATAAAAAGGCTATTCTTAGTGTAAAAAGATATTTCGGATCCAATGGGACAAGTTTCGTCGAAATCCGAGGTCGTATGAAAAAAATTCCCTTATAAAACCAGAAATGAACACACGTTAAATTTTTTCATGGTCACCAGATAAATCAAATCAACTCGAAACTGCGAATACTGACAATAACTTTTTGATACGAACCCAACGGCACTAATTTCGTCGCATTCTGAGACTGTTGCCCCGGTAGCTGTTTTTACCCCGAACCGCCCTACCATTTTTAACGCCAAATTTCTCGATCTTTAAAAATAACAAACTATATACCTATTCTGACTATAATCGACGCTACGAACTTAACGGAACTGGTTTCGTGGCCTAATTCGATCATCTGCTCTAGTTATACTCGAATGCCCCTTTATTTATTTAATTACGCGTTATAGAAATTGAACGGGTGTTTATGGCTACCGTGACCACATACGATATCGGTTTGCCACGCAACTCAACACCGTGCAATAATTTAACGATACGGTTCCAATGAAACTGATTTCGTCGAAATCTGAGTCCATTTGCAAAACGGCCATTTTAAAGGTCGCTATTTCAAATAACGATTTCCACAGCGTTTTTTTTCAAATTTTGATTTAGCTATAACTCGCACTCTAT
Source organism: Allium sativum (assembly GCA_030737875.1). Lineage (NCBI taxonomy): Eukaryota > Viridiplantae > Streptophyta > Magnoliopsida > Asparagales > Amaryllidaceae > Allium > Allium sativum. The sequence continues at coordinate 976,947,174 of CM060924.1, read as the reverse complement.
AACACGGAATCTGGATTTTTCTCTTTCATATGAAAACTATCGTCAATACGGTTCCAACGTGTCTTGTTTCACAGAAATCCGACTTATATCGAATCCTGTATTCTCAGTTGAAGTTCAAAACTTCATTTCACGAACTGCACGCCATTTTCAAGCTCGATTTATATTATATATATAAATTATAACGTTCGAACTTCGTTTAAATAACGAATTAAATATTAATTTCCATTAATATTCCCAATATAATATTTAAAATAAATAAATTAAATTAAATATTTGACGGGCAAAAACACGGGTCGTTACATTCTTCCCCCCTTAAAATAATTTCGTCCTCGAAATTGCTAAGGTAAGAAAGAATGCTATAAACTCATTAATTTCAAATCTAATTTTATATTAAATTAGAAACCAATTCAATACTGTAAATATATATTTTCAAAAATATTGAAAATTTTCTAACACATTAAATTTTCGAAAAATTTCGCCAGCACCTCCTCTGTACGGCTCAATCGGTACAACCACAATTCGCCTCTCTGGGCCTTCTCCAATTCAAAAGAAAATAAAACAGCCAAGTGGCTTGCCAAATCGGCTCATAAATCTCCAAACCCATATAAAATAAACGTGTACCTTTTTGTCGGGCATATCTTTATATCCTTTCCATCTGCTGCCCTGTCAGCATATACAATTGCATTCTCCAACCAAATTCCAACTTTCATCCTCAAAATCAAATCCTTCATGCATCCAAGCCAAATCTCATTCTTAATTCAATTTCCATCCGTTATCCATTCCAACTCTTAACTTGCCAGCCCAACACCACTTCGGATTCCTGTCTCGCAATTCAAATTCTGGTTCTGCTCGATATAATATATCTCGATTCAATTTCCAGTTAATTGGTTTCAATTCAATTCATATTTGCTTTCACAAATTTCTATTTAATTTTGTTTTTGTTCAACAATTTCCCTGAGAGTTTTAAACAGTTTAGCTCTTTCAAGAAAATCAAATATTCTTTCCAGGATTCAAACAACTTGTTTTTCCCAAAGCAGTTCAAAACAAGATTTTTGGTAGTAATCCGTCACTTAGAACTCGGAAATGAACACTGATGATGTGGCCAGCATCCTCAGAGTTATTTCCCAGCTATCAAAGTGAGTTCAATACTATATCTTTTCAAAACATCAATTTTAAACACTTTCAATTTGAAATCTATTTCAAAATAAAATTCACGATGCTTGTAAACAATTTAAAATCTCCCAGGATTTTAAAAATCTCATATATTCAATCCAAGTTTATTTACAATACCTTTCCCACTTTTGGGAATTTTAATTCCAATTCTGATTTAATTTTCAGATTTAATAAATCTGATTGTATATTATACGAATTCTAATTGGTTATTTATATAACCATTTCAATTATAATCAACCAACACATCCAATATACTATAATATTTCCAATACATATATTACCTTTATATCAAAATATAATTTGGGTAAATTATTTCATTTACCCTCTTTTAAAACATACTGTGTCGGTTTATCGTACTTGAGTGTTTAGAAACTCTTATCGATACAGTGGATCAAACCGATCGACCAGAATTCATAAACAACTCAAACAAATAAATCTCCACAATATAAAACATTTTTTTTATATCAAATCTACAAATACGTTCACTCGTATATATATACTCAAACTCAATCTAGGGTATTGCTAACCCCATCTCTACTGAATCACGTCACAGAGCCAAGGTAATCACTTAACCTTCAGCTCTGATACCACTGTAACGAACCGGGATTTTCGACTCCGAAAATCAACATCAAACTACCGTGTTGACCATTCAGACATCGAACATTCCAGATCATTAATAGAAAGAAGTTAGAGGGCGAGATAAGAAAGAAAGAAATATTAGAATAGAAGAAGAAGAAGAAACACCACACAGAGTCTCACATCGCAGCGGAACAAAATATAATACAGAAATAATCTTTATTGACAGCTTTAAAATACTTACAGTATCAGAGTACATCATACCATGGGACAGTTATAATAGCCTGTTCCCATATACAACACACAGCGGAATAGTAGTAATATCATACGTCTGGACTCTTCCAGCTCGTCTCTTCATAGCAGTCGATAACCTGAACCTGTACAACCCGGTCTAACCCGAGCATTTACAAAACACCGGGTCAGTCTGGTGAACCAGAGTGAGATAAACTCGCATAGTAATAAGGGTGAACCATCCAATCATGATTTTAAAGTTCAAAACCTTTTCAAAAGAAAAGGATAATCGTAAGACCAAATCCACACATAAACACGGACGGTTTTTACCCTACGATAACCCAAAATAGTTTTGAAACCAATATCTTGTCTGATATTATAATAATGTCTAAATACAATTAAATAACAATCTAGTGGAACGCTTGCATCTCACGCTCCACATATATAGTATACAATCAAAAACCGCGGCACTTATTGGAGATTGGATTCCAACTTGACAAGGTATGGGTCCACCTTCCGATAGTGTATCTCTAGAGACGAATACACTGGGTTCAACAAGAACTTCTTGCAACCCGGCCCTCACATGACCGACCCCTCATTTCGCTTGAGAGTATCGAATGTATATCACCGACGGTTGGGATCAGCAACCGCCTCCCGACAAGGGACAGCATCGAAACATAGATTAAGAAACAAATAGGATTTCCTCTAGATAGGTGATCATACACCCTAATGGGAGCGACCCACATAACCATGCTGCCTGCCCGATTTTTGTCATTTCCCGGTTGATGAGGCTTGAGGCCAGAATTAACTCTTGAACATCTGGTCGTCATTCACTTGGAATGCCACATCGTCAAATCCATCAGATATCACTAATTGATATCCACAAAAATACTCTAGCTGAAAGCTAGAGAATGGCAATTCCCTGCCAACAACTATCGTACGTTTGAAGAAATCAACGTACGTGATCCTTCAGAAATACTCTGTCAGACATTCGTCCATATACGTCATCCAGGAACAGGATGAACCGAAGGCACTCTCCTACCGCATCCAATATAGGAATCACCCCATGGATCAGTAGCGAGAAGTCCTTGCAACCCGTAGATTCCAACCACGACAGAATCACAGTTTATCTCTGCTTGCCAGGCAGAGAATATTAGTGGTTCTTCCGTTTATGAAAATCAACGGTCTTCACAGCACCATCTTGATCATCTTCTGATATCTTCACGTATTTGTTGGATGGAATGGTTTTCGAATATAAGTTCGATCCCGGTCTTTCCATACCAACAATCGTATTGGACATGATTTGATAGTCGGTGTTTTAACTATCAAAATAAATAGTGTTTCAAACATGACACTCCAATGAGTTCACTGGTTCAGTATTCAGCATCACTTGGCCTTTAACAACTGGTTTACTTCTGTTAAATTAAACTTCTAACTCTTTTAATATTGAAAATACGATATTTGAATAACTCTAATTCGATTTAACTCTAATCGATTAACTCTAATATTTGACTTAACTCCATTCGCTTGACCCTAGGTCGCAGCGATCACAATGGTTACGCCTGATTCCCTCAGGAAACATCCGACCGCCGTAGGCTATCTGCAGCCCTGCGAATTACGCTAGCAGTCGTACGAAATGGCAACTTTGCCGAATAATTATGTTTGGCTAATTCTATCTCGAATAACTATATTCAATTTCCCATTTAAATCTTCCTTCCAATCATCTTTTAAATTCGGAAATCCATTAGTTTTAACAAAGAAATTTATAGCACATATGTTATAACAATAGCGTTATAATTACTATTTAGATTTACAAACAACAGCACTATAATCGCTGTTTTAGGTTTACAAAACATTTACCATAGCAACAGCGCTAAACTCGCTATTAGATTCACAAAACATTATAACAACAGCGCTAAAGTCGCTGTTTAGATTTCAAAACATATTCACTAACGTCTCTTACGATTACCAACTAATACTATCTTCAGATAATCCCGATGTTGTTCAAGTTGGGGTATTTTAATTACCTCTCAGACCTTGATCAACAACGTTCAAATCTTCAGATGAATATCGGTTGTAATCCAACACCAAAATTCCACCCCAGTCTCAAAACAAATCCCATTTATAAATTGGGTTTAGTTATACAATCTTATGACCCATTTCTTTATCCCCAAATTTCACTTTCTATCGATCCCCTTTCAATTATTTTCAACCCTTATCCACTTTGGAGGTCTTATTTCCCTTGTCCCATTTTTACTTGATTTCACTCTCACATAACGTTAATGTAAAGTTAACGCTTTACACTTTAAATCTCACTTAAAACCTCTGGTTTATAATAAACCCTTTTTATCGTAATCTTCTTTCACTTAATTCATATAATTGAGTACGTTTATTTCCTTTCACCATTTAATTGGCTTGCATCTCACATTCGGTAACTTTTTAAATGAATTCCCATTTACAAATATATTCCTAAATTTATCATTAATTTAAAATAATAACTTATTTCAAACATTAACTACTTTAGTAGTTAATCCCTTTATTAACTAAATTAAATATTAAATCCCTTTTAAATCCTTATTTAAATTCAAACAATATTCATTTAACTATTTAGTCAAAACACATTAACTTGATAAACAATTCTAATTCCAAACGGTCGATTCAATTAACTCAAAAACTTGATTACCTCATTAACCGATTTCAACAATCCTCACTTTAAATTAATTAAAAATATAATTAATTTAAATAGATTCTAATTATTTGTTTTCTTTACCAAAACAAATTTTTTCAAGGTTTAACCATTTAATTCATTTCTTATTCTTCAACTGGTAAATCTGATTAACATCAACATTTGCTTTGCAAAATAAATTCATAACAAATCAAAGTCTTAAACAAATAAAATATTTATTTGTTTTACTTAAATAACTTTTATTCAAAATAATATCTTTCAAAAATCTATCTCCAGTTATAAAATAAATTTTATAACCTTATCTTTATCGACTCACCTGACGGTGAATCAATATTTATAAAACGATTGATTTCATAGGCCATACACTGCCAAATACCCAACCAATATCACCCATTGGTTCAAACCAAACAGATGTTGAATATTCAGTTAATAAACAACAATCAAATCAATCAGCCAAACATATCAGTTCACATATAATAACATGAAAATAAATAATACATTTGAGTGATTCGGTTGGGTCCCTCCAACCTGTCCTTCCCTGTATTCAAATGGTTATCTCAAATCAGACGGTTCAGTTTTTGTTTAACTGATAAATTAAATAACGACCATCTAACATCAACCATAAGCAATTCAAACTATTCAACCATTTAAACACGTTTATAGATAAACGTGACCAACCAAGGTGAGTCACCTTTATTGGAACCAATCGTTAAAAATAACGGTTTGGTATTTCACTGAAATTAAACACAGTTTAATTTCATCAGTTAAATCAACAAACAAATGTATAACTAGCAAACAGGCAAACATCAGCAAGCAGAGCACACAAAATAAAAACCCAATTTATATAAAATATAAAGGGGAAAAACTGAGTGAGTTTAACTCACCTTGATTTGATTCCATTGGCAACAGCTCAATTTAATTAAATCAAACAGTCGTTTAATTTAATTAAAATTCTTGTTGATTCCAAGCCCGTCCATTTCTGTTCCAGATCGTAGTGCTCGTCAAGACGAGTCACACGGTACTTAGGTTCTTCGATTATCATTAACTAAAGATAATCGGCCGATATTTTCCCTTCTTCCAAATCCTTGCTGCCCTTTCCATCTGCATTGAATCAACTCTAATATATTTATATAAGTTATCAATCACGGTTTAATTCAATTTAATCACTTAAATTAATATTAATATTAATTAAATTTAAATTATTCTTTAATTACTTCCCAAACAGTACTGGCCGATTTCTCCCATCCTTTATCTTCGTTCACTCCCTTCGTTACTGTGTGTTTCCAGCTCATCACCCTTTTGTCTCCACACTGTTTCAATGCGATTCCAAGAAAACGTTTTAAGATGTATAAACAGTGGCCGATTATTACATATAAAGCTTTTTAGGTTGACCCTTCTTCATCCCTTCATACGATTTTCTTCAATATAACTTGCTTTACGTTTAAACTGATCGGCCGACCTCATGCCTTGTTCGAAACCTTTCAACCACCTGCCGCGACCTTCACACACCGTCGTCCTCAGATCTAAGACCACCAGCAGGCTCGTCGTGGTCCACTCCACCCCTGTGCCATGTGCCTCCCCGTTCGACGTACCCAGTCGCACCCAGTTCATCTCGAAACGCGTCACCAACGCCAGGAAATACCGGCCACTCCAGTACGAGATAATCCATCTCAACCGTTGACATTGAAGATCTCACGTAGCTGAGCATTAATGTGGAAGGAAGTTCAGGGATTTACTTAGTGGATTAAGAGGATTTAAAGGAGATATTTGTGAAGTATTGGTCGTTGAAATATATGGTGTGGCGGCGGAATAAATTACCAACGAACGAAATGTGGTTAGGGTATGGATGGTTTATATAGGAAGAGAAACGTGGTGCCTACGGTTACGTGGGGAGCACGGTAGAGAAGTTTGGGTAGCAAGTAAATATAAGTTTGGGACGCAAGGCAGCGTAGTCTTGGGACGCAAGGAGTCTGAGAGGCAAGAAATCAAAAGAGAAAGGGAACACAAGCCAAGAAGAAAAGTGGTGGGATAGTTTAATATAATATCTTAATGTGTGAAACTCCGTTGTGGAGAAATCTTGTTAAAAACCACCATATGAAATTTCTGTTTACTGATAAAAAGGCTATTCTTAGTGTAAAAATATATTTCGGATCCAATGGGACAAGTTTCGTCGAAATCCGAGGTCGTATGAAAAAAATTCCCTTATAAAACCAGAAATGAACACACGTTAAATTTTTTCACGGTCACCAGATAAATCAAATCAACTCGAAAATGCGAATACTGACAATAACTTTTTGATACGAACCCAACGACACTAATTTCGTCGCATTATGAGACTGTTGCCCCGGTAGCTGTTTTTACCCCGAACCGCCCTACCATTTTTAACGCCAAATTTCTCGATCTTTAAAAATAACAAACTATATACCTATTCTGACTATAATCGACGCTACGAACTTAACGGAACTGGTTTCGTGGCCTAATTCGATCATCTGCTCTAGTTATACTCGAATGCCCCTTTATTTATTTAATTACGCGTTATAGAAATTGAACGGGTGTTTATGGCTACCGTGACCACATACGATATCGGTTTGCCACGCAACTCAACACCGTGCAATAATTTAACGATACGGTTCCAATGAAACTGATTTCGTCGAAATCTGAGTCCATTTGCAAAACGGCCATTTTAAAGGTCGCTATTTCAAATAACGATTTCCACAGTGTTTTTTTTCAAATTTTGATTTAGCTATAACTCGCACTCTATAACACGGAATCTGGATTTTTCTCTTTCATATGAAAACTATCATCAATACGGTTCCAGCGTGTCTTGTTTCACAGAAATCCGACTTATATCGAATCCTGTATTCTCAGTTGAAGTTCAAAACTTCATTTCACGAACTGCACGCCATTTTCAAGCTCGATTTATATTATATATATAAATTATAACGTTCGAACTTCGTTTAAATAACGAATTAAATATTAATTTCCATTAATATTCCCAATATAATATTTAAAATAAATAAATTAAATTAAATATTTGACGGACAAAAACACGGGTCGTTACAGCTTATGTTATTATTATATTTTATCATTCCGCTGTGAGATTCTGTGTATTGTTTAGTTCCTTCGATTCTCATTTTCTATTCTTTTGTTAAACCCCATTAATAATTCATCATTTTTGGATGGTTTGGGTTGGACATGTGCAGTCTATTTTGGACTTAAATCACTCAAAAAAGGCGGGTCGTCACACTTAACAAATGTTTTCATGCAAGTTAATAAGTTAAATTGTCGTGTTTTTATATGTTGTTTGAATTTAAGTGATGCATGAATTGTTTGGTTAATGGTTGCAATGCCTAGACCCATTACAGTTGGTACGTAATGCTTTTGCAAACCATTTGTATTCAAAGCTTGAAGGTTATATAATCTACTTAGATCATGCGTGCTTACCCTTGACAATTAAATACTTACGTTTAAGTTGTGCATATATGTATGAATCCTGATGCTTTTGAAAACTATTTACATCAAACCCATGCAATTTTGAATCCGTATGTTTTTGAAAGGATATATACAAACCCGTAGAGTTTAAAATACTGTTTTTTATACCTATGGATATCTATATAATTTTATATGATTGCAGTGTAAAGGTATGTCACAGTAGGCTAAATATGAGGAAAAATGGATAATATTATTGCCCAGTGGATATAACTTGTGCATTGATTAAAATGTACAACAATGTTAGAATATTATCATATGAAGGGAGATTGTAAATGCATAATAATATCATGGACAAGCTCCATTATTTTGATGAAAAAAGGGATATATACAAAACTAAATAGTTCATGAAACTGTTATATTGAAGTCAATCTTCCTTCAGAGCTTACTACATTTTTGTGAGATTCAACATGTATGGAAATAAAAAGTTACGCTAGAAACTGTTCATAATACAGTAAAGATATGGATTTAGCCATAAACTCTTTAACATATATGCGAAATGTATGTAAAAATTTAATATTTGAATAGTATATACAAATGGAATTTTCTTTATGGAAATTGGTGAATCTCACAAATAACTCTGTAAGTAGCTGAACTTGGAAATTATTCGCTTGACAAAAACAGAATTCGAACGAGTTATAATAAAACTTCCCCTGTTGAATTATATAGAAAATGATTTCCGAGAGGCATCGAAATATTAAGAGCGGATGTTATTCAAAGATGAATCAAATCCAAACTATTAATTCTAAAAAGTTAGATTTTGGAAATTTGTGATCTTATATTATATATGTGTGAAACTGAAATAGTTTTAGAATCTATAGATTATTAAAATCTTTGAATTCGACAAAGATTCGATATTGGGTAAATTTGATTCTTATACAAAATGGAAATAACATAAGTATGTAATGAATTCAATACTACTGATTTGATAGAATTCAAACTGAAAAAAAAGACTTATGTAAATGGAATTTTATAAAAGCGCGATATATGCGAAGTTACGAAATGAAAAAATATATATGTATAGCATTATATGTTTTCAAATCAAAAATATGGAAAGTACTTTCTATTGGAAATCGTGATCGTTCTTGGCAGGGTTGCGTTGGCACTCCGCACGGAGTGCCCACTGGAAATCGCGAACCTACTTGGTAAGGGTTGCATTGGAACTCCGCACGGAGTTTCTATTGGAAATCCCGAACCTACTCAGTATGGCTAAGTTGGAACTCCACCTGACAGGAGTGTCCATCGGAAATTGGGGTCCTACTCGGTAGGAACACGTACTGGAATCCCACTCGGTGGGGTCATTTTGATTTACTATACTCATTTGATGTTACCATAGCGTAACCCGAGGGAGAGATCCCTATAGTTTCAAGTGATTCCACTGGGATAGTGGCGTAACTGCTACGTAACTACGATCTATAACCGTAGCATAATTCGAGGGGAGAGACGTTTATGGTTACAAGTGATTCCACTGGGATAGTGGCATAACTGTTGAGTAACTGCGATCTATGCAATAATCATTGCGTAATTCGAGAGGTGTGATGCCTATAGTTACAAGTGATTCCACTAGGATAATGGTGTAACCACTACGTAACTCCGATTCATGGAAGAATATGCTTTCCATGTCTATTTTCAAATTTCTTTTTTGTATTTTCATTGGGAGTTGAAACTAGTCTATTAAGTACATATGATTTTTTAAGACATGTGCCTGATCAACGGATGCCCAAATTATGTAAGAACAAAAATATACTTGTCAAGACAATGAGTTATAAATGTATTTTCAACTTTAAAATAGCAAAACAAATTAAAAAAAAATTAAATATTACATAACTTCAACATAATAAACTAAGAAAGAAGTTTTAAATGTTTTCAAAAATTGACGGTTTTGAAATCTATTAAAAATATTAATTATTCATTCTCTTCCTTTTCGGGGACGAAAAGTTTTGAGGGGGAGGGGGGTTGTAACGAACCAAAATTTTGGCTGATGTAGAATATTAAATTGCGTGAAATTTTGATCAAAACAGTTTGAGATTTAAAATTTTATAATTTTACAAATGAAAATAAGCTTGTATTATTAATAAAATTAGAATATTTTGATAATATTATTTGCGCACTGTATTACATTAAGTTAAAGTAGCATTTAATTCGAATTAAAATAACATTCAAAAGAAAAAATTATATGTGTTCATTTCGAATTTAATTATAATTTTATAAAAAAATTATCTTTGAATATTTAACGATATTTTACGGTCGTTGGATAGAACCACAAATGACTTGGAAATGATATAGGATGATAAATATAAATTTTAAATTTGAATTTGGTTTGCGTTCATTTAGTTTAATTTAAATAAATTAAAATGATTGTTAGGTGCTAAATTTATTCGGTTTCGATATATTGACGTAAAATCAGTCGGTAACTAAACGATAAGCTAATGATTTTCAAAAAAAGTAATTATTTTTATGTGAAATGGTTCTGTAGAATTTAACAATGAAAATGTCGATATACTTTTCGTCGAATTCGATCTTGTTAATCCCGTTTAAATCGTTTTATATAAAAGGTTAACAGAAACGGATAAACGTAAATATAATGTTTCACACAAATGATAAAATCGAGGTTTTTAATGTGCTAACGCGTTCGTATCGACAAACAGAATACAATGATATTTTATCGTGAGTTGGATTTTCAATTTGTATGGTAGAACAGTTTGAATTTGATTTATGATAGTCCTGACATTCCACATCTATAGTATGAACGACAAAAGTGAACAAAATATAACATAAATTTGAATTACCTTAAATTTGATTTAATTTACTTTGAATAATGTATTAATCATCGGTTTGCTACTTGAAAAGAAAAATATTGTGATGACCCGAATCCTGACTATCGATACTAATACATTTCTTGTACCACATATCGACTAATCAACCATCAGAAATTAACAGATCATTAATAGAAATAAGTTAGAGGGTGAGAAACAGAAAGAAAGAAAGTTAGAATAGAAGAAAAAGAAGAACTGGACCGAACATAATTAGAATATAACGAATCTCACAGCAGAACTAAATAAAATATATTATATAACATCTTGAAATACAAAACTGTATTTACTTACATCCATCATCAGGGTACAACAAATATATAATAAAACAGAAATAAACTCTATATGTATATAGCGTTGAAGCCTCCTGCTCCAAGCTCCTCAAAGTGAATCTATAAAATCCTGAAACCACTTGACTGGTCGTACAAATTTGGGCACCCAAGAGTTTAGGGAAACATAGAAAATAAACTGTGGATCGGTCATGGGACTGGTGTGAGTACACGATTTTAAAACAGATTGATTTAACGTTCAAAAATCCTTTTAAAATAAATGATAATTGTAAGACCAATCCACGCATAAATACGGATGGTTTTTACCTTACGATAACCGAAAACATTTTTGAAATCAAATATCTCTTCTGATATTATATTAATGTCTAAATACAAATAAATATCAATCTAGTAGAATGTTTGCATCTCACACTCTACACATATATTATACAATCAAAACCGCAAGCGCTTATTGGAGATATGATTCCGACTACGACAAGGTATGGAACCACCTACCAATAGTGTATCTCTAAAGGAGAATACACTGGGTTCAACAAGAACGTCTTGCAACCCGGCCTACACATGACCGACCACTCATTTCTCTTAAGCGTATCGAATGTATATCACCAACGGTTGGGATTAGCAACCGTTTCCCGAAAGGGACAGCATCAAAATATTAAAGAAGCAAAAAGGAATCTCTCTAGATATGTAACAACCCATATTTTCGGCAGTCATATATTTAAATTAATTTATTATTTTAAATATTTTAATTGGGATATTAATGGATTTTAATATTTAATTCGTTATTTAAAACGAAATTTTAATGTTATATATTTATATAATAATAAAACGAGCTCGAAATGGCGTTGCAGTTCGTAATGTGGAGTTTTGAACTTCAAATGAACGTACATGATCCGATATAAGTCGGATTTCTGTGAAACAAGAAACGTATGAACCGTACTGATGATAATTTTCATATGAAAGAGAAAAATTTTGTGTTATAGATTGTAGTTATAGCCAAATCAAATTTGGAAATAGTCGCTATGGAAATTGTTATTTAAATATAGGCCTTTGAAGTAGCGATTTTGCAAATGGACTCCATTTTCGATGAAATCAGTTTCATTGGAACCGTATCATTAAAATATTGTAAGAAAATCAAATTGCATGGCAAATCGATATCGTATATGACCACGGTAGCCGTAAACGCCCATCTAATTTCTATAGCGCGTAATTAATTTAATTTAATTCAATAGAGAGATATTTGAGTTTAACTTGAGCAGATGATCGAATTAGGCCATGAAACCAATTCCATTGAGTTCGTATCGACGATTAGAATCAGGGTAGGCACATAGCTTGTTATTTTTGGAGACCTGATAATTTGATATCCAAAATGGCATTGTGGTGCGTATAAAAATAGTGTACTGGGGAACAGTCTCAGAATGCGACGAAACTGGTGCCATTGGGTTCATATTAATAAATCATTGTAGAATTTTCAATTTTCGTGTCAATCGGACTTAACATTTGATCGTGGCAACGATAAACACCCTAATCAATTATATTATTTGGTCAATTCAAATAGGGTTAACTTTAAATGAATAAACGACAGGCCAAATGAACTCCGATTTGGACGAAACAAGTTTCATTAGATCCATTAGGAAGAGGTCCAGTAAAATGTCAAGGTTTCATATTTATTGGATTTTTCTGTAATTATAGGAATTTTAAATGCTTGATTTTTCATCGATAATTATAAAGGACTTTTCACAAACGATGTCGGAATTCGACGAAACCTGTATCATTGGATCCAGAATATTTTTCTATGCTAGAATCAGCATATTTATCGAAAAACAAAAGTCGATTATGATTAGTTTTACATATTAATTCACGGTGAAGTTCGTTTAATATTATTATAATCAATTCATTACCCTATATATACACCATGGAATTGGTCCAACCCTAACTCATTTTGTTCGCAGTTAATACTTATAGTAGCTGCCACCTGACTAAAAGAATGGCCAGTAATACACCATCTCCTCCCTTGTTAATCTCCCCATCCACTGACTAAAAAATGACAGAAGAAGCGGGTGGAAGAAAAGGGAAAGTCAGTTGTTATTACTACCCAAACGGAGTACTGAAACAGAGAGAAACCGTGTAAAGAAAGGTTAAGGGTGCTGAACAAAATTAAAGACCTGTGTGAACAATGAACGAACTAGAAAAGAAACACAACGTGAAGAAGGATTTGCTCAAATGATTTGGGCCTAGCCTAAGTAATTAAAAATAGATTAAGGTTTAATTAACTTCTTACGTACGTTATAAATTATTAAATGGTCATTAATTTTTAAACCAGGTTAAAGTTTGGGCTGGAATAAGCAATCAGAAACCACAAAGCATGTATGTGCGAATGAAAAAAAAGAATCAGAGAAGGAATGGGATTAATTGAATGTTTAAAACAAAGTAATTAACTTTTGAATATATAATTAAGGAAATTTAACACTTTAATTAAATCATATAATTGAAATGATTATAACTAGTGAATATTTTATCAGAACTTATCCAAGCAAGTGCACAGAGACCATAACGAGGAACATTATATTTTGGAGTCAGTATGGACGAAGCTGGAAGCAATTGGGATCTTTAATTAAATTAAACACTAGTTTAATATAACTAAAATGAACCTCTTCAATGATAAATCAGCCCAAGGTGAGTTAAACTCACTCAGTTCTTCCTATTTATATTTTATATAAATTGGGTTTTTATTTTGTGTGCCCTGGTTGCTAATAGTTGAATGTTTGCAAATTATCTATTCATTTGTTGATTTAACCGATGAAATTAAACCATTGTTTAATTTCAGTGAAATACCAAATCATTATTTTAACGATTGAATCCAATGAAGATAACTTACCTTATTAGTCACGTTTATTTATAAACGTGTTTTAATTGTTCGAATTGTTTTGTTGATTAATTGATATTAAATAGTCGTTATTTGCTGTTATAGGAATTATCAGTTAAATGGAATTGAATAATTTGATTTGTGATAACCAGTTTGATACAGGGAAGAACAGGTTGAAGGGATCGAACGGGATTCCTCATATATATTATTTATTTTCGTAGTATCATATATGAACTGTCATGATTGGGTGATTGATTTGATTAGTGATCATTGACTGAAAATTCAACCTGTGCTTTATTTTAACCAATGAGCAATATTGGTTGAGTAATCGGCAGTAAATGGCCTAAAAATAAATTGATTTGTTTATATTGATTTACCATCAGGTGGATTGATAGAACTGAAGTTATAAAACTTATTTTATAACTAAAAATAGTTTTTTAAATATATTATTTTAAATAATTTTTTTTAAAGGTAATAAATATTTATTTATTTTATTTAAGTTTATAAATAATTATTAATTGATTTTATAAAGTCAATTCTGATGTTAATCAGGTCAATAAACTTATGAATAGAAATTAACCTTACCGTTAAGTTTGGATAATTCTTTCGTTGAGGAATAATTAAATGGAATTATTTAAATTAATTATATTAGTAATTAATTTATAGGGAGAATGAACTGGAATCAATTAATGAGATAACTGTGTTTTGAAGTTGACTAAATCAACCGTTTTTAATTGGGATTGATTACTAAATTGGTGTGTTTTGAATAAAATAGTTTACGAATATTTGTTTAATTTTAATAAGATTTTAAAAATGAATTTAATATTTATTTTAGTTAACTACTTTACGATAGTTAATGATTAAAATAAATTATTATTTTGATTAATAATAATTTAGAAAATTACTTTTTAATTGAAATTCATTTAGAGGTTATTGAAATTGAAATGAAATCTAGGGGAATGGTGAAAGGAGGTTATGAACGGATTTTATTTAAAACTTGAGCTTTATAACGAAGTTATAAGAGGGAAATTTAAGCGATAGCTTAATAAATGTGACTTAAATATTCGAATTAAGTAAAAGGAGATTAGAGAAGAAAAGGTTTAGATTAAACCAGAATTTATTTAAATAAGATTTATAAAAGCGATGAGGTGTTATATTGTTAATTTTAAATTATCGTTACTTAAAAATAGGATTAAGTAAGAAGGGGGAATTAAAACAAGATTTCCAAAGTAGGAGTGGTTGAATGGATTTGAAAAGGGAGTAGTAAAGGTGAATTTGGTGAAAGAAGTGGGTCATAGGATTTTGTAAACAAATCCAAGTTACAAATGAGTTTGGCTATGCTTTATAAAGAAATTACTTAATTATTCAATTAGGAAAGAATGGGTATGTCCGAGAAAGAGAATTTCAAAATGGTAAGAAGGTTTCATGAAACCGTATTTTGAATAGTTCAGTTAAATGGAATTTGAATTGTTATTAGAATGAAGTATCGGTTTTTGGATTACAACTTGTATTTATCTTAGGATATGAATGTTGTTGATCAAGGTCCGAGAGGTAATTAAAATACCCCTACTTGAATGACATCAGGATTATCTGTAGATGATATTAGTTGTAATGGTAAAAGAGGTTAGTAAATATGTATTATTTCCATTAGAGAAATAATAGTGCAACGATTAACGGAAATGCGGGGAATACATAATGAGAGTTAAGTAAAATAAAAATAAAAAGGGGTTGCCGGAAATATAATGATATATTCGAGTTAGAAAGGAAATGTAAAGTTGAGTTTATCATATAAGAATAAGCATGGATTTTGTTTCAAGTAATGAATTGTAATGTTGTTTTACGAATAAATAGGTTGAATTGATTTCACCAATATTAGATAATAATGTGGCTAATATTTTGAAAGTGAAATAGGAAACTGGATATATAAAAGTGAATTTGTTTTAAAGAAAATCTTATGTTAAATAAGAAGCGAAAAACTATATTCGTAATATCAAAATATTTAAGAGTTAAAATTTACATTTTTGTTTTTGATTAAAAGGCCAATTGATGCTGAATACTAAACTAGTAAACTCATTGGATTTTCGTGATTGAATCACTGTTTATTTTGATAGTTAAATAACCGACTATCAAATCTGGCCTATACGCTTGTTGGTACAAAAAATCCGGGATCGAATTTATATTCGAAAGCCATTCCGACCAACAAATACGTGAGGATAGCAGAAGATAATCGAGATGGAGCATTGAAGACCACAGATCTTCATAAACGGAAGGATTACTAATAATCTCTGGTTTAGCGACCGGAGATAAATTGTGGTTCTGTCGTGGTTGGAAACTACGGATTGCAAGGACTACTCGCTAGTAATCTGTAGGGTGATTCCTTGGATGTGGTAGGAGGGTGCCTTTGGTTCATCCTGTTCCTGGACGACTTGTATGGACGAATGTCTGACAGAGTATTTCTAAAGGGACCGCGTACATTGATTTCTTCAAACATACCATAATTGATGGCAGAGAAATGGTTTTTCTCTAGCTAAATAACCAGAGTAGTTTTGTGGACGTCAATTAGTGATATCTGGCGGATCTGACGATGTGGCATTCAAAGTGAACGGTGACTAAATGTTCCAAAAGTTAATCTAAACCTCAAGCCTCATCAACCGAGAAATGACAAAAATCGGGCAGGTAGCATGGATATGTGGGTCGCTCCCATTAGGGTGTATTATCACCTATCTAGAGAAATTCCATTTGTTCTTTAATCTATTTCGATGCTGTCCCTTTCGGGAAACGATTGTTTGAGCCCAACCATTGGTGTTATATATTCGATACACTCAAGTGAAATGAGTGGTCAGTCGTGTGTGGGCCGGGTTGCAAGACATTCTTGTTGAACCTAGTGTATTCGCCTTTAGAGATACACTATCGGCAGGTGGTCCCATACCTTGTCATAGTTGGAATCCAATCTCCAATAAGCGCCCGCAATTTTGATTGTATACTATATACGTGAAGCGTGAGATGCAAGAATTCTGCTAGATTGATATTTACTTGTATTTAGACATTATTATAATATCAGAAAAGATATTGATTTCAAAAATGTTTTGGGTTATCGTAAGGTAAAAACCATCCATATTTATGTGTGGATTTGGACTTACGATTATCCTTTTCTTTTGAAAATATTTTGAACTTTGAAATCAAGTTGGATGATCCCCCTTAATACTGTGCGAGTTTTTCTCACTTTGGTTCACCAGACTGACCCGGTGTTTTGTAAATGCTCGAGTTAAACCGGGTTGTACAGGTTCAGGTCATCGACTGCTGTGAAGAAACGAGCTCGAAGAGTTCAAACGTATGATATTACATGACTACTATTCCGCTGTGTTGTATATGAGGACAGGTTATTATAACTGTCCAGATGTGTGATGTACTCTGATGATTGTAAGTATTTTAAAAGCTCTCAGTAAAGTTATATTTCTATATTATATTTTGTTCCGCTGCGATGTGAGAATCTGATTATGTGTTGTGGTGTTTCTTCTTTTTCTTCTTCTATTCTAACTTTCTTTCTTTCTTACCTCACCTTCTAATTTCTTTCTATAAATGTTCCAGTGTTTTCGGTGTTTGGAAGATCGACATGGGATACGGAACTGTATTTATGTTGATTTTCAGAGCCGAAAACCATTGGGTCGTTACAGTGGTATCAGAACTATTGGTTTAGTGATAACCTTGGCTCTGTAGTATAAATCGATAGAGATTGGGTTAGTAATACCCTATAGCGAGATTGAGTGTATATATATGAGACCGTATTTGTAAATTTTATATACAAATATTTTGTATTGTGTTTTTTGATCAGTTCAAGTGTTGAGAAGCATTGAACTGGCAATGAATACAATATTGTTTTGTAAAGGGAGTAAATGAAATAATTTTACCCAAAATATATTTTTATATAAAAAGAAATAATTTTCTTAATTTATTGAGATATTAGTGTGTTTGATTGATTTGAATGGAACTCAAATCAGATTGAAAATTTGAATTGAGACTTAACCTGGTTAAGTGAAAATTAAGTTAATAATGATTTTGAAATCGAAATTAAATAAATTTGGAATTTGAATAAATAATAATTAAATAGGAATCAATCGGGTGTTAATCGATTGATGTTCAAATATGTGAAACCAAAGTAAAATATTAATATTGAACGTAAATTCAATTGATTTGATTGTGTATTGGTTGTTGACTGCGAATTGTTTGTTATTGGATGATAGTTTTTTTGAATGGAATAATCAACAATTTAACGAACCTAAATGAATTATAAATTAAAGAATAATTTGCAGTATAATTTAAACTGGAATAAAACTGCACATGAATTGGAATTTATGATTTAACCCGGTATTTAATAATGAATTGATACTATCTGTTTGAAGTTGAAATTGGTATAGTTATACTTGTTGATTAGTGGAATATTACTTTAGAATTTGACATATATATTACTTATATGTGAATTGAGTTGAGTACAGGTGCCAGATGGCTAGGCAGATTAACACTGGTTGAGTAAATCACATATACGTTGAGCAGATATGCTCAATAGCGCTCGTAAAAGGTAAGCCTATGCGAAAATATAAAATTTTGGGTTTTGATTTTTGTTCCGACCGTGTAGGTCGATGTATATATATTATTTGTTCCTGCGATATCGCATATGTCACTCCGTACATGGGAGAATCTACTGATTTTTTCCGAGAATTTAATGTGTTAGAAATTTTTGATGTTTTTGAAAATATTTATTTATGGTGTTAAATTGATTTTTGATTTAAAATAAATTTGATTTGGAAATTAATGGGATTTGTAGCATTTTTCTTACCTTAGCAATTTCGAGGATGAAATTATTTTAAGGGGGAAAGAATGTAACGATCCGTGTTTTCGGTAGTTATATATTTAAATTAATTTATTATTTTAAATATTTTAATGGGATATTAATGGATTTAATATTTAATTCATTATTTAAAACAAATTTTTAATGTTATATATTTATATAATAATAAAACGAGCTCGAAATGGCGCTGTAGTTCGTAATATGCAGTTTTGAACTTCAAATGAACGTATAGGATCCGGTATAAGTCGGATTTCTGTGAAACAAGAAATGTAGGAACCGTATTGATGATAATTTTCATATGGAAGAGAAAAATCCAAATTTCATGTTATAGATTGTTAGTTATGGCCAAATCAAATTTGGAAATAGTCGCTATGGAAATCGTTATTTAAATATAGGCCTTTAAAATAACGATTTTGCAAACAGACTCCTTTTTCGATGAAATCAGTTTCATTGGAACCATATCATTAAAATATTGTAAGAAAATCAAATTGCGTGGCAAATCGATGTCGTATGTGACCACGGTAGCCGTAAACGCCCATTCAATTTCTATAGCGCGTAATTAAATTAATTTAATTCAATAAAGAGATATTTGAGTGTAACTTGAGCAGATGATTGAATTAGGTCACGAAACTAGTTCCATTGAGTTCGTACTGACGATTAGAGTCAGAATAGACATATAGTTTGTTATTTTTGGAGACCAGATAATTTGGTGTCCAAAATGGCATTGTGGTGCGTATAAAAATAGCGTACCGGGGAACAATCTCAGAATGCGCCGAAACTGGTGTCATTGGGTTCATATTAATTAATCATTGTAGAATTTTCAATTTTCGTGTCAATCGGACTTACCGTTTGATCGTGACAACGATAAACGCCCTAATCAATTATATTATTTGGTCAATTTAAATAGGGGTAACTTTAAACGAATAAACGACAAGCCAAATGAACTCCGATTTGGACGAGACAAGTTTTATTGGATCCGTTAGGAAGAGGTCTAGTAAAATGTCAAGGTTTCATATTTATTGGATTTTTTCTGTAATTATAGGAATTTTAAACGCTTGATTTTTCATCGATAATTACAAAGGACTTTTCACAAACGATGTTGGAATTCGACGAAACCTGTCCCATTAGGTCCGGAATATTTTTCTATGCTAGAATCAGCGTATTTATCGAAAAACAAAAGTCGATTGTGGTTAGTTTTACAAACTAATTCACGGTGAAGTTCGTTTAATATTATTATAATCATTTCATTACCCTATATATACACCTTGGAATTGGTCCAACCCTAATTCATTTTGTTCGCAGTCAATACTTATAGCAGCCGCCACCTGACTAAAAGAATGGCCAGTAATACACCATCTCCTCCCTCGTTAATCCCCCCATCCACTGATTAAATTGAAATCCTTCCTTAAGCAAAGCCCTCGAGCTCGACAAGTACTCTATAGTGAACGGTGATGATGAGATTCCAAGGACCGTGGATGCCGGAAACAGAACACGAAGTAGTTGCGGTTAGGAGCAATTCGCAGGTGATGAAGGAACCTGGAAAGTCGGGGTCAGGGCCGATAGTCAATGGGGCTTAGGGAGAAGTTGGAGTAGCTCTCAGCGCACAAAGTCGAAGCCTCTGATCTGCATCAGATCGATCATCGTGGAGTGCGGCTGTTGAAGCAGCACGGGTTCTGGACCCTATTACGCAACAAAGTGAATGAGAGAAAACTGGAGCGTAAGACATGGATTGGATGTTGGAGTTCTGTGATGCAGGGGTGGGGGATTCAGTATTGTTTTTGGTGCGAGTTGTCAAGGTGATGCATAGGTTTGAAACAAACACCAGGGTGAAAAGTCGGGGTATTTCACTGATAATACAAGGTATCTGGCATTGTGTGGATCCGCGAATTGAAGCAATGTGAAGAAGCATGTTTGAACGAGCAGTAGATAAATGGAAGCATCGACCTAACCTTTTTATTTGCAAAGTAATTCGAAGAAATTATTGTGCCAGCTTGGTGAAATTTTGATCGTGTAGGGGTGAATTGTGGTGCTAAACAAACAAGATGAAGAGGTGTGGCTAGTTTAAACTGTAAATAATAATATTTAAGTTTATTAGCTAATTCACTTTATAATTAAGGTATTAATTGTTTAACTTAAATTAATGACAGAAGAAGCGGGTGGAAGAAAAGGGAAAGTCAGTTGTTATTACTACCCAAACGGAGTATTGAAACAGAGAGAAACCGTGTAAAGAAAGGTTAAGGGTGCTGAACAAAATTGAAAACCTGTGTGAACAATGAATGAACTGGAAAAGAAACACAACGTGAAGAAGGATTTGCTCAAATGATTTGGGCCTAACCTAAGTAATTAAAAATAGATTAAGGTTTAATTAACTTCTTACTTATGTTATAAATTACTAAATGGTCATTAATTTTTAAACTAGGTTAAAGTTTGGGCTGGAATAAGCAATCAGAAACCACAAAGCATGTATGTGCGAATGAAAAAAAGAAGCAGAGAAGGAATGGGATTAGCTGAATGTTTAAAACAAAGTAATTAACTTTCGAATATATAATTAAGGAAATTTAACACTTTAATTAAATCATATAATTGAAATGATTATGATTAGTGAATATCTTATCAGAACTGATCCAAACAAGTGCACAGAGACCATAACGAGGAACATTACATTTTGGAGTCAGTATGGACGAAGCTGGAAGCAATTAGGATCTTTAATTAAATTAAACACTAGTTTAATTTAATTAAAATGAACCTCTTCAACGATAAATCAACCCAAGGTGAGTTAAACTCACTCAGTTCTTCCCATTTATATTTTATATAAATTGAGTTTTTATTTTGTGTGCTCTGGTTGCTAATAGTTGACTGTTTGCAAATTATATATTCATTTGTTGATTTAACCAATGAAATTAAACCATTGTTTAATTTTAGTGAAATACCAAATCATTATTTTAACGATTGGATCCAATGAAGTAACTTACTTTATTGGTCACGTTTATTTATAAATGTGTTTTAATTGTTTGAATTGTTTTGTTGATTGATTGATGTTAAATAGTCGTTATTTGCTGTTATAGGAATTGTCAGTTAAATGGAATTGAATAATCTGATTTGAGATAACCAGTTTGATACATGGAAGAACAGGTTGGAGGGATCCAACGTGATTCCTCGTATATATTATTTACTTTCATAGTATCATATATGAACTTCCAGGATTGGGTGACTGATTTGATTAGTGATCATTGACTGAAAATTCAACCTGTTCTTTGTTTTAACCAATGGGCAATATTGGTTGAGTAATCGACAGTAAATGGCCTAAAAATAAATTGATTTGTTTATTTTGATTTACCATCAAGTGGATTGACAGAACTAAAGTCATAAAGTTAATTTTATAACTGGAGATAGATTTTTAAATGTATTATTTCAAATGAAAGTTTGTTTAAAGGAAATAAATATTTATTTATTTTATTTAAGTTTATAAATAATTATTAACTGATTTTATAAAGTCAACTCTGATGTTAATCAGGTCAATAAACTTATGAATAGAAATTAACCTAACTGTTAAGTTTGGATAATTGTTTTGTTAAGGAATAATTAAATGGAATTATTTAAATTAATTATATTAGTAATTAATTTAAAGGGAGAACAAATTGGAATCAATTAATGAGATAACTGTGTTTTGAAGTTGACTAAATCGACTGTTTTTAATTGGGATTGATTATTAAATTGGTGTGTTTTGAGTAAAATAGTTTACAAATATTTGTTTTATTTTAATAAGATTTTAAAAATGAATTTAATATTTATTTTAGTTAGCTACTTTACGATAGTTAATGATTAAAATAAATTATTATTTTAATTAATAATAATTTAGAAAATTACTTTTTAATTGAAATTCATTTAGAGGTAATCAAAATTGAAATGAAATCTAGGGGAATGGTGAAAGGAGGTTATGAACGGATTTTATTTTAAACTTGAGTTTTATAAAGAAGTTATAAGAGGGAAGTTTAAGCAATAGCTTAAATAAATGTGACTTAAATTTTCGAATTAAGTAAAAGGGAATTGAGAGCAGAAAAGGTTTAGATTAAACCAGAATTTAATTAAACAACGTTTATAAAAGTGATGAGGTGTTATATCGTTAATTTTAAATTAACGTTACTTAAAAATGGGATTAAGTAAGAAGGGGGAATTAAAATAAGATTTCCAAAGTAGGAGTAGTTGAATGGATTTGAAAAGGGATTAGTAAAGGTGAATTTGGTGAAAGAAGTGGGTCGTAGGATTTTGTAAACAAGTCCAAATTACAAATGAGTTTGGCTATGTTTTATAAAGAAATTACTTAATTATTGAATTAGGAAAGAATGGGTATGTTCTAAGAAAGAGAATTTCAAAATGGTAAGAAGGTTTCATGAAACCGTATTTTTGAATAGTTCAGTTAAATGGAATTTGAATTGTTATTAGAATGAAGTATCGGTTTTTGGATTACAACTCGTATTTATCTTAGAATATGAACGTTATTGATCAAGGTCTGAGAGGTAATTAAAATACCCCAACTTGAACGACATCAAGATTATCTGCAGATGATATTAGTTGTAATGGTAAAAGAGGTTAGTAAATATGTATTATTTCCATTAGAGAAATAATAGTGCAACGATTAATGGAAATGCGGGGAATATATAACGAGAGTTCCAAAGTAAAATAACAATAAAAAGGGGTTGCCAAAAATATAATGATATGTTCGAGTTAGAAAGGAAATGCAAAGTTGAGTTTATTATTTATGAATAAGCATGGATTTTGTTTCAAGTAATGAATTGTAATATTGTTTTACGAATAAATAGGTTGAATTGATTTCCCCAATACTAGATAATAATGTGGCTAACATTTTGAAAGTGAAATAGGAAACTGGATATATAAAAGTGAATTTGTTTTAAAGAAAATCTTATGTTAAATAAGAAGCGAAAAACTATATTCGTAATATCGAAATATTTAAGAGTTAAAATTTACATTTTTGTTTTTGATTAAAAGGCCAATTGATGCTGAATACTGAACTAGTAAACTCATTGGATTTTCATGATTGAATCACTGTTTTTTTTATAGTTAAATAACCGACTATCAAATCTGGCCTATACGCTTGTTGGTACGGAAAGACCGGAATCGAATTTATATTCGAAAACCATTCCGACCAACAAATATGTGAGGATAACAGAAGATAATCGAGATGGAGCATTGAAGACCATAGATCTTCATAAACGGAAGGATTACTAATAATCTCTGGTTTAGCGGCCGGAGATAAATTGTGATTCTATCGTGGTTGGAATCTACGGATTGCAAGGACTACTCGCTACTAATATGTAGGGTGATTTCTTGGATGTGGTAGGAGGGTGCCTTCGGTTCATCCTATTCCTGGATGCCTGGTATGGACGGATGTCTGATAGAGTATTTCCAAAGGGATCGCGTACGTTGATTTCTTCAAACATAGCATAGTTGAAGGTGGAGAAATGGTTTTTCTCTAGCCAAATAACCAGAGTATTTTTGTGGACGCCAATTAGTGATATCTGGCGGATCCAACGATGTGGCATTCAAAGTGAATGGTGACTAGATGTTCCAAAAGGTAATCTAAACCTCAAGCCTCATCAACCGGGAAATGATAAAAATCGGGCAGGTAACATGGCTATGTGGGTCGCTCTCATTAGGGTGTAGATGTTCCAAAAGAGATTGTGTTATCTAATCACTGAAATCTTTGATATCGTTGTTGATGACCGTTTAATATGTCGTTTATCCACATTAAACCGGTATACTCCGGCATGTGCAACCAACAACCTCTTTCATTGCGTTTTTCATGTAAGTACGATCCCATAATAGCGATATATTCCACATTTTTAGAAGCGGAAAATAGTGAGAATGCCAAACTTAGCATTTTTTAGGTGAAAAATATGCTAAGTTTGGAAATTAGGGAGAAAGGCGAATTTAGTGCAAAAGTGGAAAGGACAGTGGGCCCCCAGATTTCCACTTCTGCACTAAATTGTGTCTTTCTCCCTCAAATCCAAACTTAGCATATTAATGCTAAGTTTGGCCTTTAAAAGCAATTCCTCCTTTAGAATTCGAATCGTTTGAGCCTAAACCTGAATTGGCTATTAAATAAAGTGTTACAACAGAAAATGGAAAAGAGAGGAGAATTGAAGAAGATGGTGAAAGAGGAGAAGGAAGATGAGAGAGTATATATAGAGAGAGGAGTAGGAGCCGAAATGTGGCCATTGGAAGGAGCGTTGTATCCCAACGGCTACATTCCAGTCACTGAGACAACGACCCATTTTGGATTGTCGAACGCTCCCTAACTTGGTAAGTACAACGTAATGAGGTAATTTTGAGCTATGATTCTTATTCCACAACCTTAATACACGATCATTGAACCTTAAAAACTACGGACTATGGCCCATAAGGATTCGATGTTGATGCATAAAACCTCAACCTGATCAAACCCTTCAGGCTTTGTTATTAGAGCATCTCCAACCCTCCTAAGATTTTAATGTAAAGTCTTTAACACATCATCAATTTTGTATTACATTTAAAAATCAATGTTCAATGGTAATGTTATATTAATTGTGAAGATGACGTGGCATAAACGTCATTGTCAAGTGCAATGTATAGCCCTAGACATTGTACTTCACAATGTGAAGTAAGTAAATACATATGTTATTAATTATTTTAATATAATACTTTTAATTATTCATGATTTGATTGGGACATATAAACTAATTA
This sequence comes from Allium sativum, assembly GCA_030737875.1. NCBI lineage: Eukaryota > Viridiplantae > Streptophyta > Magnoliopsida > Asparagales > Amaryllidaceae > Allium > Allium sativum. The sequence continues at coordinate 976,921,463 of CM060924.1, read as the reverse complement.
TTTTTTATGAACATATTAGCACTGAAGAAGTTGATTTTTCACTTTTTTTTTTTTTTTCAAATATTTTATGTTCCGTTGATTTCACATTGTAATATTTTGATTTACATATAGATTAAATAGATGTTACGTTAAAACCCTAGTTCCAGTAGAAAAACACTGACTCGTATGCCATTTCCCTTCCTGTCGCCGCGTCCAAAGACTAGGGCAGAAAACTCAACATTGACGAATTCGACAATTGCCAACGTGTGGTGATCGCTGCTGCTAATATCCGACCTTCGGCGCCATTCTCCATCTCCTCCTGCAAGGGCACAAGGCAGCGACTGAGCGTGAGGTAATTAAAAGTAATTGATATGAAACTCAGAATTGGTTGATAATTTTGATTTTTTTTACTCTTAGTTGATCAAAATTGGTCCTAGAACTAGTCTAATTAGGAGTTGATTAACTTGATTTCATATTTCATTGATTAAATTGGTTGACTGATTAGAAATTCGTAAGTTTATTCATTGATTTATAAGTTGGTCTGCTGATTAAATTGATTGAATTTAGATTAAAAAAAGCATTTGTTTTTTCAAGCTGCAATCGTTTTGCATTAAAATCTGGATAACGTTTTTTTTTTCAAACTGCAATTTTTGGATTAAAAAGAGTAACATAAATTTAATTTGTTATTAGATAGTGATAAATATGACAAAAGAAGAAGATGATAAGAAATGGGTGAGAAATAGAAAGCAAAATTGTCATGCATATAATAGAATGGCGAAACAACATCAAAATGCAATATCCGTATCATTTGTTGGTTCAATTTCTATGCTATTCAATGCCAAAGCACAACAGTCAGTTGTTCAAGTCAAGTCGGAGAAGCAAGTGAAGCTATTGATGAAAATGTTGATGATGTTTAGTTAGTTTCATAGTAGTTAAGACGCAAAAAGACGCAAGGCTTGAGCCCTGGTTTTTTTTGAGTCTTGAGTTTTTTTGTGCGACTTTTATACAAGTATGGGTTTTTTTGCTAGAAAAAAACTGCACTACAAAATGCTATTAAAAATGATAAATTTAGTGATAAAAAAACGTAGATTAGTAGGTATGAAGTCACAAATGCAATTTCGGAACTAAAACGATCACAAATTCAATAAATTTAATTATTTAAAACAAAACTCTTTAAATTTTAAAATTAAAACATAACTCAATAAATTTTAGAACATATGTAAATTTTAATTTAAAATTTAAAACATAACTCAGTAGATTAACTAACAAGTTTAGATTAAACTAATTAATTTAATTGAAAAAACGTTAAAAAAACTGCTGCTAATATTTATAATATATATATATATGTATGTGTGTATGTATGTATACATATATATACCTGATGGTGGCAGCCGCACCGGTTGATGCGGCAACAGTTTATTTAGTGTCGAGTGCATTAAAACGAAAAAGAAAACCCTAAAAATTGAACAGAACTGTTCGAATTTGACAGCTGAGAGTCGGATCGGTTCCAAACGAAAATGAGTTTGGCATAAAATCAATCATTTCTCGAGGCCCGCTTATTTGTGCCTCAGCGCCTTGAGAAAAAACGCCAAAGGTGCGCTTTATTTACGTCTCGGTTAGCCGAGGCACCTCGAAGGCCAGCGAGGTGCAAAGCCTGTGTCTGAGCCTTAGGCGCGCTTAAGCGCGCTCCTTAAACTATGGTTGGTTTTTGTTCTAATTGAATTGAATGTTGTAGCCTACTTCATGTAGTGCATTTTGAAATGGAAATGTTTTTTGTATGCTATAATCTTTTATGTTATCTTATACTTAATATTCAAAAAGAAAATACTGAAATTTTATATAGCAAATTAGCAACGGGCAACAAATTATATTGTGGCTTAGGCAACAAATTCTTTCGGCTGGCACTGCTTATAGGGCTGCAGGTATCAATTTTATTTATTTAATGATTGGTGATAATTGAAAAGAGTGTTGAACTGAAGGTTTAGTTGTTAAATTAGTAAGATTTGCTGAACAGTCGGCAACAATCTCAATTGATGTTTTTTCTCTAAAAAAAAAAAAATCCTATAAACCAAAGCAGTAAGGCCATGGATGAAACGATAATATTTATGTTGGTGTACGTTACTGGTGGTTAAATTAATTTTAATATTTAGGTAACTTTATAATTCAGATTGATAGACACGGTAATCGCTCATTTGATGTTACAAAGAACTACAACCTAACATGCTAGTAACCATTATGCAATGTACCAGTTACGCCATTATGACTTTTGTCGTACTGTAATAATGTGACCTGCTATCCTCTATTCTATTGTGTAAGTGATATTGTCTGAGCATTGTCTTGTGTATGAGAGTGTATTATTACTTTGTGATTTATGCGAATACTAATACTTGTGTATGATACTAAAATATTATGTGGACTAATGTGATTTGTGATATGTGCATTATTATAGATATTGTATGATGTGCGCTTATGGTTTATGTTATTTTAAGTTGTATTTGTAACGTATAATTTATTTGAAAAAATAATTGCTTGGTAACGGTTTGACCAGTTAGACCTTTGAAATCTTAAATCTTGAGTCCCCAGGGCTCGAATCATGGTCCAATATTTAAAACACTGATTATGGCCATACTTATTTCAAATCAAACTTTATACATGCAGGAAGCACACTAAAAGTGCCCACGGGCCCAAGCAGAGCAACTTACCCCTCAAGTCTCCCTTCTTAAACCATCACATTTAGTATCTTATTAAATCAAATTTCATTTCAAAAGCCATGGAATTTGTGAATCCGCTCACTGGGTTCCGCTTAGATGGACGCCGCCCGAATGAGGTTCGTGAAAAAAATAACCATATATTGCTATTATCATCAATCATATTAATACTACCATTACTATTTTGACTGATTATCTTATTTATGATGACTACAGATGCGACAGATTAGAGGGGAGATTGGCGTTGTTGCCAAAGCTGACGGGTAACTTTTCTCATATTAATTCCTAATCCTTTTTTTCATTCATTAACTTTTTTGGTAGCTTGCAATACCATTACACAATACATAATTAATCAAAAAAAGGGTTTAGTATATTTGGAATTAACATGCAGGTCAGCTCTTTTTGAAATGGGAAATACCAAGGTCATAGCTGCTGTCTACGGACCTAGAGAGGTATTTTTAGGTTGTCGTTTTTGAATTGATTTTATTTTATTGCTAACATATAGCCTTTTTAAAGGTTGAAATTTGTAAAATGTGCTTTAAAGTGTCATGATGTGAGAAGCATTATATAGTAGCTTGAATCAGCAGACACAATGGAGTTATGAGAAATCTATCAAGTATAGGTTCAATTGGCTAAATAATGGAGTTATAACAAACAAAGCATTAGGAATTTAGATCATGTCACTGATGGGATAAATCTGTGCAACAAATTTACTTGTTGATTATTTGCTAGTTTTCACATTATTATGGACAAACCTTTGTAATTGTTGTTGTAATTGGGTTGGATTATGCATGTGTGACAAATTTTATAATTTCAAACGTAATTGTGCTTATCGTAAAATATAATGTTGAGCTAGATTACTGTATATTGTCCCATCATAATTATCCTAATTGACCTTTGATCCAAACAAAAACCAGTGAGTGTGCCATCATTCTAGTCTTCATTTTCATACCTACGCGATCTCTTGATGGTATAGTCCTAAGTCGTTACCAAGGACCAGGGACTATCATGCAATAGCCCTTCATCAATGGATCATTTAACCCATATTTATAGCATCAGTCAAAATTCAGTGACAGGTTCTTTGGATTACTCATAATGTATATTTAGCACTGCATTCTACATGACTTGTTTTTTCACTGACTAATTGACAGCATATGCTTTATATAATACATCAGTCACAATAATATTATTCTTCTTAAATATATTTTCTAATAATCATAGAGTTCATTATTTTTACGTCCGATAATAGAAAGAGCCAGAAATAAAATAATAATAAATGTTAAAGGCCAACTATTGAGTCCATGAATTTTTGTGTTGTGGGGACAAAGACGATAAAATTAAAAATAAAAGTATCAGAGAAATACACAAATATAGTCCATAATCATTAATACCAGTTTGTGAACTTCACACACGTTGTTTTGTATGAAAGTTATTTGCAAAAGTGAAATTCTTAGCTGTCAATTGTAACTTGGGTTGAAATCCATAATTGTGGTTAATTTATGTTTGGATTAAATCACACTCCACGCTCTTATGAAAATCTTAGTGGTCATTGTTATCATTAGCGTCATTATTTTTAATCATTGATGATTGCCACATGGATTCTCATTTTCACAACTTTCTAGTTCGGGTTATCTATATAATTAATTTCTGTTTCTGGATAGTTTCTTCCCATATTAATGTAGCTTTTTCCCACTGTTTTGTTCCCTTCTATATATATATTATCATCATTCTTCATTAATCAATCATTGTTTTCTCTCTGTATGTATCCACTGTTGCATTTCCATTTTTTCAAAAGTTTATCTTTTTTTGTTTGTAACACTCCACTTTGTACGGTATGGTTGATTTAAACATGGTTTGATATATTTCTTCTTTTAATTTGTTAGGTTATTATCTTCACATGAAACCACACTTGCTTATCTCCGTCTATCCAACCACTTCTGATTCAGTTCATTGCATTCTTTTTTTTATCTCTCCATTTTCTTGGATCATTGATTTGAATTACATTTTTTTTCATTAATTATTTGATTTTGTAGTTTATCAAACTATCATACCTACCGTTTTATCATCTTTTCTAAAGTTCTAGGTCATATGCTCTGTTTTAGTTGTAGTAGGTTTCAATTTTTTTGGTTAAATCTAGTTAATTTCTTCATTTATTTTTAAATTATGTTAAATTATTTCTTTTGAGGTGTTTATTGGCTGAATGATGTCTGCACTCTGCAGACCTCATTCAGAAGGTTATATCATCTTGAAGTTCTTTTTTTTCCGTTCAAGACAAAAATCATGGTACGTAACACAGCTGCTGAAGCTGTGTATCAATTATCTAATGACTGGGAGGATGTAGCATGACAGTTGTAGCTAGTAAAGGTCCAATATATCTGTGTTCTCTCCTGTGTACACAAATAATTAGGTTTTAGATTTTTGTTGTATAGCTGTCACATAAACTGATTCCAGATTTAGTTTATGTATGAAACCATAAAGCAATATGTGAAAGCAATTATAGTATATTCGGTTGACAATTCTCATGATCAAAATTGTAGAGCGAAGTGGTAGGTATTAATCTAATTAAACAAGTGAAACTATGTGCCATATAGTCATTTCTGAATTAACTATTTTTTTTTGGTTGGTTTGGGGGCAAATGTGAAGCCAGAGCCACCAGTTTAAATACACAAGTGATTTATATCGTTTGTTTTGGTATAGAAGCCGTTTCTGAATCCAGTTTGTCCAACTAAATCTGTATCTTTAATAATAAAGCAAATACTCGAAAAATGGTGAAATTTCCTTGATTTACCTAAATTATTCTTGATACAAATTATTTGAAATAAAATCCCCACACACACGTGTGTATGTGTGTGTGCGCGCACGTGCATCTTAAATCATTTTTTAACTCTATAATTGCTATTTCTCATCTCATTCGTTTTAATTTAAACCCAGTCAACAGCTGCATGCTAAATTATATTTTATGTTTCGAGGAAAAATGATTTCTTTGATTACTTAAAGAAAAGCAAGTGGAATCTATGAAAGTACTGATAGGAAATAGGTGTCATGCTAAAAGTTACTAATTATAAATTAACGAAGTTTTCGATCGTTTTTCCAAGTATGTTTAATATTATCTGAAAATTGCAACAGCTAGAATTTCATGGACACTTGAAATCAGCAACTAAAATGATTTGAACCCTGATGGAATAAACTAGGAGAATTATTTTGTTCGTTAGAATTCCTCTGTTGATTTTTTTTTTTCTATTGTCCTGATTCAATTCGGCTCCAGTATGATCGCTTTTTATTCTAAAAATAGTCAAACTTGAATTCTTGGGTTCTGTATGAGATTGCTTAGTCTAATTCTTCACTTTAATTTGAATTTAGGGGATTTAGGATGAAAAAATAGAGTGAATTCTTAAACTTATACTTTTTTGATGTAAATTTTAATGGCCACCGTCTTTTTAAAGGAGAATAAAAATTTAGGTGTGATGAATAGCTATATTTGGGTTTGATGAATTGTGCAGGTCAAAAATTTTGAACCAAGATGTTGTATGGATTAAATTGCATGTGCCAAAATTATGAATAAATTTATTTAAGACCTATCCCATCATAAAATTGGATAAATGGGACGGGTAACATGTGTCTGTCACTCTGTTCGGCATGTTTCAATGTCTTACCCAGCTCGTACTTTATTGGGTAATGTTTGTGATGATAGAGCTAGCATCCGAGTCAAAATGACTGTTTTGTATAAACTAGTTGTATGCCTTTTGCTATATAGCTTGTTAAAACATTTAACATGTTTGGGGGTTTGTTCCATAATAGTTTGCTGTGGGATATTGGCCTGAAATTTATTAAAAACTTACAGTTTCATTTGTCAAAGATGCATTTATAAAACAAAGGCTGGACAATTATTATTTATTCAAAATGAAAATTAGAAGAGCAATAATTATTTCAGGAGAAACCAGGCAATGAGGAGGAGATCAACCCTCTTTTTTTGTAAATAATTGTAGTAGTGTTGGCGGTTGTGGAGCTGCCACTTCCGCATGGCACCACCACCATTACCACCAAGACTGGGGTGATGCCCATACTGGCCTGTTAATTGTTCTGCCCACGATGCAGTGGCGGAGCCAGCGCTACAGCCCAGTGGGGGCCAAAAATAGGTAAACTTAAGGAAGCTCGACATTTTTTGACTTTATATGCCCCACTCTATTTCAGACGCTTATCATATTACTTGATTAATATCTAAAAGCTATAACCCACCATGTTCAAATAGAAGTTGATGATGGAAATATACATACTGACAGATAAAGCTGCAAACTATGACCTGGGAACTATAAACTATACATCAGTTTTTCAATAGTTTACAAAATATTAGAAAGGAAAATAAAATATAAAAAGTCTAGTGGGGTCCAGTGACCCAACTAGACCCCCCTAAATCCGCCCCTGCCACGATGCCGATGTTATATCATTTTAACTGCCCAAGACTGGGATCACACATAATAAGTTTGGATTTTTTAATCTTGTATATACGAGCCAAAGGAACCATGTTAATTTTGATACTGTATGTTTGATATGTTGTTAAAGCTGAACAATCAGAATATACCATTTAGCTGAATTAGCCTGGCTGCCACTGTGTCTTTGAGGATTGGCCACAATATTTTTTATGAGTTCACATTTTAAATCACAATCAAATCGAGTTTGTTGATGTGGATTCCTCTGGAATTCATTTTTCTTTGGACTGTAAACACTAATAATTTGATATGCTGCAGGTCCAGAATAGGAGCCAACAAATCAATAACCAAGCATTGGTGCTTCATTACCTCCTATATTTACCAGTACATTTTCATATATGTTTTTGTACCTTATGGAAAATTGATTAAGTTGTATTGTCAATAAAACAGGTACGTTGTGAGTATAGCATGGCTAATTTCAGTACAGGAGATCGGATGAGGAGGCCTAAGGGTGATAGGTGCAGCATATGTTATTTCAAACCATGTTTTTGTATAATAAATTAAACGTCTTCATGTATTTTCACATAGAACATTTGTTTAACCTTTTAAGCTCTTATAAAGTAGGCTGGATAGGGAAAATACTGATGACAGAGTATTTCAGTTATCCATTAAGTGAACTTAAAATTTTGGTCTGTTGGGGTGTGGGATTTTGTCAGGCAAAGGTACCGTTAGCCGTCTGAACTTCCAGTATGTAATATGTTTTCTTTTTACAAATAACTTCTGTAAGTTCTGGTTACAACTAATGCCATTTTTTAGATTCAGAAATTGTCATATATCAGAATTTTCTCTATTGTGGTTTTATCGCACCATGTTTAATTATCCTATTCCTATTTAATCCCACATGGCCATGTATTCACCGACATAACTAAAAAATTTCGTGTGGTTGGCACCTTGTAAATTCATTTTATTTGAACACATTCTTTTAAAATATCTGTAGATACATTCATTAGGACTCAGGGCACCGATCATTCTTAGTATTTTGCTGTTTCGTGTTTTAATATCATTTCTTTGTATGCTATTGATTTTAGCAATATCTGTTTTAGATTATCAACTGACACCAAACATATTTGTTTCCGGATGTTGGATGGTTCATTTTATGATGAACCATTCCATGAAACAAATGAATAGTTGAATTTTGCTTAATAATAATGCACAGCCGAAGTCTGTATTGCCGTTCAGTTGGTGGTTGTTTTCAGAAACTTTCTAAGATAGCATATACACACTTTTCCTTACGGTTTTGTGCCGAAATAACATAAATAACATAAGAATTTGGTTCTAAACCTTTCATGTCTGAAATATTCATTTTGCTTTGCATTGAAGGCGCTCCACAGAAATATCCTTGGTGATTCGCCAAACAATGGAAGCGGCCATCATTACTCATTTGATGCCAAAATCCCAGGTAAGATTCGTATAAAGCCACATAAACCATTTTTTGTAGGTTCAGTTTCTTTGCTAAATTTCAATTACCAACAGATCGACATATTTGTTCAAGTTCTTCAAGCTGATGGTGGTAAGTGGATTTCACTGAAAACTCTTATCAAGCAAAGGGTTCTCTGGTTTTTCCTATTATATTGCTACTCGTAAATCAACTCAAAGTTTCACCTTTGTCACATTTAAATTCCTAGGACACTGTTCTTCAAATGAATTCAAAATTCAAATCCTTGAAATGTGCATTTATTAATTTCAAATGTTTCTACTTTACCATTTTAATGTCTTTACAACATTCATAAGAATGCGTCATTGGCAAGTTTTACGCAATATATTTGAAGCGTAAGCAGGAAACTTCGTTTATTTACTTCCAATTTGGTAAAAGATGATGATTTTGTTCATCTCCTTCGATTGACATTCTTCCATTTAGGAACAAGATCAGCATGCATCAATGCTGCAATGCTAGCGTTAGCTGATGCAGGAATACCAATGCGTGACATTGTAACTTCTTGCAGTGCTGGATATCTGTGTACTACTCCTTTACTAGGTACGTTCGTCCCTTTTTGATATACTTTCCGTGATTTTCTACTTGCATATTTCGGTGATTTATAATACTAAATTATGAGTCAATAAATATTTTGCAGATCTGAATTATGTTGAAGACAGTGCTGGTGGTCCAGATGTCACAGTTGGACTACTGGCGAAGATGGATAAAGTTACCCTTCTTCAGGTATAATATCTTATTTATGAGCGGGAGTATATTCTAATAAGATTTTTGATTTGATTTTATTTCTTTAGCATCTTCGTTTGTTTTAACCTGAAGTTGAGAAGACTGTTCTTCTCGACTGTAAGTACACACCCTGTAAAAATCACGTGGAGGTTTGCCTCTTTTGATTTAGATCACGACGAATGGTGTGAGTTGCCTTTTGAATGGTGGTTATCTGTAACTATCGGTGCACTAGTGTTTTTCTTCCAATGTCAATCTATATGCAGAGTGTTTATTATTATTATTTTTTGGGTTTGCAAAACCTCCTTGCATTATCAGTGTGTAGTTTTGTAGACCTACCCTTCTTTTTCTAACATGTACAATGAAAAAATCGTTAGTTTAAGCATAATAATCTGACTAGTCTTGAGAGGTTTTACATCAGAATGTTCGTCTTCGAGTATTATGAACAAAAAGCGGCATAAGTTTCTAGATTTTGTAGACTTGCCCTTCTTTCTTTTACATTTACAAAGATTTTTTTATAGTTCAGATGTAATTTTGATAAATTTTGGTATGAAGTTTAAGACAAATAGGAGTGTAATGAGAATGAGTTTTGGAGGATTAAGTATAACATACTAACTAGTCTTGGGAGGTTTTATACATAAAAATACCATCTTTGAGTATTATGATATGAATGTGACATAATTTTCTAGATTTTGGAGAGTTAACCCTTCCCAACAACATTTTCTTGTTCAAACATTGTTAATTGACATTCGATGTTCTGCCCACTATATCCTAGGCAAAATATCATGAATTAAATAAACAATCACAGTTTTTTGCTAGACAACCATTGTATCCACTTAATGATTAAGTTGGAAATTTTTTTAAAACGAACTAAATGATCGATATCTGGTGCGTGTGCGCGGACACAACTTCCATACAAGGACAAAAATGCCCTACGATCTTGATATTTTGTCACCATTTGTGTTTATTCTGTGTCCAAAAAGCCTGCATCTACACACACACACACATA